>JAREIK010001563.1:11391512-11849992 GCA_029783825.1 Sapria himalayana | reverse complement strand
TTACCATCACTATAAGTTAGAACTTTATCATTCACCATAGTTGAGATAGACCACCTAAAATCTAGGACTATAACTTTACTAATAGATTGTCTAGCCATATCTAGATTATTAATAATAGATTTATATTCCACAAGAACTTACAATTCGATATTTTATATGTATGCCGAACTCTATACATCAAATCATATATAATGTAGAATAATGACAAACATTTTCAGAAATTTAGCTTGTTAAAATATTTTTATTAAAACAATAAAAAGATGTAAATCAATAAAATTAATAAATAATCAATTTTAATATAAATAAGTTCCAACAATAGTATTGATATATTATGATAGTCAAACAACTCTAGCTCATGCATGCACTATTAGGTCAAGTGGAAACTTTGAAATCATTTTACTAAAACTCTTGTAAAAGATTTATTAAGGACAACATATCGAGCGATAACACTAAAACTCCTTACATAAAATTTACTAGTCATGGTTACCCAACACATGAGTTCTATGTCTGATGATTAATGTTGTTTGTTACTATTAGAAAATAAGTTAAAAGCTTTAAATAAATTGTAGTATATATGTGGCAACCATTTGAAAGATAATAAGGATATTAGAAAATTTTCACCTATGTGAATCTAGGGTTGGTGTCAAATCTCAAGAGGGTTGGAGTTTCTCTTAAGAAAATTTATGAATGGATTATACATATTATATTATAATAGTGCTAAGCAATAAAATAATGGGTGCTCATAATGTTAGTAGAAGTGTGTGTCTTGTTACCATTTTTTCTTACAAGGAACATCTAGTTTAAATTATGAGTTGTGATTTTTGATGGAGCATTGTAATGATTACACAAAGGTAAATTTTAATTAGAAAGATATTTTATTTTATGTTTTTTTTATTGTGGTAGATATTTAAATTTAAACTAAATTAAAAATAATATATAAAAAGAGTTACACTTTTAATAAATAAATATATATATATATATATTATACATTTAATAAGTGAATTGAACTCATGATTTAGTTTTGAAATGTTACAAAATTTAAGTGGTATTATCACATATAATTAAGTTTTAAAGTTTTCAAAACTTAATAGGTATATATATATATGATTAAATATAAGAAAGAGTTACAATTTTAATAATATTTGAGATTCATCTAATTTGGTATTTATTGTGCTTATCTTAATTTTTCACGATTTACTAAAAATACTAAAGTTTATTCTTCACAATGTTAGTAAATGAATTCTTTTTTATTTATACAATATTTTTCAAGAAGAAATATATTTTTTAATTGTTGCAGGATAAGAATGAGATTCATGCAGAAATAATAATCGGTCTAAACAATATTTTTTATATAAAAAATATTCATACATTGAAATTTGTTAATGTTACTATCCAATTAAATTATTTGATTGATAAGATTTTTAACTATCTAATATCTAACTAAAATTAGAAATGAGAGTATCATAACACACACACACACACACACACACACATATATATATATATTATTTATAAAAAATAAAATATTAATAGCTTATAAATAGGCATGTTATGAAAAAAGAGAAAGAAATGAATAGAATAAAAATATGGATTATTATATTTCACTTTGATCAGACCTATTTGTAGGCTAAGGCTTTATAAGAAGGCCAAAAGATAGTGAAAAAAACAAAAGTCATTGTGAGAGAGCCAAAGAAATTTCACAAATAATAGTCATTCATCACAAAGTATTTATAATACCCCCTTATGAATTACCATAATATCAAAGAACATGACTCATCAAAACCTTGCTAAAAAAATCCAGTGTGACAAAAACCTAGTGAAAAAAAATAGTATATGTACCTTCAATTTATAACTACCTCATTAAAACCATACTAGGAAAATTTCAATGAGGAACAAATTTAGTGAAGGAAAAATAGTTTGGTATACTATGAGTATTCAAGACTCCCCCTAATGTCTTAATATCTCAGTTTAGAGATCTTGAAGCTTCCTCATTCCAATTTGGCATATAAATTTCTTGAAGGTCACCAAAATTAATGACTTAGTGAATAAATCCATAGGATTATCACTATGCCTAATTTGTTGTAATCAATCTCACCATTATTTTGAAGCTCATGCATGTGAAAGAACATTGAAAAAATATGTTTAGTTTAGTCTCCTTTGATGTATATGTCTTTGAGTTGTTAAATATAAGCAATATTTTCTTCAAATAATATTGTTATAGTATTTGAAATAAGAGGAAGACCACTAGAGTCATGAATATATTGAATCATGGATCTTAACAACACACACTTCATGTTTGCCTCATGTATTACTTATAGCTCTGAATGATTAGAAAATGTTATCCCCTTGGTTTGCTTAATAGATTTCCAAGAGAAATTAATATTGCCACAATAAAATACATATCCTATTTATGATTAACCCTCATGGGGATTCAAAAGGTATTCGACATCAGTATAATCAAGTAGCTCTAGTTTTGATACTTTGGAATAAAAGATTTCACTTGTTCCACAAAGAGTTCACTTGTTCCAATGTCTAAGAGTAGGCTCTATGATATATCTTATAAGTAAGTTTCTTATTCTCTTCTTTAGGATGAAATAGATCTTTATCCACTTTAAGTGATCTTACAATGATAGGAGAGTTAAAAAGATGTGCTTTGTCCATGTAAAAGTACTTTAGAACCTTTTTAGTTTATGTTGATTGATGGACAAAAATACCATTAAAAAAATACTCAATCTATAGACTGAAGCAACACCGAGTGTCCTAGTCTTACCTAGATATTGTATCTCAAATTATTTCTTTAAATAATTAATAGTTTCTAGAAGCCACTAAGGGGTCAGTATTAGATTCAATTCATTCACAAATACTACTGTAATTATTAAATTGACTTCTATTTTTTTGATTAATACATATGGGCAAATTAATTTATTTTCTCAGTAAGTATGTACTCAAACAATTATACCACATTCTACCTGATTGTTTGAGTCTATACAAAGATCATTTCAACTTTATTGAATATATACCACATAGTTTTAAAAATTTGGTTTCAGGAAACATAAATTCTTCAGTAATTTTCATTTATGTCGCTATTTATGAATCCATACAAATAAGCAATGATAACATCCATCAAATACATTTCTAGTTCTTCTGATACTACCAAATATATTAAATATCTAAATATGATTTTATCCATTACTAGTAAATATGTCTCCACATAGTCACTACTAGGTCTTTTGTAAAAAATCTTGTGTAATAAGGTGAGCTTTATATCATTCAATTTCATCATTTTTAATTTTTTTCCATACAAAGACCCATCTATATCCAACAAGTTTAACATTTTCAAGTATTGAAACTATTAGTCCATATTCTTCTCTTTTAGCTAAACAATTTAGTTTTGTGTGTATTGCTTCTTTCCATTTTTCTTAATATGTCGATTTTAATATTTTTTATAGTTTTTATCTCTCGATCATCATTATTGTTTATGATTCTCTTAGCCACGTGGAAATAAAAAGTATTATTGACAAAGATTTTTCTATGATCTCATATTTTTTCTTGATTTATATAGTTCATAAAGATCTTTTTATTTATTGGAGATAATTACTTAGTTACTACTACTCTTGTAGTTGTTTTATTTAATACTTGTAATGTGCTTGGTTTAACATAGAGGTGTCAAACGGGCTGGGTCGGGCCGGCCCTTTTTTTTTGAGCACGAGCATGCCTTCGTGTCCGGCCCGACACGGTTTAAAAAAGCTGAGCCCGGCACGGCCCGAAGGCACGGCAGGCCGTACCGTGTCGGGCCTGCTCGGGCCTGGCCTGGCTGTTCGGAGCAGAAAATTTTTTTTTATTTAGATAAATTATTAAAAAAATTTTAAAATTTTAGATATTGTATAGTATTATATATTTATAATTTTAAAAATGTTAAAATTTATTAAAATAACAAAGTTTAATTTTTTTTTGTAATATAAAATTAGTTTAAATTTTATTATAATTATATAATAAAGTTATTAATTTTTAAATGAAAAATTAAAACAAAAAAATAAATAAATCAATACATTTTGTTAGTAAAAATAAAAATTAAAAAAAACATAAGCAACTCAAATGAAAAATGACCAATAATCCATTTGAAATCGAAGGTCCAAACCAACCAAATTACAGTTTCAACACAACGTACAAATAAAGCGTACAATCAATAAAAAAAACATCGAAAATAAAAAACAGTAGATCATCATCAATCGTCAATCGACATATCATGAGAATCATCAGCCACAACATCAAGATCAGTATCATATGGATCATCATCATCGACAATCAACTACTCCGCCATCGTAGTGGATGCGACTGCAGTCCCTATCCTAGTCCCAGCTCCAGCATTATCATGGATGCTAAACCTCGAATCCTTCCAATCCTTCAAACAAGCCAAGGCCTCAACAATATCATGACGTAATCATGATCGCCTATCCGAAATCACGTTCAGTACAACAGAAAAAGCAAACTCCGATGCTACGCTCGACACCGGAGGAGTCAGTAGATCCCGTGCCATCCTAGATGGCACGGGAAAGGTGGACTCATATGATTTCCACCACTGTAATAAATCAAGATTCTTAGTATCAGAATGTGATAAGATTAAGCAGGAATCGGTATCTAAGTACCGAGACAGCCCCCTCCTATGTGATGGTCCACCCCTACATTTCTCCCTCGCTAGCTGAATAGAAAAATCGTCATCTCCGAATAAGGTATCAGTGTCCGTAATCACAGTCTCACTACCACCACCACCATACCTAGTATCATAGTATGTGAACAGATCAGTCAACTTCTCGTCAATGAACCCTTCAGGTGAGTTTTCTAGGTTCATGCACGAGGAAATGTAAGTCAGGGTGTTTTCTACCCCTTCCACCTTAACCCTAGTGTCGGGTTCCATCTCTGCAATAAAGAGATGGAACAATGGACCGGTACTTCAAGTACTTAGTTTCCATCTCTGCAACCATATGGCTAAGTGTCGGGTCAGCTCGATACTTCCTAAACATGCTATTAATGTTGCATATACACCGTAGTGCAATGCAAGTGGTGGGCGTATAAACCGATGAACACATGTTCGTCGTGTCATAAAAAATCTTCAGGAATTTCATAAATGAAATTTCTGAAGCCCAATCAGTGTCGTCAATAATAAGTTCGTCACTCTTACTATTGACGTAGTCGGATATCACGTGTTCGTATCCAACACATGATTCTAACATCATGTATGTGTAATTCCAACGATGTCTTACAACCGATTGGAATTTCTTCTTCTTAAGATTTGCAGACAAACAGAGACTACCAAACTCTTGTTGTCTGCGAGGAGTGCGAATATATTTTAGTGCATTACGTATATTATCCAACGCGGGGGAACACACCTTCATGCCCACTTGAACAATCAGGTTAATCACGTGACACATGCATCTGACATGAAAGATCTCTCCTAATGGTGCGTCTCTAATATTCCTAACAAACATGTTGATTGCTACTCCATTATTCGAAGCGTTATCGAATGCGACACTAAAAATTTTATTTTGAATTTTATATTCCCTAAAGATTTTCATCATACACTCAAAAATGGCCGGGCCATCATGAGGATGAAGAATCTCAGAGAATCCTAAAATTTTTTTATTGATTGTCCAGTTTGAATCTACATAGTGGCTAGTGAGACATGCATAAGAAGATTCATCGTGACTTGTCCAAATATCGGACGTCACGGACACCACTCCACTATATGCCATAAATTCCTTAATTATTTTTTGTTTTTCTAACTTATATATCTTTAGTATGTCATTCCTAGATGTGGACCTAGGAATCCTACGATAGGCAGGCTGAAAATATGTCTGCATGATGTGCACTATTCTTGGATCTTCCGAAAATCTGATCGGAAGACCCATCAATGTGATAAGTCTGGTCATGTCGTCCCTAATCAACTCGTTGGAGTATATGAAGGGAGTAAACTTTGAGACTGAACTCGATCCAGTCTCAAAAAATGTAGTGCCAAGTTGGGTTTGCCTAGGATCTAATGGTCCATGTTTTTTGGTGCATAATTCGGCATGCCTCTTAAGGTGCCTAGTCCCAAACGAACTCTTACATGTTATAAGTCGCATATAATATTTGCACTGTGTCATTTCTTGTTTCTCACCCCTAATATTTTTTTGTTTTATAATATTAAAATGAGTCAAAACTACATGAGTCCTAGTTTTTTGTTTTTTAGAAGTTTGGATTGAGACGACTGGAGAAACCAAAGTTTCAACAGCCTCAGACCTTTGTGTAATATTTTTATTTTCTAAATTTAAATATGTTTCAGTTGTATTTGTCATTTTTTTTATGATTTTTGTTTTTAAGAATAGTTTAATAAAGACTAGAAGACTAATTTTAATTTTTCTAATTTTGGTCTAGAGAGAGAAACTATAGAGAGTGAAAATTAAAAAAACCATAAAATAAATTACCCGATAAAAGCAGTGAGGTCGGTCACGTGTACCGTGCACCACAGTCAAGCTCTAATGTTTAAAACTCAAGTCGAGATTCCCGAAAATCCAAGCCGAATGTCAAAATCCCGAGGCCCGAGAGAGAGAAGTAATATTTTTGAGAGAAAGAAAAGAACGATTTGAAAGAATTTATGTTTTTGAAAAACATAAATGTTAAAGAGAGGGAGGTGGAATTTATAAATTAAAGATATTAATTTTTTATAAAAAAAAATTTTTTTTTAAATTTTTTAGGGGGCAGAATCATGAGGGCCGTTGGATTCTGCCCCCTAGCCGTTGGAGGCAAGATCCAACGGTTGAAAATATAACTTTATCTTAATTTTTTTCCCGTTGGGGGATCTGGGTCGGTTCGGGCCTCGTGGAAGTGGGACCACGGGTCGGGTCCAATCAGACCCGACCCGCGGTCTTTTTTGCAGGAGGGGCGTGGTTCTATCGCGGGGTAGCCCGTAGCCGTAGACATTAGGCTCGAGGGACACCCGGCACGGGACGAACCCGTGCCGGTGTGCCGTGCCACGGGCCGAACCGTGCCGGGTCAGGCACGGCACGGCACGACATGGCTCGTGCCTAACCCGGGCATGGCACGGGCCCGGGCATGGTTTTTTCTCGTGCCGGGCCTGCCCAGGCACGGCCGAACCATGACGTGCCTCGTGCTCAACAAGAGTTGACTAGATTGTAATAGGCTCTTTAAAAGTAATCTCATCAGAATTATACTTTATAATAGTAAACAACTTATTAGATTTTCTTGTCCTTTGGAAAAAATCTTTAGATTCGATCGCTCTTCCATATTTCATACATTGTTTAGAAGTACTATAGGGATCTCAAGATGTGTTGATGTATTAATAACTATAATATGTGACTTTATCACTTTATTAAGATTAGTAAAAGCATCTAGTAATTGATATTCAATATCTTGTAAATGAATGATTATTTGAACTTATAGTTCAGACTATTTAGTAAGAGGATCAAGATGCAACAATGATGGTGTATTCTAAATAATTTCATGTTATTTATTATAAAATGGCTTTACTCCACCTAATAGATAGAAATAAACACATAAAAAATGAAAATCAGCTAAATTGGTAGTAAAAAGATTCACTATTAAAAGCTTAAGATGATGGATACTAGAAGTAAATATAAAGCCCACATAAATACCTAGGCAAAATTGAGGACATATATTAGAACATTGGTTTGGGCGAATAGGGATATAAATGACAATCAAAAACACAAAAATTGAACATATTTTGTGGGAAGCCAAAAATATATTATAAAGAGAGTTTGATCGCCAATAGGAAAAAGATGGACCAAATTACTAACATGCTGTAGGGCATGACCCCAAGTAGATAAATGTAATTTGGTTCGTAAAAACAATGGTCTTGTAATCTATTGCATATACTTAATGAATAATTCAGTTAGGCCATTCTTAGAATAAGTATGAGCAATATGACATTGAACCTCTTTACATAATATCATGAAATAGTCATGAAATACTTAAGAAGAAAATTCACCAGCATTATCCAAATGATTAGTCTTAAAAAGATAATTATAAAAATGGGCTTGGAGTTTGATAATTTATGAAAATAAGTGAGAAAATACAAGGTTCCAAGTAGAAAGAAGGTAAACATGAGATCAACGAGTGGATGTATCAACCAAAATGATATGTTCTAAAAATTTAGGGGGATTAGAATATGTTCTAGAAATATGATTTAAAAATGTAGAAGGATTAGAATCGACTTTTAGGGAAGAAGTGCAAATGATCAACTTCCCTTGAGTATGAGCAATATAGTTTGTAATAAGTATGATTGAATATATAACTAGTGGTCAAAGAATGACCATTAGACTGGTGAAGTATATGCCTAAGCATAGAGGTGCCAGGATGACCAAGTCATTCATGCCATGGGATGATGGGAGTTGAGTTACAAAACTTCAGTTCATAATGACATAAGATTCAACAAAATTAATGGTGATTAAATATAAACCACATTCTAATGATCATAATTTTTCAAAAATACATTTTGTGCCTTTATGAGTTAAAATAGTGAGGAGAAATTCAATAGTTTCATCACTCATTATTTCTAGATGGTATCCATTCTAGTAGATATCTTTAAAAATAAGCAAATTGCATTTGGAATGGGTGGAATAAAAGGCATCTTGAAGGTAGATAATAGTACCACCTGGTAGAATAATATGGTTCTACTAGAACCCTCAATTAGGTCGATTGAACTATAAATTTTTGTAACTTTAGAAGTGTCTAATGTTAAGTGGGAAAATAACTTATTTTTCTAAATAATTAAATAATTGGTAGCACAATCGGCCATACAAATATCTTTAATGATTTTGACTTGAGCTATCAAGTTTGGAGAGGCATCCAGGTGACTTGAAAGATATATATATATAATAATGTTTAGCGATTTAAGTAAATGAAAATACTAATGAAATATTGAAAATGTAGTATTACGGAAATGAAGTACATTAGAAAATAAATAAAAGAACTAATCCGAATTAACATGCCCATCATCAATTTGATGGGACATATTTCTATTAGGATCTTTAAAAAATCAGAAACATCAAAAAGAAGCAGATCCACATTACCATCACCATCAAGGAAACTAACTTCAATATCTGTGTCTTTTACCTTGATTGAGACTTGGTAGAGATCAACCAAATGTTTACCTATATTATAGATAAGTGACTAATGACTCATCATGCCACATCTATAAAAGACATTGATTATTGGTGTTGAGTGGTACTCTAGCTAGTGGTTGCCGATAAATCGAGCAGCTTTGCTTTATTGGAATTACATTTCCTATTATTGAAGGGACCAATGATATAATATTTAGAATTATCACCATGGCCATACTTGCAACCACCACCATGTCCTCATCCTTTTACCCTATTCAGTCTATTCTTATGACCTTGTTTTATGGTAATGAGGGAGGCAAAAGTAGTTTTTACTTCATGAAATGCATTAGACCCCATATGATGAGATTGTTGATGTAATGTAAAAGCTTATTATTCTTTTCAACCATAAGTTGACATGCAATCAAATTACTATATTTAGAAAACTAACATTCTTTATACTACTACTGTAGGAGCACATCAGAGGAAATAAGAGTGGTACATGTTTTTTCGAGCATACCCTCTTATTGAAGACCTCCCCATAAAGTGTTTAAGCACAAACTAATCTTAAATAAAACAGAGTTGTATTTGCTAACATAAAATATTGAAATCACAGGTGCAACCTATCATATCTTGCTTTGGGAAGTATCACTATTTTTTGGTGGTCATATCAATCATTTAAATTTTGTCAGAGGACCAATGAACCTTTTACTGTAATGTATTCATCCTCGAGACTCTCATCAAAATGATGACAAAGAAAAATTTAAGGCTTTAGTGAGATCATGCATGGATACACTATTATTTTCCTTTATAATGTCTCCCAGGTTCAAAGCATATATGTGTAATTCAATATCAAAAATCTAAGATAAATAGTTATTACCCAAAATATTAAAGACAACAAATTCTAATTTTGTGAGATTAGACATATGCTAAAAATAATATCAATAATTAATTAAGAAAAATTATAATAGAGAAAAATAAAATAAAAATGCTCAAAATGCAAAAGAATAATAAATATAAATTTTGCAAGAATCAAAGAGAAATATTATAGCACCTTAAAATTATAGTGGTGTAAAAATTTGTCATGAAGTCAAAATATGTGACAAAAAGACATTTAGAATTATAACAATAAGAAATGCTTCTAGATTTTAAATGATTGACACAAAAGTCATTGAGCATTATTGTAATAAGAAGTTGCAAGGACTTCAAAAAGGTAATAGATTTTACTAGAACCGTGTACTAGAGTTAATTATTTAAGAATTCATGTGAAATTAAAAAAAAATATCAAGTACTTATGATCCCATAAAGGTATATAATAATAAAATAAAAACATAATAAAAAAGTAATGTAATGGTAACATGTGAATAATATTACAATAAGGATTGATGATTCTAATATAGAGTGGAGAGAGAGATTTAACAAATATTAGAAATAATATTATATCATTAGAATGGTACTGATAACTTAATAGCCTATAAATAAACATGTCGTAGAAAAATATGAAGAAATAAAGATAAGAAAAATATGAATTAATATGGTTTATCTTGATTATACATATTTATAGGCTTATAATAAACTAAGCATTATAGTGATAAAAATAAAAGTCATGGTGAGAAATCCAATAGAATTTCATAGATTTAAGTATTCAAAAGAAATATATTTAAATTGACTAATTTATTAAACATGTCTAATTTTCTGATCTTTAAAAATTTGGAATGATATAACTAGGGGTCTCCAATGGGCTGGGCGAGCCGACCCGATCAAGTTAGGCATGCGACCTAGTTCGAGCCAAGCTTATATGCCACAGACCAGTCAATGGGCCGGGATAGACCAGAATTTATTTTTTTCAAGGCCCACGGCCAGCCCACATGCTTTATATGGAACAAAAAAGGACATACCAGGTGAGCCCAATGATGATGGGCCGGAGAGCCCATAATGGCAGGCCTGCCGGACCCCCATTTCCTCCCCCCTACCCCTCCTCTGCCCCCAACAGTCATATGATGTTGGCTACTCCCCTCTCTCTTGCAACGGTTACATGAATATTGCACACCTTTTTTTTGTTTTTTGTTTTTTTTTTACTTTTTTTCCACAAATTCTCTTAACTTTTCATCAACTATCTCTTAATTTTTCATGCTCTCTCCAAATTTACTTCATTTTCACAATTTGCTCTAGTATTCTTTAATACTTCATTTTTTTCAATTGTTCTTCATATTACAAAATCTTATTGGTGGTGCAAATCAAGCATTGGTGATTCCAATAGTTTAGGTTTTAAAGAATTTCGGCTTCGATCTTCCAATTGAGTAATATTTATCCACCTCTATTTTTTCTTATTTGGTACTTTTTATTTTGATTCATTATTTTATTTTTTTAATATAATATTTTATTAATAATTTTTATTATGGATAGTGCATATGCATCTTCTTCTAGTCCATATGCATCATTAAGCAAAAAACTTAGTTCAAATATATGAAATTTTTTTGATAGAATAGAAATATTTTTAGAAAATAATAATAAAAAAATAAACAAAATGTAAAATTTGTAGTAAACTTCTAAGTGGTAGATCAAATTCGGGCACAAGTCATTTAAAAAGACACAATGAACAATTTAAAAATAAGTATAATGTAGATATTAAAAATTATATACAATTATGTAAAGATGAATGTGGAAATATATATATATTTTATTATGATGAGTCTGCTTGTAGTAAGGAAATGATTGATTAAATATTAAGAGCTGAACAACCTTTTAATATGATGGAAACTGATGATTATTCAGAAATAATTCAAACATTGATTAATCCACAATTTAAAGGTTGGTCCGGAGATATTGTTAAAAAAGATATTATGAAAAAATTTCAAACAGAACGAGAAAATTTTAAATAATATTTTGCAAATTTTGAAGAAAAAATTTATTTTACATTTGATATTTGGACATCTTTAATGCATAGAGGTTTTTTATGTATTATTGCTCATTATATAGATAGTGAATGGATGTTAAATAAAAGGACAATTTCATTTAGAACAATTAATACTCCACATAATGGTAAAAATATAACAACTTTAATAAATGATGAAATTATAGATTTAGGTATTCATGATAAACTATTTACAATAACATTGATAATGTTTTAAATAATGATGTATCAATACAAGGATTAAAAAGATTTTAACAAATAAACGATGATCATGCAAAATTATTTCACGTACGTTGTTGTGCACATATTTTAAAATTTAAATTTGATGGTAAAAGATGGATTAAAATAAGTTGATAGTACATTTGAAAAAATTAGAGATATTGCATATAATATTAATTGTTCCCAAACAAAACATTAATTATTTTTTGATTATTACAAAATTGCAATTATGAAAAGAAAAAATATAAGCCTGGACATACTAACTAGATGGAATTCTACTTATAAGCTTTTACAAAATATTACAAATATAAAAATGTAGTACAATTATACGAAATACAATTATCTAAAATAATATTGTCATATTATGGACATTTTACGTGATCATTATGAAAATTTTGATACTTCAACAAATATTTTTTGTAGTGTGTATGTTCTAACTTCACATCAAGTCAATATGTAAATAATTAGTATTTATATATTACTTCAAAATTATTTGAGTTATTAAATTTTTAATGATACAATTTTTTCAATGATAGACAAAATTTTAAAAAATTGAGTGAATGGTTACTAGTTATTTGCAATGAAGATCAAATAAAAATTGAAGAAATTAAAAAGTGAAATAAATTACATAATTATATATTTTATATAATATTTATAGAGAAAAATACGGTAATAATATTAGTTTGATAAAATCATCATCCATGACAAGCTCCACTTTTTTTTATAAAAGCCCTTTAGAAATGTTCAAAAGTGGAAAAAAGGTAACAACTAGTTCTTCAAACAATACAAGAGGTATAGGTAGATATCTCAGGGTAGAAATAATTCCATTTGAAGATAATGAAGATTTTGATATTTTAGAATGATGAAAAAACAACAAATAAAATACTCAGAGTTATCTATTATTGCACGTGATGTATTAACAGTGCCTGTGAGCACAGTCACATCGGAAGCTACTTTTAGTGCATGTGGAAGAATGATTAGTAAAAATATGTGTAATTTGTTATCGCAAGTAATCGAAGCATTAGTATGTTTAAAAGATTAGAGTTTAGTGGCAAGAGATTGCATGATCATGTTCGAGAAGCAGAACTAGTGGCTGATACAGAGAACCTAAAAATATCAAGACATAAATGGATCAAAGATAGTTCCCCATCACCAGAAAATAATGGCTAAAATATTTTATTGAAAATATATATTGTATTTTTATTTTATTATGGTTGAAAAGTACAAATGATTGATAAATAAGTAGGCGCCAACCTAGTTGAGATGTACTTATTTTTCAGTGATGTAAACGTTTCATACATTTCTAAATATAATTATATTTGATTAATACAATTTTAAATGATATATTTTTTATTTTGAATTGTTTTTAAAGTTACTTTTTATTTAACTTTTGAATATAATTTAAATAAAAAACCTACATGAAAGGGTTGGACTTTTAGGCGAACTTTTAAGTGGGCCTTAGGCTTTGGTCCATTAAGTGGGCTTTAGGCGGGCTTCTAAATAGGCACATAGATGGGCCTCTAGGAGGACTTCTGGCGTTGGCCCAAAAGCACATGATTTGCCAGCCAGGGCCTCCGGGCTTGAATTTAAGCCCACGGCCCGAACTGCACTTTAACGGGCTTAGGTTGGATGTGCCTCTTGGGCTCTGGCTGGGCTAAAGCCCATCGGCCGGATCCAGCCCAAATCGGCATCGGGCCCGGTTCTTTTGGAGCTCACTAGATATAACATGCACGGTACATCCGCATTAAGCAGTGCATCAAAATTGAATTTTAACAAATCTTGTGGTATTGCCTGGAGCTGGAGCGGCTAGCCACCGATTTTGTCTGAGAGGTGGTGGGACAGTTCGACGTCCGTTGCTGCTCATGAAATTGGTCGAATGTCAATGTACTCGTCAATGGAATAACAGTGACGGCTTGACAATCTACATCGAGCAGCTACACTCTGTGTAATAAGGAGAGAAGTAGGTGATATGGTCTCCTTGACAAAGCCCGAACAGCAGTCGCCTAACATATTCATACCACAGGAATGGGTAGGGGCAGCAACCAAGATAGTCCACAGTTGCAATACTTTACGTCCTCTGATTGCTTTGATTTGTGGCCCAAAAAACTGCGGCAAATCAACTTTCTCTCGTTACCTTGTCAATACGCTTCTCCACAGGTAACTACTGAACTTCCTTGTTTTTTTGTTCTTCTCTGGATAATATAAACTCGTGCACGTTCTCTGCAGAGCAAAAGATTTTGTCCAATTTGTTCAATCATTTTTTTTAACTATAATGAATCGTTACATAAAGTTGTCCATCCTGGAGATGATGATTCAATTGTGTAATATATATTAGGATGATTTGTGTATTGGTTCACCAAATATAAAATAATTAAAAAAATAGATATTTTTTTAAAATTTTAAAAATATATCAAAATAAAAAATTATAAAGTTTTAGTGCAGTGAAAATCATCAATCTGATTTTGCTTCTGAAAATTTTGGTGCACCAAAATGGTTATTTTTTTAAATATTGTTCTTGGTACATAAAAACATAAATATTCTTATATTATATTTTAATGTTTGATATTTTTTATTTATGCGTCAGTTATCCTTTATTTCGTGTAAGGGTGTTCACTGTATGACTGTTCCATGTGTCTTTTTTTTAATGCTTTACTTGTAACTTGATATTAATTTTTGATATATAAAAAAGATATATTTTTTTCATTTTATTGTGCAAAATAATAATAATAATAATATGATATCATAAACTATAGTAATATTCAATATGTTGTTATTTTTTAGTGATAAACATAAGATATCTAATTGTTAATGATAACTATCTGAGTAATTACCACAGATGAAACAAAGCTTCAAAAATAAATCTCAAGATGCTAATGATTAAGGAATACTAGAAAATAATATATAAATCAATAAAATTATAATTAATAAAATATGAGAAAAAAAATTAGTCAAATGCAAAAAATTTTTTTGATTTTTTTGGAGATAAATTGATAAATTAATATTTAATACATTACTATTCGAATAGACATGCCATGAAGAAATATAGGAACAAGAGCAAGGTGTCATATATAAATGTGTCCATTTACAATGTTTAATTTAAGATTCCCATGTGACCATGTCAAATGGAAATACATTTTGTTGCTTCAATGAGATCTATAATAACACAAGTATTTGATATCCTTATTATGAGAAGTAACAAGTTGCCTATCATATAATTTACTGAGTATATTTAATTATAATTTCGAAAGAAAATTTAAGGGAGTTATAAATTTTTTCTGGGATAGAGTTGAATTATGACATGAGAGATTGTATTATCACATATAAGATATATAATTGATACTACCATTAAAAAATTGTCATTTTAATTGTACTTTAATATAAACTTTAACATATATTTTTATTGAGTAATGTATTGCTTTTCTATGTATTATAGCTCACCAGTTGACTTATTTGACATACATATGAATTATATGGAAGTATAAATATTAGTTTATCATTAGATTAATTATAAATTATATAGTCATTATAATTAGGTATTTCTTAGATTTACTTATATGTAATTTTCCACATACTTAGATATGAAAAGAAATCTCAAGGTTTTAATATTTTTTTTCAGTGATCATGAGCACGTTTAATTAATAATTTTTTTAAAAATTTCAGTTGGGTACCAGCTTGTACTATGAGGAGATCTACTATTAAATATTATATATTTTTTGGGATAATTTTGTCTTTTAAAAAAATAAAAGATAAATAATTATCTCGAGATCTAGTTCATATGTATATTTTAGGGTGATAATGATAGTTGCATATGAATTTTAAAAATCAAATGTTTTTTTGAGGAGATCTGATACCCACTTACCTAAATTATTATTTTTTGTTGTAATTGTCAGACAATAAGACATATAACGGCTCTAATTCATTATTTTAACAGCAGAAAAAATATATAAAAATTAATTATTTTTTTATCAGAGAGAAGATTAATGATTAAATAATTATTACAATAGATCAATTAGTTGATATATATATATATATATATATATATATATATTAAAGATATCTCAATTTATTTTTAGTTCCTTAAAGTTTAATATACAAGATATTTATGTATCAACTTGAAGGGAATATTGAAGTTTTTTAATTGATTGTTATCTTGTTATGTAAATAATATTATGTTGTTGGAGGTACCCAACTTGTGAGATACTCAAATTTTTTGTTTTCTATGTATAATTTTAGGGTTTTTTCTTTTATTTTAAGAGTTTTGATCTATCATTCATATTTTTGTATTGACATTTCTTGGTTAAGGTTTTATGGATTTATCTAATAAAATATTTTTCATTTACATTAATTTATATTATTTGAGTTTATATTATATTAAGTGTGCTGTATAATTGTACACTATAACATAAGAACTATTAAGTTTTTTTTCTAACTTCGACATGTTATCATATTTAAATATCTTTTCTATGTTAGTTGTCTATTGTCATTATCATTGTCACCCATCGTTGCTTTAATAACCACCGACATTATTGCATGGTAATCGATGACTTTGATAATCTTTCAAATTGAAAGTAATTTGGATTGATTTTTTATTCTCAATAATATTTTTTAAAGCATCGAAGCCTTTTATTTAGATTTTGAGGGCTCTCACTCTCTCTCCCCCAAAACATATTATTTGTCTATCATAACATAATTGGGGTTATAAAATTTTTGTTGTTGTTTGGATCGGTTAAATCAATCAAGAACAAATTTTAAGTGCTAAAAAGATATCCTTGCTAGTATATTTGTCAAATAATTTTAATTCAGGTTAGGTTGATTGAGTTGATATGTTACTCTGACATGATTGGTGTTGTCCTGTGATTTAGTTATATATTTTTATTTGTTATGAAAATATATTTGTATTTGGTACATATGTTTTCTAAAATTTGGAAAATTTTATCTTTGTTAATACGAGATCACATGAAATTACCTAGTTGAAATTAGATGTACAACCACATGTTTCTTGAGCCTTTTTTTTTTAGAATGTGATTCATGGTCAATGATACTTAGAAGATTTATTGGAGGAATCACTAAAAGATAATACAAGAGAATGCACTTAATGAATGCCAACCTAATAATGGGGCATTAGTTATTAGACATGAGTATGATGAGAGTATTTGGTTGTAGTACCACATGAAGTCCATGCATACATCGAATACTTTTAACTTATATCATTGTATTTTTTAGATAAATACTGGTAAATTAAATGATATTAATTAATCTAAATATTTTGTAGATTGCACTCAGCTTTGTGACACTGACAAGATGAGGATATTACTATTTTTATTAGTCAAAATAAATTTTTTGATAGTGTTCTGTTTTTTTATTCAATTTGAAATTGATATTCAGTGTTATTGACTCAGGTTTTTAGAGGGAGGGAGTCTCCATAATAATTTGTAGATCAAGTAGAGTAATAGCTTTAAAACTATATTATTTTAGTCAATATTATTGCCTTGAGTAATAAATTGAAAGAAAGCAAAGAAAAATATTTTTAGAGAGGAAGACTACTAGTATTTGCTTTCATTGTGGTAGAATGAGACATACTTGAAATAAGAGTTGAATGTTACATCATGATTCACGAAGGATTTTTTGACATGAGGTGGTACAACATACTACTAGTTTCACACCTGGATCTTCTTAGCATTATTTTACCAAATTTATTATAATTTTTATGGAATAATATGCAATGTTCTTTTTCTTGGAGACCGCATATTACTCTGGAGGCATTAGTATTATATTTTTTTTTTATAATTAGACTCATTTTTGATTTTTGTTGTAGATATAAGAGAATAATTGTATTATTTGTAACTAATTTTTATTTAATCCATATTCTGAATATAAAGTCTTTTATATTATTGTGACCAGTAATGTTATTGTGTGGGCTAAATATATTTTGTCAAGTTTAAAAATTTTGAATAAAGTAGATAAATGAAAATACTCTGGTTGTAAATAAAATATTTTCTTCTTTGAATAAGTAATCTACATATGACATGAAATATGATATGAAATGATAGAAGAATACATCATATTTATCAAATGGTTAATAATTATTAGTGTTTTACATAAAAATACTTAGATGTATCATTACAAAATAGAAATATTCTATTTGTCTTTGTTAGATACTTATTTTTTTTAAACTTCTTTCTAAATGAAAGTTTCAGGATAAGATATCAAATAAATTATTTTATACAAATTAATATAAATAAAAATTTGATGAAAAAAATATTATTAATGCATTATCACAATGGTATTAATTATTCAAAGAAGACATATTTGAGATGTTGATGCTCACTTCTTCTCATCTCTTCATAGCGATGATATTTCATATATTTTTTTAAAAATATTTAATTATCCAAGATAATGATAAATCATGTTAGATGAATTAATTGTAATTAATCATAACAAAACTTGGGAACTTGTTTTGAAATCTCTTGGAAAGTTTGTTGTAGGATTGAAGTGGGTATGTATCTTGGAGATTGGTTCCGATGAAAAGTAGATTGACTCAAAATAGCATTAGTAACTAAGTGGTTTATTTAGACTTATGAGATTTATTACATAAATATTTTTTTTATGGTTATGTATAATTATATCAATCAAGTTATTATTTTATTTTATAATTTCTTGCATATGAATTATACATCAACTAGATGTAAGTAATATCTTTCTTCATGAATATCTTGTGGAATATAAAAATTTGGCATTATTTTTATTTTTTAATATTCAAGTGCATTTAATAATGGTTTATAGATCACAAAAGATGCTACGTGGTTTAAAGTAATTTTCTAAGATATTGTTCATTAAATTTTCTTTATTATTTTTTTCTTTTATTCTTAAAATATATGTATCGGTTTATTTTTTTTTCTATCGATATAATTAAGATAAATATTTGATAGTTTTATTTTATATATATATATATGATGTTCATTCAATAGATGATAATCAATTATGCATTTCATATGTTAAGTGATTCTTATATATTAGATTATAGACACAAGATTTGGTTGTCTCAAATATTTTTTTGGTATTGAGTTAATATATTCAAGAAATATTATTATTATTTTAGAATTTGATTTATTGGGTGTATATCAATTAACACTAATCTTGATTTGAGCTTAAATCTTTTTATTAATACTAGCACTAGTAGTGATTTCTCTAATTATAATAGAATTATGGAAAAAGATAACTATTTAATAATTCTTAGATTAGATATTCTTTATGCTATTAATATATTTAAATTATTTATTAGATTGTCTTAAACTGATTCACATTTCTATATGTTTTTTGGTTCTTATATATGTAAAGATAATTCCTTGACAAGAAATTTATTTCAAAAATCTTGAATGTATGTAAAGACTATTTAGGTTTGTTGAGATTTATTGTTAATTTTTATTTTATTTATTACTTTTTTTTTTCACTTGCATTGGAGTACCCAACATGTTGACTACCCACCCAACTCTATATATATATTGGTATTTTTTTTTTTTGAAAGATGAATTTTTAAGCTACCTTCAACATGATGTCAAAGTAGATGATAGTGGAGAAACCCTAGGAGTGTGTAGTAGTGCTGCATCAACACCATTGAGAGTATGTATGTGGGTAATGGCATTAAGTAGCCATGATTGTAACAATGATGCCAACTCATTGTTGGTGTTGAAGTTATGAGAGTGTGTGGTTGTGATGTTGATTCCTGCTGTACTGATGTATGTGTAGTTTGTATCAATGCACTATGACATCAATGCATGTGTGTAGAAGTAAGTGCAATGTGGTGATTTGTGTCTCCAAGATTTGAGACGTGACTTTGCAGTGGTGATCAATGACTCATGATAGGGTAGTACGTGTTGTCAACTGTTGTGCATGTTGGTGTAGTGTTGGCCATGTGGGAATGAACGTTAAAACTTTAGTTTATAAGATTGAAGCTGACTTGTGACCAATGTTTTTAAAGGTGTAAACAAGGTGTGCACTGGGGTGAAGCGGCAAAAAAAAGAATGCCTCAGGGCTTTCCAAAAAATGTGAACTACATGGAAGGCGTTCTAAAGGTGCAAAGAC
The DNA here is from genome assembly GCA_029783825.1 of Sapria himalayana. Classification (NCBI taxonomy): domain Eukaryota; kingdom Viridiplantae; phylum Streptophyta; class Magnoliopsida; order Malpighiales; family Rafflesiaceae; genus Sapria; species Sapria himalayana. Next base: position 11,829,664 of record JAREIK010001563.1, on the reverse strand, counting down.
ATATGCCTAGAGGTGTCAACCGTGCCGGCCCGGCCCGGCCCAGCACAAGGCACGACACGGTTCGGCCGTGCCTGGGCCGGCCCGACACGTTTTTAAACCGGGCCCAGCACGGCCCGCAGGCATGGCGGGCCGTGCTTTGCCTCGCCTGGCCCGCTCGGGAAAACCTGTCCGAGCGGTTCGGGAAACGGGGACCGCGGGTCGGGTCGAATTAGACCCGACCCGCGATTTTTTTTTGCGGGAGGGGAAGCATGCGGTCGGACTCACAGGGCTCCCGGCACGGGGTAAACCCGTGCCGGTTTGCCGTGCCGCGGGCCGATCCGTGCCGGGCCAGGCATGGCACGGCACTGATTTTTTCTGTTGACACCTCTAAGCGTAGCATCAGAGTCTGCTTTTTCTATTGCAATGAACGTGATTTCGGATAGGAGATCGAGATTACGTCCAGATATGGTTGAGGCCTTGGCATGTTTGAAGGATTGGGAGGAATCGAGGTTTAACATTCATGATCGTGCTGAAGCTGGGACTGTGACAGACATTGCAGTCGCATCAACATCCACTACGATGACGGAGGAGCTGATTGCCGATGATGATGATCCATATGATACTGATCTTGATGTTGCGGCTGATGATTCTCATGATATGCCGCTTGACGATTGATGCTGATCTGCTGTTTTTTTTTGATGTTTTTTTTATTCATTGTATTTATACGCTTTGTTTGTACGTTGTGTTGAAACTTATACTTGTTTTGTTCGGACCATCGGTTTCAAATGCATGATTGGTAATTTTTCATTTGTATAGTTTAATTTTTTTTTTAATTTTAATTTTTCCTAACATAATGTATTAATTTATTTTTTTTATAATTTAAATTTTATTTTAAAAATTAATAACTTTAATTTATAATTAATAAATTATAAATATAAATAAAGCTATACTTAGTTGAATTTGATAAAAAAAATAATTTTCTAAAATTTGTTTTTTTTTAATTTTAATTTTTAATATTTTTTTAAAAAATTATATTTAATAATTAATACTCTACACTACACAGTGTAGACAGTAGACTATAGTCACTACACTTAACTTAACATTAAGAAATATAATTTACAAATACAATATATAAATTAAAAAAAAATAATATTCTGATTTCAGAATTCAGAGAATCAGATTTCTCATTTCTGCCTCCCGTGACCCGTCCCTTCCCGGTCCCGCCCCCGCCTGCCCTGCCCTGCCTCTCTCTCACCCTCAGCGGCTCAGCCAGTCAGCCTATGCGGCTATGCCGGTTAGCCGGTATGCCCTGGCGGCTGGCCCCTGGTCTGTATGGCCAAGCCGGGCCCGGCACGGCACGACACGCCGTGCCGGGCCCGCCTATATTCCCGACACGGCACGGTAGCACGATCGTGCTGGAAAAAAATGGGTCGTGCCGTGCCGGCCCGGCCCGTTTGACACCTCTACATATGTCTTCTTCATGTCAAGTGAAAATATGTATGCCTCACAAGATGGTTACCTAGCGCTTAAAAACATGAAAAAAAATAAAAATAAAAAGTAACTCAATGATCCTTGGCTTAGGTGTTTCTAACTTCAGAAACAAAAATTACGGAAACAAAAACTTCTCGACTTTATAATTTTTTTTCTTCTATCATCACTCCTCACTTTTGGCTCTTAGAGAACAAGTAAGATCTCTCTTTCTTTCATCTTTGCTTTCAATTTTCATTCTTCTTAAGTCCTGAATATATTCTTCTTCTTCCAAGAAAACATTGGTATGACAAACATGAATCTTGAATCTTTTTATATTTTTAAAAAATTATTACAAATCCAACTCTTTTATAAATTATTGTTTATAACATATTAACTTTCTTATTTTGTAAATTGAAGCTGTGATTTTTTTTTGTGAAGTTTGAAAGTAATTTTATGCTATTTTATTTGTATTTTAAAAATATTATAAAAATATTTATTAAATCATATATATGATCTCAAAAAGTTTAAGCCTCAATGCCTTTAGGCTTAAGTCTAGTATTAGATGAAAATACATTGTATTACACTTTTGCCTTTATAAATATTGCTCATGATTTTGTAGTTGGAATGTGCAATGGTTGTTGTATATGTTGATGCGTGTGTAATGGTGTGTACTGTAGGGGCAATGTGCAAGTGGTGACCCATGCATCGTTGTATGTATGTTGTGAAATAATCATTTACTGAAGGGTGTTGGGTGTAGTGTTTTTCATTCATGTTAGTGTAATTTGTGTGGTTTTGTTTTTGTTATTGTGCTCACAATGTTTGAGATGCGTGTTATTTAATTATAAAAAATGATGATAATTAATATCTAAGAAGCACAGACATGGATACGGACACCAGGATATGACACGGCATGATACGGAGACATGATAAATTAAAAAAAACTAGGATACAAATATGTTAGGATGCGGAAAATATTATATAATTTTTAAAAAACATGTATTTAAAATCATATAATTTTTCTGTTTATAAACCCCCCCTCTCCCAAAATTTTAAAAATTATAAAATTATAAAATTATACTGCTTATAACCCCTCTATCTTTTTCGAAATCCTTTCGTCTTTTCTGAAATCCCACGTGAAGGCCCCCTACCTCCCTTGGCGTCGTCGGGTACTTAGCGTCGTCAGTCATGTTGGAGTTATTGGCCTAATAAAAATGCATTAGATACATATCTGATGCATCGTTTCAAATACCACGTGACGTATTAGACATGTATTTGTGCCGTGTCCATGTGTCAGACACGTGGACACGGCTGTAGGGAGCTGTATTCATGCTTTTTTGATTAGTATAGCATATGAGGATTACCTCAACTGAGACTAAAGGTAGTGATACTTCAATTTTAAGGCCAAAGATATGTGGGACACATGCTAGATGAGTAATGTATAATCAATGCATAATTATTTCTTATGTGATAATATTACTCAGTTGTTGGTATATACATTGTTTTATCAATATGAAATTACACTTTATTTAGTTTGAATACAACTATAAGAGAAGATTTATCAGGTGATATTCGTATTGATTGATTTGATTGTGCTTAAGAGATTTAGTGATCATATTTATAATATTCATTATTTGTATTCATTGAGAGAGTGATACATTATTTTGTAAATTATGGATATGTATTATTAATGAGAAAGTATTTCTAATTTTTTGGATATTTATTATAAGGTGGTTTATATATCTATGATTATGTTAAAATCTAGTAGAATTGAGATAATCAGTTAGATTACTATATTTTTTTTGCTTGGTGGTAGTGATAATCGAGAAGGCTACTTTTAGAAGTAAAAAGTTGATTGTAACTTGCTCTTTTTATGAGAGTTTGAGACATATTCAGGAGATGTGTTTGACATTCGATTATGAGTTATGAAAAATAATTTTGAGATTCAAAAGTTGTATAATAGACTGTCATATCTACTTAGGTTAGATCTTTCACATGTACGTCAATCAATCTTGTTATATTTACTTAGAAGTAAACAATATTTTTTTGGGGGTTGCCAACTTTAACAAAGGTACATTTATTGGAGGTATGTCGATTGTTATTTTTTCTTTTTGATTCACTCATGACTTTTTAGTTAGATTTATGAGTTAATACTCATGCTATATGTAATTGAGTTATATTTTTCTTTTTTGTTAAGTCTAGAGCCTTTAAAATTGATGTAATTAATGATACCATTGTACGAGTTAGACGATGTGATAATTTTAATGCTAGGTCTGCTTTTTTCATATAATTTTTTTTTTGTATCAAATTTTTTTTATAATTGATTTTCAGTTAATTATTTTATGAAATAATGAACATGTAATATTAATTTTTCTTCTATAATATTTTTGTGTTGGATCAACATATTAAGTTAATGATTTCCTTGAGATTTGAGCAAGATGAATTATGCCTATTTTTTTCATCTTTATAAGCTCTCTTAGATGCTTGGTTATCTTACATTGACGCACTTGTTATATATTCTTAGTTTAGACATTTATTATTGGATAAGTTGAATATTATGGAGCCAAGCATGAATGAGTTGACTTCTATTGATGATGAGATATTCGATCCATTTAGACATGGGAGAACTTTGTAGGACTTTCATACAATGATTTTTGGTACTAAATTATGTTTTTTTGATTATCATATATGATACATATGATTATATATTTTTTAAAAAATATCTTAGATTTTATTTATTTTTATCAATTTATATAAAGTTGTGAAAACATAGTTTAAATGTAATATTAAAACATAAAAAAATAATAATATTTTAAAATATACTTTATATTAGTATTATATTTTTAGTGAGTAATATAAGATAATTTATCTTACATCATACGATGAAACTCATATGAAGAATGAGGTAGCTAAATGGACTAACAACTATTTGTTTGAAATAATTAGGACAAATTTCGTATATATAAATATTCTTAAATATTTTTGGGAAAAAATAATATTAACTCTTAATTTTTTGATAAATTGAATATTGTCTTGTGTCTTTCAAAGTCTATCTTATATTAACTTATGTATATAGAAGATATTATTTTATCTATCACCTAATATAATGCGATATAATAATTTTGTTCAATATCCTTTCTTGGTAGAGAAAAATGGCCATATGTATCATCAATTGTGCATTTATTGGATATTCTTGTACTTAGAAACATTAATAGTAATTACCAGAAATTTGGAGAATCATTATCACATGTTATCAAGGGTATTTTTGATGATATATTTCTTTTCAAGCACTTGATTTTAAGACATAAGTTTTTAGCCATTGTGGTGAAAGGATCATTCCAAATCCAATTATTTTCTCTTACATGGTGAGAACACATATTCTTGCACTTAATAGTTAATACCATTATTATGATTGGCCTCGAAGAGAGTGATGGAACATTTTAAGTGTCTCATTGGATCATAATTTTGTTGAGGATTCTAGTGGTGTGCATAAAAGGAAGGATTTTAGTGAGAGTATCCCAAAAGACATGAGCTGTGATTTTCCCCAAGAGGAGACTTGATTTGAATGTAATAGTCTATATTAGACAAATATATCATCAACATTCCTTAGTTGAGCCAATTGCCATGCCTATTGATTCAGTTTAAAGTATGGATGTGATACTTTTGATTGCTCTACAGAAAGAATTAATGTTGTGTTTAACTTAGTATTGTCTAGCATAAATACTTTATTGATTTTAATTTTATATTATATATTTTAGTTTTTAGTTTTTTCGTGTTAGTTACAAAATCCTAGATATTATTTTAGAGACATTTAATTATCCAGGATAATAACGAGTTATATTAGAGAAACTAAGTGCAATCATCTATAATAATATATGAGATTAATTTCACAAAATTGAGGTGATAAATATTTTTTTGTGACAATCAAGTAATATCACATTGTTTATCATTTACTTTTTTACGAGTTGATGAAACATTTTAAAATAGACTAATATTTTATTTGAAAGAAAATATATGATGATTTGATTATTACTTTTTATGTGTTTACTCGTGGCCAAATAATTAATATAATTAAAAAATTATTTAGAGAATTCTAAATCTTCTTTTTTATTTGTAGATTTGGTGTGCAATACATAAGTGCACAAGCTTGAAGAAGTGTTAATTTATATTATTTGAGTTTATATTATGCTGAACTATATGATTGTATGCTATAACATATGAAAGTATTTTTATATAAATATGATATTGTATGACATTTAAAATATTAAAAAATTAAGTTCTCTTTTTCTTGCACATTTTTTAATTATTGTGTTTTTTGTTTGGAGCTTGTTGGCCTAGGAATAGGGGTGTAACCGAGCTGAGTCTAGCCGAGTCGAGCCGAGTATTAGGCAAGCTCGGCTCGGCTCGGCTCGGCTCGGCTCGGTTTTAAAGGAGTAAGCTCGAGCTTGTTCACGAGCCTGTTTACGAGCTGACGAGCCGAGTTTGAGGGTGCTCGGGCTCAGCTCGTTTAAAATATTCATCATGTCGTACATCAAGCATTTTCCATGTTCACGAGTCTGTTCACGAGCTTGGTTCATGAGCTTGTTCACAAGCCTGCTTAGCGAGTTTGTTCACGAGCCTATTCACGAGCCTGTTTACAAGCTGACGAGCCGAGTTTGAGGGTGCTCGGGCTCAGCTCATTTAACTTATGAGTCTCAAAATGATGTTTGGGCTCGGCTCGTTTAACTTAATAAACGAGTTCGAGCGAGCTTCTAACGAGCCGAACACCGAGCAGCTCGCGAGTAGCTCGGCTCGGTTACAGCCCTACCTAGGAATCATCTTGGCATCCATATCAATGAACAATTGATGAGTTTTGCAACATCTTAATGAAATATTTATCTTCTGTACTTTCAATGTAAATGTGTGTTTTTTTTTAATTTGACTTGTACCTCATTAGAGATAGTTTTCAGGCCGTACTTTAATAGTACTGAATGGTATCAATCATGTTTGCAGATATAGAAAGGCATGCTATCTGGATACTGATGTTGGACAACCAGAGTTTACTCCCCCAGGTTTCTTGTCACTCACTGTGATCGACAATCCTATTCTAGGTGCTTATATTTGTTTAATGATGATCATCTCATCTCCTTTTGTAATCATCATCACATTTATGATTCGTTGACTACATTTCATCACGAGTATGCTAGAGATGCATGTACATCTAAAAGCATAAGTGCATTTAAAGACATGAATTTGGAAAAGTTTGAAAGCATTTGGAAATCATAAATTTTTATGAAATTCATTGTTGTGAAAGGTGCAAGGTATATCACGACACATCTAGGCACACAAATGCCCGAAGCCTTGATAGTGCTTCTCACTTTTTTTATATATTCTTTGAAATTTATTTGATTATGATTTAAATATATTTAATATTAGAAAGGAAAGAAGAAAAAATAGTCAATTAGAGTTGTGAAATAGTTTTGAATTATATGTTCATTGATTTGGATCTCAGTTAAGAAACATATGAATTAAATATAATAATTTATTTTATAGAAATAAACAATAAAATTAAATCTAATATTTAATTTGTGGTAACTATAAAATAAAATCTAATATTTAATTTGTGGTAACTATAAAATTAAATCTAATATTTAATTTGTGGTAACTATAAAATTAAATCTAATATTTTCTTTCATGATGATATGATAATATTGTATTTAATATCTCTTTGAGATGATGCATTTGGATTTGATATACAAGATTTTTAAATAGTATAGTAGGTAAAGCTTGTATGAATATGTTAGCATGATTATCACTTTTTTTTATTTGATGAATGATTTTTTTTTGAAGCTCATATGCATAATAGAATTTTGGAGAAATATAATTTTATTTGATTTATGCAGTACATACAATATTATCTTTATGTAATATTATTGAAATATCTTTGATAGAGAATAATTCATAAGACTCTAGAATATATTTTATTATAAATCATAATCATACATATTGATGATTGACTTCATGAATTGTTAGTATTTCTAAATAATTTGAGGAAATGATTATCATTGTTTGTTTAATTGATTTTCGTGATATTGCCATACTCCATACAAGTAGAGGTGTCAAATGGGTCTGGCTACTTTCCCCGCCCTATTTTTTGGTGGCCCAATTGGGCTATTGTGCCGTATCTTGCATGGCCTGCCAACCTGGCTCGTACCCGATTCATGCCCGGACTTGCCGGGTTAGGCTGAGGCATACTTGAATTTTTTAGTTTAATTTTTTAAAAAATCCAGCTGGGTCCCTGAGCTGGTTTACCATGCTGTCGGGCCAGACACACGGGTCGTGCCTGGTTTGGCACGAGGCACTGATCTTGCTGGCCCAGCTCACGGCACGGATCTTGCTGGCCCAGCTCACGGCACGATTCCAAACCGTGCTGTGCCGGGCCAACCATGGTTGAACGGGGCATGACCCAATTTGCTTGACCCATTTGACATTTCTACCTACAAATAAAAATATATATTGTTTGAGGTTGAGTGAAGTTTTGCGAGGATTTGAAAGATATCATGCATCTATATACCTAATTAATTATGATTTTAATATTTTTGAATAATAGAAGTCCATGTCACTTGTCTCATGAAAGTATTGTAATATATATTTAATCTTGTTTCAATACATTTTAGTTGGGCTAGAACTATATCGTGCTAATACATTAACAAAAAATGATATATTTGATCTAGTACAATTTGCAAGATATTTTAATATACCAATTGTACCAGGATATGATACTTTTGTATCAAATATTTTTTCATTTTCTTCTTTAGGAAGAAATAAGTCTTTATTCAGTTCAAGTGAATGAACAACTATGATATAATTAAATGGATGTGATATGTCTATATTAAATTATTTTAATTTTTTTTACATATGCTAATTGATGGCCTAATATACCATTTAAGCAATACTTAATTTGTTGGCCGAAACAAAATGTGAAGAAATAAGTCTTTATTTTATATATATATATTTTTAAATAATTGATTGTTTTTGTGAGTTTTTCAGAATTTATTATAAGATATTTATATATAATGAAATTATTGTAAGCTTGGTTTCTGTTTTTTTAGTGAACACATATGAGAAAATTGAATTATTCGCATATTTCTCTTATAACTAGACATCTGATGAAACTTATGATAATGTAGAAAATATATATAATATATTTTGCTTAATTTGTAGGAAAGTCATCTTCAAACTTATCAATGAAGAAATATATCATATTTGTTAAATGAAAAAAAGGCATTAACACTTTGCCATAGAAGCTTTTAAGTATATATTTATGAGATATAGAATACACATTCATAATGTATGATTAATCTTTTAATGTTGATCAAGGAAAATAAAAAAATGCACGAGATGTATATTGTAGGATATTATCAGTTAAGATTTAAAAATATATATATATTTTTTTATATTTTTGTTTTTATGATTTTATAAAATCTAGTAAAATAGATGAAATATGAAGTTATAGTATGTTTTCAGATCTAAAATACTATGCATATAATAAAAATTACTCTATTTTTGATTCCACGAGTTTTAGGATGAGAAAAAAAAGTTGACTAAGTTAAGAGTGAATGATCAAATGATCAATAATAATTAGGTATTTAGTGGAATTTCTAAGGGTTGAGAAAAAAACATGTATGATACATCATGCCTAATTGTTAGTGAAATCACCTTCTAAGTCTGTTGATGTTTTACAGAAATATTATATGAAGAGATTAATGTTATAAATTAGTTATTTTACAAAATAATTAATCGATATAATATAATGACAAAACTTAGAAACAAATAAAATGTATGTAAGAATAGTTGACTCAATATTGTTGTCATATTTATTGTTTTGTTTAACGATGTCATCAATTATAACATTATGAATGAATCAAAATTTAAATTATAGTAAATAAAAATTGATTATATACTTGGTGGTTGTATGCGAAGATCTAAATATGAAACTATTAGTTTGTTGTACCACATCAATTGTCCGCAAAGTCTCTATCTGCATGTCCTTAATATATCTCGCTCTTCGACCATGAGATTTAATTAGTAATAATTTCTTTCATCTAAAAATATTCTTCCATGCATTTTTTATTAGTGGGAGATGTAGGAGATGCTAAAATCTTGTGATTAATCATCCCCACTTCATTTTGTTTCGACATTGCTAAAACTGCATGGATTACCATGTTAAAACTTAGTAAAGGTAGGAAAGTCTCATTTAAAATCTGTATCTGCATCATTGAAATTTATCTCTCTGGGAATGAAGATAAAGAATATCATTTTATCTAATAAGAGTTAAATTAGTTTGTGGTTATGATATTTTCCTCATCCCATCACGAAACTGAATCTAAACCACCAATTTGGGTAGGCACATTCTGATCAGTTACATTACAATTAAAAATTTGATAGATACAATCATATAAATTTAAAATGCTTGATAAATACATGGATGCTTCTAGGACTTAAAAATTTTCTTATAGTTGCAGGTGGTCTTGGAACCAAATACACTTGTTACATTAACATCTAAAATTATCATAAGTAAACTCACAACTAATCCTCAATAATCAACCACTCTCTATTATTGCTTTTTGATAGATCCTCTAATAAATATTCATCTGTGAGCTAAATTCTTACAAAAGTGGATCAAAGTGCATAAATTCATTCATATAGTTTTTTTTATTGGATGTTTCTGTATGATCTAATATCCACCAAAATAGGTTTCTTAGCTATTAAAAAAAGGAGTGCTCCAAACATAAATATACTTCAGTAGCAAACTAGAAAAATATAGTAACAATCGAATCCAAACAATAACAGATTGTAGTCGTATGATTAAATTCTTTTAGTAATGAGGTAACTCTGTCCCAAATAAAAACTATTTAAATCTATTTTAATTTTTTTGTTTATTGTATTTCTTCTAATGCATACGAGGTTATGAGCACCTGATTTGTGAGCTGCCCCAATCCTAGTGTGTGTGTATATATATATATGTTATTTTTTTTTTGAATTAATAAAAAAAGATATATTTATTTCTATCATCTCTCACTCTCTCTCCAAGGAAACCCGGAACCCTAGTATCATAGTCCTGGGAACATTTGGGGTGGTGATAGAGACATAAGTGGTGGAACACTGTGTAGTAGTACCATCAATGACATGCGATGTTACATGTGCTGACCAGTGACATGCGCTGACTTCTGACATGGTGGACGTGGTGCATTAGTGGTAGAAAATGCGCCAAGTGGGTCGTCCCAGCCCATATAAAATTGGTTTGGCACAACAATGACTGACCAATGTTACCTTGAGTCACATGGCGGTGGCATGAACATGGGTGCTATGGTGCATTAGAATGCATGGCATGGTGAGCTACATGGTGCAAGGAGTTATTGTATATATTTTTGGTGATAAGATGAATAATGATAAAAAATGTAGAATCACATGGGATAAACTAGTTAAAGTTAAAAGTGAATATTTTTTTGCTATTAGTTTCTTCAATGAATCTCTTTTTCTTGGATTGAAGATATGTGACATACTTGTTATATGATTCACTTGAAGTTGATTTAGATTAGTAGTTAAATGATTGATACATAATTATTTGTTCATTTATAATTGTTAATTGATGTGAGTATGACATATATAATTATTCATGTCAGACATGTAGAAGGGTTTGATTAATCTAATTATGTGAGAGGATTGATCAGAATGTTGTTGCTTGTTACATGGTTTAGATATAATTATATGAGAGGGTTGATAATAATACATATATTAATGAACTTCACTTCACTTAAGAAATTGAGTAATTTAATTCAAAATATTTTGTGCTTACATTTTTTAGAGGGTGATTCACATCTCTATAACTACATGTACATCTAATAGATTTGAGATGCTCAACCAAACTATTGCATAGTATTCTTTCTACGATGTTAGTGGGAGAGTTGAGAGGGTTACTTCTAGTGGAAAAAAGCTAATGTTGACTTGATTTTTTTGTAGGAGATTATGATACTTGAAATGGGTTAGACTTCACATTCTGACTTATGAAGGATGTTTTGGGTTTTAGAGATTGTGTAATTGATTGTTAGATTTACTCAAGTTGGGCCTTATACATATATACCTACCAATATTATTATATCAATCCAAGAGAAATATTCTAGACTTCTTTTATTTGAGTCTATTAACTCAATAGAGACACTATTATGTCTATTATTCTTTTATATTATAATCTCATTTTGGAATCTTGGATTATAGGCTTAAGGGTCAACTTTTATGTCACAAGTGATTGTATTCTATTTTTTTCTTTTATGAAGCTTAGAATATTTGATTTTGTTGTAATAATGTATTAGTCATGAAGTATGATAATATTTATATTAAGTTTGTAATTTTGACATATTTTTAATTTTAATTTGTTATTTTTCTAAACAATTTAACTGTAATGTTGTGTTTACTTCCTTTGATATTTCATATTTGTTGTGCAAAATTGGCAGATCATGCATATGTTTTATATGGGGATTGAGTGAGATTGTTTATACATATTTTTTTTAATTATTAATCAACTTATTGTATATTCTATTTTAGGATATTAATATTAGACAATTTGAAGATTATATAACCAAATATGAAATGTGTAATTTCAATTGATTATGAGATGTATCTGTTAGAAAAATATATTAGAGTTTCTTATTTGACATGTTATAAAAATATTAGTAAAGATATATTTTATATGATTCATTTAAATATCTTAGAATCTTATAAGACTATAATACATAATGATTTGAAGTATTTTATTACTTTTATTGAAGATTATACAAATGTATATTATTTATTGATTTTTTATTATTAAAAAATATCTAAAATTATCTATTTATATAAAATCATATCAAATAGTAAAAACATATATTTTTTTGATATAATGTTAAAATATTAAGAAATAATAATATTTTTGAAAATATTTAATATTAATTTTCTTATTTTTATGATGATATTGAACTGATTTACCAGATATTCCTATACTGACACTCATATCAAGTATAAAATAACTAAAAGAAAGAATATATATCTGATTGAAATAAATTACTAAAATATCAAGAATGATAAATATTTCTTTTTTGCATTGAAGTGTTCTTAATAGTTATTGGAGTTTGGAGAGAAGCAATATCAACCACTAACTTCTCGATCAATTAAATATAATCTTCTGTTATTTTAGGTTGTATCATATATCAAATTGTGCATTCATGAGATAAGTTATTTAATTATTTATCTAAGTTTTTTAAGTGTACTTGTACTATCTAGAATCTCTCTCCTAGTAGAGAGGAAATGATTGCTTGTGCTATCTTAAATCATTTTTGTTTATATCTTATATCAACTTGCATATTCATGATATAATATATAATCTTTTATTTAAAATTTTTAAGTATACTTATTATGTCAAGGATCTCTCTTTTAGTATAGAAATAATACTACTCGTGTTATGAAATACTTTTTTCCATGATACTTTTGTACTTAGAAGGATATATGTTTTTTTTACTAGAAGCCAAAATGATCATTATGAGTGTAGATATGATGTTCTTTGATATATATTTTTTCAAGGACTCAATTTAAGAAGAAAAATTTTTGAACATCGTAATGATATGATTATTTTCTTATCAGATTGTTACTCATCACAGAGTGATAACTGAGCATACTCATACACCTAATACTATCATCATAGTTGATTTTGAGGAGAATATTGAGATATTTTTTAATCTCTCATCGCACCACTATTATGTTGAGGCTTTTGTTAGTATGAGTCTAGATGAGGTTTTTAGTGTTAGTATCCCACATAATGCGAGGTGTGAGCTTTTCTAGGAGAAGGAGATAAAAGTTGAGAGACTTGATGATCCCGACCTAAGTGTATTTACAAGATGAATTCATTCCCAACTTTAATCAGTCGAGTCATTCAGTACGTTAGTTGATCTTGTTCATAGTAAGGACTTAGATTTTCTTATTGATCTTCAGAATAAACCAATGATGTGTTCTACTGAATATTCATTTTCAAAAATTTTGTATTATTCTCTTTGATATTATATATTCTATTTTTTTAAAATTTTTTGACAATTACAAAATTTTAGATATTTTTTTTGATACACTTAGTCATTCATGATGATGATATGCTTTGTTAAATAGACTAAGTATAATGATCTCCAATAATACATGAAATTTTGTAATGAAACATCCATGTAAGCTTGTAAATGGATGTAAATGGATGTAAATGAATATATATGGTAAAGACTAGACCTGAAGGAAAGATTGATCAACTTAAGATTAAGTTAATAGTTGAGGGATATACATGGACTTACGATGTAAATTATTAAGATATTTTTTCTCATCTGACTAACTTGATGAATATCATATTGTTATTTTTTGTTATTGCTTTTCACAAATTAATTATATATTTTTTGTTATAAATTAATTATATGTATGACTTGTAGATTGATAAAGATTATTTATGACATGAAGTATTCTCCAAAGATGTGATTCAACAATTTCTCTTTAACACTTATTAATTTTGATCTTATGAGATGTATATTAGATTGGTCATATTTTAATTGACGTGGATCAATGAAAAAATATATGATATTAATGGTACATGCTGATAATATTTTTATGGTAGAAAATGATCAATTGTATATACCTAATGTAAGTTATTCTTCTACACTAAATTTTAAATGAATAATTGAAATCTAACATGTTCTTTATGAGTTTTGAAATAAAATATTTAGGAGATATAATTTTTTTTTTCCTAATGAATTATGCTATTTGGCTTTACATGATTAAATGTGTATTGGTCGATTGAAAACTTGATTCAAACACAAATTTATTTATAGATTTTGATACTTTAGTTGATTCTTTCAAATACATGAAAATTATTATAAAATTTAATTATCTAATAATTACTTTACTAAATATTAATTTATTATTAATATAATTAGTCATTTTTTAGTTTTTTTTTTTTTGGAAGATTGAAGTGAATTCTATTATTTGAATTCTTAGGTATATGAAAAGAGCTCTGGAATATGAACATTCTTTTAAAATCATGGGCATATCTGAGTAGAGATATTCTCAGATTTTAACTAGGTTTCTTTGATCATAAAGAGAAGATTTAGCTAGTTTGATACTTTTCATGGAGCTACTATTATCACATGGAAAAATAAGTAATATACTATTGTTTTTAGATTGAATAAAGATAAAATACATAATTATGATTTTGGTTATTAGTGAGCATTAATGAATTAGTTATTTTTGGAGTAGTTGAGCTTCTAAGTCCCAAGGTCAATGTCATTTTATTGTGATAATTAAATAATTTGATATTTAATTACCAATTTGATATTTCACGAGTAGATCAAATATAATAAGTTTAATTATCATTTTAAATGATAGAAGATTGAATATGTTTTTATAACTATAATTTATTTGATTACATACATATTTACAAAGGTATTTACTTAGATGATCACAAGCATGTTTCTTATTCTTTAAGCTGCGTGCTTGTGATTTGTATATACTAGCTTGATAGTGAGTGTTGAAATATATTTTTTAAGTTATTATTATTTTTTAACTGTGTATAAAAATACTCGCAATGTGATTTTCCTTAATTGTAGTATTTATATGCATTATTTTTTTGTTTTTGAATCAATAAACGATAACTTATTTTTTTGTATCTCACTCTCTCCGAAAACTCAAAATCCTAACAAAAACAAAAACAAAATTTGTGCCTTTTTTGCACTGAAATATGTTCTTTCATTGAAATCAATCCTAGAAACCAAAACACCAAAGATTTACAAATTATGTTCTGCTAGGCGAAGAATTTTTTTTCTAGAAATTTCTTAAAATATATTTAAAAGTTATCAATCCTCGAGGAAGAATTATAGAAAATGAAACATTGGTTCATATCCAACAGATTTTAGATGTAACAGTGCCATAGCCAACAATTACTATGGTGGTGGAGGTGGGCTGTGGTGACACTAGCTGTGGACATCTGCCATGAAATAACTCCTTTTGAATTTCGATACCACTCTAAAGTTAAAAGTGGAGAAAATATAAAAAAAAAATTAATTTATTATTAATATTTATAGTATGGTACAAACATCATATTTATAGAAAATAAATAATTCTAATCTACACTACAATACACAATCATGCAATATATCTAACATTACATTGAGGTTGGAATATGTGAGGATGTGGTTGTTTCTCTTTAGGATCTTGTGCATTCTTTCTTGCTCCATTGAGATTGGAATATGTTTTCTTCTTCAAGAATAAAATGACTTTTTCATTTACTATTGGTAAGTTTATTTCCACTAGTGTTGGGGCTACGACAATGGACTTATCAAACTCATGTTGTAATCCTAACTTCAATTTATTCTTTGGAAAATGTAAACATGTTGTGCCTGTTACCATTCATATTTTAGTTTTTGTTCTTCACTTGGTCATGTTTGAACACTTAGCTTGCTTTACAAAATATCATCTTGTTCATGATAGTGAAAATTAATATTGGAGATGAAACATGTCGGCCTCATTGCCTTTCTCTAAATTATTTTCTTTCTCCCACTTTGATTTTAATTTTAACTTTGTTCTTCACTTGATCAGATTAGAACCCTCATGTAATTTTTTGTAATATAATCTTGTTCATGTGAGTGCTAATCAATATTTGAGGTAAGTCATGCTTTTCACTTTAGTGAGATTTTAGAATTTTTTTCTCTTCAAAATAACTAGTGGTTGAATGCAAGTGGACATTCTTTAAAAAGATCAATTCTAATACTTTTTCTTGAGTAATTAAATTGATTTTTGTTTTGATATTTATTTTCTCTAGTAATTTTTCATTTGCATATCATTGTGAGACAAATAATGTATCCTTTAATAATGATTTTTAGAAAAAAAAAATTATGGAGCAATATATGAATTTTCTTTTTTAGAAGAAAATAAATTTTATTTATTATCAATATAAAGTCTTGTATATACCCAAAGAATCCCTGACATCATGATGAGTTAATCCCTTGCAAGTTCAAATATGTTTTCTACTCTAAGTTTTAGAGATATTTATTTCTTGGTAAATTCAATTAATTTCTTGAGATCAATGCAATATATTAAAAAAAATGAATGATTATATTCTAGCAAAAATATATTTAGAATATTTTTGCAGAATTTAGCTTGTAGGTTGGGCACCTGCAAATTTTTAACTTGATTTTAAAGTAATGTTTTGTTACACATTAATTTTTTTGACTCAATTAGACATAAAAAATAATATAGATGCTTAACTTTTTGATAATTATTTGATTATATGTTATGTTTCTTGCTAGTATAATTAATAATTTTCTAGATTTTTTATAATTACATATTAGTATTATTTTTTGTGAACTTAACAACCATGTGAAGACAATACATTGTCTTATATTTTAGAAAATTTGAAAAGCCTCAACTAATCTGTTATTTATAGGTTCTAGTTCTATTCTGCACTTGAAAAAAATATCTTACACTTTTTTATTGTTTTTGGGTCTATTTTTTATTTTTTGCAAGTGACACACATTATTATGATAAGAAACACTTATGATATTTTATTTTTATGTTAATGAAATATATTTGAATTTTGTATTTTATATTATTTAAATTTTATTATTTTATTTTATGAATACTTATAATGATGAAAAATATTAATAATTTTTAATTTTTATGTTTCATGTTCTTTATTTAATTGTATTTTATTAATAAATAAAAATTATTGATAATATTTAGTGAATTATAATATATATATATATTAGTAGGATTTATCTAAAAAAAATCTGTCTTAATTGTGCCTTGTCCTTCAAGGCCTCAAAAAAATTTTATGATTTAGTGTGTATTGCATTTTAAATATTTATGGGTGTACCCAACATTGATTACCTTTTAGATTTTAGTTTCTCAACTTGTAGCTCACTATACAATTTATTAAAACCCTTGAAAAGTCTTTATTGTGCAACTTTTTTTTATAGATTTTCTATTATTCTCTTTCTTTCATCTCTCAAACCGAACCCATAATATCTCATAGCTCATATATGATCCTTGGGGCTCAAAGGTTAGAATATGTAAAGCTCTTATCCCTATAATATAAATAATATGGTTGGAAAAGATACCCAAGTATGCATATCCAACATCTCTGAGGATCGAATTCGTGTCCCTAGGGTTAAGCGGCTTGCCCCTTTGTTATTTGGACTACCTTATTATTGGTTCTTTATTGCATTAGTTCGAGAAAGAATGCTAGCTATATTTATAATTTTTGTATACACATGTACTTGGTTTCTATAAGTATAAAACTGACTATTCTATGATTGTGCTATCATTTTATTTTATTTTTATTAATAATTCATGCATGTAAATTATATATAATATGTACAATCATTATTAAAATTCATTTTTGATATTGTTGAGGACTTGAGGTAAATTATATGGATTTTCATTTGTCTTTTTGTTTTCATCTAATTTTTCAATAATTATATATGATCTTTTTACATATATTCACTCAATTGATTCAATCTGAATTTTTTTTACTATTCTGTACTATTTTTATCAACTTTTTTAATATTCTATTTCTTTTTTGACATTTGGATATTAACATAAAAATTCAAATATTTTTATTGTTCAATTAAAAATAAACAGATAATTTTTTTGAGCACGGTTATAATTCTATGAACACTCATTTTATGTAGCATAAAAATAAACTAAATATGGAATATTAAAAAATTTGTATGGGCACGATTACAATTTTCTGTATTAATTTTTTCTTGTTTTTTTTTTTTGAAAATCAGATTTGAAAGTTCCATGCCTCAAGATGCCCCAGAGGTGTGCACTGCAGAGTCCTGTTAATCACAGCATTTTTTTACTTAGACAGTTTGATTTTTTTTCATGTTATTTTACTCAAGTAGTTTTTTACTAGTTTTATTTGGGTATGCATTTCTGAATAATTGTTTTTATTTAAAATGTGAACAAGTGTGCTTTTCATCTGAGTTGTGTTTCTTACAGAAATTGGTATGCAATGGAAAAAAATTTACTGCCTGGTTTGTTAACTGTTTGATAGATGCTTTTACTTTGGGGATGTTTCCTCCAAGAATGATCCTGCCATGTACCTGCGATACATTTACACTCTGAGTGATTACTATCAGAAGGACTCCAGTTTTCTCTTAAATGAACATGCCACAGTGACAAAGCTGCCTCTTGTTGTTAATACACCTGGTTGGGTAAAAGGTAGTTTTTAATACATTCAATTTCAAAATTTTCTTCCAAGTAAAAAATGATTTTGAATTTCTTTTATAGTTAGTTTTCTTAAATATTTAGTTTGCTTAATCTAGTTCAAGCACGCTTAGATTTTTTTTTTTAATAATATTTGGCAGGTATTGGCTATGACATATTGGTGGATATGCTGAAGTACATTGCTCCTACTCATGTAACCAAGATAAATATATCTGCTAATAACAAAAATCTACCAGCAGGGGCATTCTGGTCTGATGATGATGGTAAGGAAGTTTATCTATTGGAGATCCATTCAGCTCTTATGGACTCCTTGAATAGATCGTAAGTCCACTTTTCTTGGTTTCTGTTTACAGTTATTCTTCAATATTTTTTGATTTTTTTTATCCATAGTAGAAGACTCCTTGCTCAATAGCAGTATTCAAATGTGCAACAAAGTGCATCATGCATGTGGTGTTTGAAATACCTATAATGAACTTTTTAGTTGATCTAGATTTGATCATTTTAGTATTGTATTCTGAATTTGTTATTATTTTAATAATTTTTGATGTATGCTTATTTTGTTCTTCATTTTTTTGTTGCTATTCGAAGAGATTGCCGTGTTGTATTTGTAGTTTGTTTGTTTTGTGTTCATGTCTGTTATTTATTTTATTATATAGTCAAGTGTCCATAGTAAGAAAAAAAGTGCTCGGAACATTTTTTATTTATTATATATGTGAGTGTGTATATTATTCTATCCATGCATTAGCTATTAATGAATAAAGATACCATATGCTCTTTATTTTATTAACTTTCAATGTGATTTGAGATTCTTCAAACTAATATTGGTGCCACCATCATTGTGTCCCAGGTCATCAACATGACTATCACCATTGGGATTAATTGTTTGCAAAAATCATTCTAGCAATGAGTTTTGACCTCTTACACTTTTACTTGAATGAAAAAATTGGGTAATATTGTTAAAGTTTAATTTTTGTTTTTTGACGCTTAAATTTGATTTCTTGTTTCTCTTTCCCACACTCTGCTTTTAAAGTAGTAGTATGTGTCCTGGTTGTAGTGATAAAAATTTCTGATATTTTTATTATTATCTTTTGAAATATTCATAAAATTTAAGTATCAATATATCTGTTAAAATTGATATTTTTATTTTCTTGATTGGTACTCATGTAAAAATATATACAGATTTATTTTTGATATATCCGATATATCTCTGATATATCTGATATATCCAATATATCTTTTATATATTTGATATATCTGTTTGGGCCAGTATAATAAGGCCAAGTCATATGATATATTCTTTGTTTTTATTATTTTTTGAGCATTGATATTTCTTATTTTAGTTTTTTGGTTATTATTGAATATTTTTTAGGTGTATATTAGTCATCTTAATTGACAATAAGAGAAAGATAAGATGGGGAAAGAGGGATGACCATCTCTACCCTAGTTATTTGAGGCACATAATGTATTGATGTGCAAAAATTTTTTGGGGTTTTGGGGTGCAAGACATAAGCAAAGCACATTTTTTTTATGAGATGCATTTTAGCTAATATATATATATATATAAATTATATATTTTATTAAATAATATCTATAATTTTTATTTATTATTGAATTTCAATCAAATAAATAATAACAAATATAAAAATTAAATATAATTAGTATTTCTCATAATTACAAATATTTAAAGTTCTAAAACTAAACAATTGAATTTTAACAATCCAACATATAAAGTTCAAAATTCAAAATATATATATATCTCACAAAATATAAAAATAAAATATTATTAATAATTTTCATCATTATAAATATTTAAAGTTCTAAAAGATAAACACTAAATACTCATATGCATTTCTCAAAATTTAAATCAACAAATTAATTATTATTATTTTTTAAATATTATTCTTCTACTCTCACGTATCTTCATATTTCTTTCCTAATAAGTTAGTCATCTATTCATTTTTATCAATCATAGCATGGGTAGGAGTATGTTTAGAGTTTGATGATTTTGACTTTGATGTTGATGTTTTGCTTGAGTTTGCTTTAACTCTTGTATAAACACTAAGCTTATTAGCTCCGCCAATTCTTGCAGCATTATTTCATGTTATATTATCGTTCTCAAATATCAAATTATTTTTTGTAGCATATTTGTTTTTCATTCTTTTCATTATTTATTTATTATTATTATTCATATCTTTTAAGAAAATATGATCAATGGTGTCATGCTCATTATATTTTTTTCATCAAGGTTCAATTGTACTTGACATACACCAAATTATTCAAGCGTTGATATTCCAATCTATTTTTATTATTATTATGAATCTGAAAAAAAATTTATGATTATATATTACTTTAAATAATATCATAAAGATAAATTCAATTATATGTAATTATTCTAATTACTTACATTTTTAAATATATTTTAATTTCTTTTATAATCGGTTGCAATACATGTTAAGTTGAGATCTCGTAATATAAATTTAACAATCTTCGAGTACTAG
Organism: Sapria himalayana; assembly: GCA_029783825.1. Lineage (NCBI taxonomy): Eukaryota > Viridiplantae > Streptophyta > Magnoliopsida > Malpighiales > Rafflesiaceae > Sapria > Sapria himalayana. The sequence goes on along the minus strand of JAREIK010001563.1, from coordinate 11,808,452 downwards.
ATCTAAATGTATCCTACTATTCTGCTGCAATTACTATAAATGAATTATCAGTAGAATATGATACATATTTTAACCAAAAAATATAATAATTTTAATGTACAATTCATTTAAACTTAATAATTAATCTGAATATTTAGTTTTTCTTATTCTAAATATTATTAAGAAATATAAATTGACTATCAAAGTTATATTAGAAATATCAAGTGGTTGAGCAACCTGAGCCTTGGGCCAGACTCAAGTTGCAACTGATTATATTTGAATTTAAATTGATTACATTGTATATAATTAATTTAAATTTTTTTACTTTTTTGTGATAATTTTTAATCATACTTAATATATATTTGAAGAACAAATTGTATCAAATTTGGGTTACTACTCCAACCCTAATTCTTGCCCAAAATCAAACCATACAAAATTATTGTTTCAATCAAACTCTAATTTCTTTCTTTAGTTATCATATTTTGTGCATTAGTACTAGGACAAAATATTTTATGAATTATCTCATTTTTCTCAAATAAATAAGGAAACAAGTGAGAAGTGTATTTTAAAACATTATTATTTTTTAGTATTTTAATATTATATTTAAATTAATTTTTTATTTTTTCATAAAAATTCATAAAAAATTATAAAAATAAAAAATTGGAATTATTATTAAAAAACTAATAACAATATAAATTGAGTATTATTATTATTAATAGTTATAAATTATCTTACGTTATTATATTTGATCATCCTATAATATTTCTAAATATTTAAATGAATCAAATGAAATAAGTTTTTGTTAGTATTTTTGTTACTTGTCGGACATAAAGTTTAGTATATTTTTATAACCGAGATGTCTCACAATTAATAGATGTTGTTCATTTGATGCTCGGCTCTTGAATCTTCAACTTATTTAGTGAATGATGCCACCGACAAGAGTGAATCACTAGTAAATCACGTAAATCACTTGTAAATAGACAGTTAGAAGGGGTCATATAAGTCAAAAAGAATAAGTATACCTAATCTCGCTCAATATCAAATGAAGTCTTCTATCTTGTCTGATGATTCAACATATAAATATCAAAAAAATAAAAATAATGTCATAATTTTTTTACTTAGTAAAGAAACTGATTGAAAATAAATTAAGACAAATTATGATACATATAAAATGTACTGAAAAGAAAAGTTCAATATTAAAATTATTATGCCTTCTAGCCTAAATGACAGAGTTATTAGTCATGATAATATTAAAGATTCTAGATTCTACAAAAGAAGTAAAAAAAGAATGATTAATTGTTGCATGGATATTTGCTCTTGAATTTATTATCCATAAATCTTGAGTGAGGTAGTGAGCAGAAAGTGCGGTGGAATGGATATAGATATGTCAGTCAATATTACTCAATGAATAAACTTTAGCATACTCCTCTTGAAAAGTATCAATGCTAAAAAATTAATAGGTTAGGTCGTAGAAGAATCAAATTGAATAGGTCTACTAGTCTGCTGTATATATGACCTTTGAACTTTGAAAAATTTATCATAACTCAGGCTGCAACATTCAATATTTTTCTTGTGTATACCAAATCATAGAAAGGATAAGTCATTATCATCTTTCTGACTCTTGAACTATTTTTTGTTAATTCTCTCATCTCTCTCATTGCCACTACGTGATAAAGATATCATAATGCTATGATCAATTTTTAAACTCTATTCGATGAGATATAACTGTAAATGCCTGAGTCACTCTTTGATAAACATCTAAGAATAGTGAAAATTTTCTTTTCTAAAATCTATCCTCATTGTTAATGATGGTAGTTCTTTTAACACATATATCACACCAATAATTTATTTTCATAAGTGTGTCCAAGTTGCATAATGAGCCTTCTTGCTATTGATAGGCAATTTGCATATCAACAATTAAATAATATCATCATATTAATAAAATATTATTCAATAATATATTTAAACAAACAAGTCTGGAACTCTCTTACAAGTATCAAAATAGTTAAATTTACTCAATGCATTGTGATCAATTGATTGTCATATGTGTACTAATAGTTGTGTGTTAATTGTCATCCAATTAATAATTTTGGTATGAGATGAATTTTTCAATAAGTGACTCATGTAACTTTGAGTCACAAACCAAATTTTCGTTGATGTATCATAAAGGGAGCATGTATATTCCTTCAATTTGTATTTGATTATACATAGTGATTTCATATTAAATTCATTCTTTTTTTCTCATAACACAACAAATTTTCACATAATTATCAAATAGAAATATAAAATTTGTACAAGTATTTGATTAAAAATAGAGATTTTAAATATTTTAAAAACACACACACACACACATTGAAACTTTTTTATTGGTGCCACCATGCTGATCACTATGAGGTTTGCCATTGTGTACTAGAAAAATGCTTTTGGGCCACTAGAAACATGTCGTCAAAAGTTTGATGGCCACAAATACAAAGACAATCCCAAAATATTCATGGTAAACTGGTTTTTTCCTGTTACGATAGTATAACATCACCATTGCTATCACAAACTACTGGTGACTGACTATCACAAACTACTGGTGACTGACAATCCCAATACTCAATTATTTTCAAATTTTTTGACTGATTTCTTTCTTAATATGAGAAGGATATTAAATATATTTTTTTAAAATTATTAAATCATTCAATTGAATATTATTTATGCTTATAATTATTTTCCTTAGTGATTTTTTTTTCAAAGGATATGTTAACTATTGAATTAGAATCATTTGAGTCATATGATCAAGCAAATTTTTTAATAGGTTATCTCATTTTACTTAGTAATTCTCATTTGACTAGAGTAATCACACACACGCCCGCGCACACACACACACACACATAAAATCTAAGACAACATATATGTGAAGTGTTTTTTTTTTTTCAAATAATATGTTAACTATTGGATTAGAATCATTTGAGTCAAATGTTCTAGCAAATTTTCCTTTAAGTTATCTCTTTTTACTTGGTATAACTCTCATTTGACTAGAGTAATCATAATCCTTCTTTAAAAGATTATTAATGTCTAGTTATAGAAATTAACATTATACATTGCACACTAATAAACAATAAAATCAAAAAAATATAAACAATTTTTCTCTACATTGATAATTTATTTCTTGAAAAAAATTAAGAAGTTAAAAAAAAGAAATGATTAATTTGAGATAACTAAGTTATTACTTATATATATTTATAAATAATATTGTATTAATACAATATTATTTAAAAGTTTAAAACAAATATATATTATTTTGAAAATGAGTGTTCTAGATGTTAGGAACACACAAAAGGCAAGGCACCTTGCACAACCACCTAAAATACATTCTTTACTGAAGGTCCCTCATGCAAGGTGACATTGGTATTTTTATATGGCACATTTGTACCTAGGCTTGCCTTTCACACACACACACACACATCATATCTTTTTTTTTTATTGTATTCTTTTGATAATTGATTATTTGATTCATTATAACTAATAAATTTCTTCTTTAAATTATTTTTCGTGCGTGCAATCAATGTAATCACGAAATGCAGAAACAAATAACATCATTGTCAACAAAAAAGTAATCAACTAAATCATCTTATCATATTAAGCAGCTAAGAATGATATATATATATATATATATATAATCATTAAGTGAAATAACTCTCTTCAATATCAATAAAGGAGATTTCAAATATCCTTTGATATTAAAAAATATTATTTATATCTATATTTATTTATACTTGTATTATTTCTACATATATATGATTCGATAATTTTTGCACAAAGAATATAAAATTGAGTTTTTTTCATTTGTATTAGGTAATTAAGTATGTTGTCACTTTAAATATATATAAATATAATATATATATATACATATATACACACACACATATATATATATATATATAATTATTAAGTGAAATAACTCTTTAATATAAATAAAGAAAATTTCAAATATCCTTTGATATTAAAAAATATTATTTATATCTATATTTATTTATACCTATATTATTTCTACATATATATGACTCGATAATTTTTGCACAAAGAATATAAAATAATAAAACTTAATTTTTTTCATTTTTAAAAGGTAACTAAGTATGTTGTCACTTTTAATATATCATTTCAATTTACTCACTTTCAACTTAATGCATCTCATCACGCTAACTTCAAACTTGTAAAAACAAAATAAAAGACAAACATGCAATTTTTTTTTCATAAAACTGTTTTGTTTTTTCTCTTGACTTGTATGTAATACTTAAATTGTAAAAAATAAAAAATAATAAAAAAGTTATAGATTATTGTGTTATCTGTTTTTTATAAATGTAAAAATGAGTAAAATTAAAAAAAAAACAATATATTCTTGAAGTTTTCGGAATGTTGGATGATGGCCAAACAAGACGTGCCACGGCATTCCTTATAAAACTATGATATACCCTAGGTAAGGTCTAGTAAGGACAAATAATCAGATTTCATGTTTAATCATAACTGATTTATTAAACGCCACAACACACATGGATAACAAATGCCCATAAAATCAAAAATCTGGAACACACATGACATGGCATGAGCTTCCAGATTAATGGTCCAATGACAAATTATATTTAAAGCTAAATCATTAATTAAAAAAAACAAAATAGACTTAAGAAATGTAACTTAACTAAAAATAAAAAATAATTATCAATAACATGAAAGTTATAATCAGCATTTATGATTCTTTTTTTTTTTTTAAATTTTATTTTTTGTGAATGCGAACATTTAACATGTGAGTTGTCGCAATCCAAACCCTAGTTATATATATTTCCATCATATATTAATTATTTTATTAAGTTTTATCATGAGATTTGAATATTTTATGGTTTGAGTTTCTATGAAATATTAGAGTCAAGCTCTAAGTAGAGGAAACAAATCCTAAGAGTTTTCTATATTTATAACTATATATACTTTCATTGTGCAGTGTAACATTATCGTGTTTGTGTGCACATGCATCTAATAGTACATGTGTATACACTATGTGTGCATGATAAATAAGTGCACAAATGTGCATCTCTGTAACATGTCCACCACATGTGACAGACATTGATGTGCATAACTGAACATGTTATGCACATCAATGTTGGTACAAAATTGATGTGCACATGCATGTAACAGTATAAGTGTATGCACTATGTGTGCATGATAAATAAGTGCACATATGTGCATCTCCTTTGCATGTCCATCACTTGTGATAGACATTGATATGCATAATTGAACATGTTATGCACATCAATGTTGGTACAAAATGCGAAATCACTCACGTGGAGTCATTATATATGCTAATAAATGCAAATTATGCTAATTTTAAAAACAATGAGATTTCTCAAGAAGAGGACTCTCTTTTAGGTTTAAATGATATAATAGTTCATAAGTTTTCTCTAATATATGATCATGTTGAATTAGAAATTCGAAGACCTGGCTATTTATGTGGCCAGGACTTACTCTATTTTAGGAGAATATATATCTAGTTTGATCATACATGAGATGAACCTATTGAGAAGTGTTCGCGTATCTAAAATCTAAAGAGGGTACTTGTGGTTACATCTCTACTATGCTATTATATGGTCAAATACATCATATTAAATGATTTCTACTGAAACTAGACTGATGTGTAGGATAAGAAGTTTTTTTAAGTTTTTTTATTTAACAAGCTTAACATTCTTTCTTGGGTTAAAATATCTTTTTTGATTAGTATAAAATATTTTCAATTTGATCAGTGATGAGTAACGAAACTCAAGGTGCAAAATGATCCAAATACCTAGAATGAGATTGCTGTCGAAGATAAAATATACAAGTTATCTTGCTCTATTTGAAATTATATATTTCTCAGTATTTTATGATCCTACCAATAAATATCAATAAAAATTAAAATAAAATCAGAATTAAATTGTCTAAAAATATAATTCATAAAAAGAAAACTAACATTATAATCAAGAATAAGCATGATATAAAGAAGTAACAATAATTTAAGTTGGATATTTATCATATTAATGATTTTTTAATATGTTTTATTGACTATAATATTATTTTTAGAGTAAGAAAATATTATATAAAATATGGTACGATTATCAGTAACATGAATATTAGTTATTTTATAGATAATACAAAAGTCTGAGGTGAGAGTATCAATGAAATAATTAATAATACCTAAAAGAAGTGAAAAATATATTATTATGCTAGAGAAAAATTTTGTATACTTTTCTCTCGTAAATGTAAATATTATGATAGAATTTTATGAGGACTTTTGATTAAGTCTCATAGTTTATTTATCTATTTTAATACATTTAGTTTTTTAATAATATATTTACTCTAGAGGGAATCTCCTTTATACAATTATTGCTATTGCCACTCGAGATTTGGTGTGCCTCACTATCAATGGATAGCAAATGGACAGCTTTGCTGTCCATCTTATTGGAATAATGGACGGTTTTGTTGGCCTTCTTCTTGGAATGGACAGCTTTGCTGTCCATCTTATTGGAATAATGGACAGCTTTGCTGTTAAATATTCCGTAGTATAAGAGATAGTTGTGCTGTTCATATTTCTTTATATAACGGACAACTTTGTTGTCCATATTCTTTTGTCCATATTTTTTTGTATATATTTCTTTGTGTAGTCTATATAAAGAAGAAAAATCATAAGGCCAAGGGAAATGTGATTTATACAATATTTATTAGCTTATTTCTAACATAGTATCAGAGCCTTTCTGAGCAGTTTTTAAGCATTAGTTTTTTTGGTTTTTTGAGTAATTTTTTTGTTGGAATAGTATCATTCAGCAATCTTTGATTGAGGTTCTTCTTTAGGTTCTTTATTTCGAGTAATTTTTGTTTTGTCTTGAGTTCTATTTATTTGTAATGGATGTTGCACCAGTGTGTGCCAAGTTAACATGTAACAATTGCTCTTCATGGACTTTTCAGTTTGAGCTTTTCCTCAAGGGAAAAGAACTCTGAGGTCATATTGATGGTACAAATGTTGTACCAACATCCGACACTAACAAATCCATGGTTGTCACCTGTGTTGCACGGATACGGCTAGGGAGCGCCGTGTCCACGTGTCGGACACGTGGACACGGCGACACGGGTCGGACACGCGTCGGATACGTGTCCGACCCACAACGTGGCGTATCGGACACAAATCCGTATGTGATACGCCACGTGGCGTATCGGATACGCGTCGGAGACGTATCTGACGAGTTTTTCGGAAACAATCATTTCCGAAAAACTCCGGACGCATCGTTTACCTACCGACGCGTCATTAGAGGGTTTCGGGAGGGGGTTTCGGGAGTGATTTTCGGGAGGGGGGTGGAGGGGGGTTTTGGGAGGGATTTTCAGGAGGGGGGAAAAAGGTTCTGGACGGGGGAGGGGGGAGGGGGGGAGGGGAGAGAGGGTGTTAGAGGTTTAAATTTTTTTTAAATTAATTTAAAAAACAGAATTTTAAATTATTTTAAAATACTGTATCTTATATTATTTTAAAATACTGTATTTTAAATTATTTTAAAATACTGTATTTTAAATTATTTTAAAATACTGTATTTTAAATTATTTTAAAATACTATATTTAAAATATATGTTAGAGAGAGTTAGAAGCTGTAACGGGAGGGGGCAGGGCCGCAGGGGTTAGATGGCTTAAATATATATTTTTTATATTTTAATTATTATTGTTTGTTTAATATATATACAAAATATAATAAACAAATAATTTATTTTAATTTTATTTAAGCCCTCTAAATTTCTATTTATCAAAATATCTTAGCATTTTTTTTATTTATCTAAATTTATGTTAATGGATAATATTTATATTTAATTTTTTTTTCATGCCATGTCCTAGCCATATCCGTATCTTAGTTTTTTGAAATTTGTCGTGTCCCCGTATCCTGTCGTGTCGTATCCCCGTGTCCGTATCCGTGTCCGTGCAACATAGGTTGTCACATATTCTCTTTAGATTGTATTTGATGCTCGAATCATGCATTTGCTTCTTGGTTCGGTGGAGCCACTAGCATGGTAATTGCTTTGCTCAATCCACGTGGAATTATTTAAAGAAGATTTATCATCAAGATAATGATGCTCGTCGCTTTCTGTTGGAACATGTGATTGCCATGTTTCAATATGATAGTATTTCCATCCAAGATTACTACAACTTGGTATTTTGTATTCTCTGGCATGAATATATTAATTTGGTTATAATAAATATTATCTAGTCCCTTCCATTTAGTCGTTTGCTTGTAATAATGTTCCTAATCTAAGTATGGTGTGGTATCATCATTTAGGTCATCTCAATGTTCATATCTTATCTTATATTATGAACTTTGATTTTCTTACTCATAAAAAACATTCTTCTTTATTTCTTGAGTGTGATTCTTGTAAGCTTGGTAAAAACCAAATTCTTTTGTTTCCTTTGCATGCTTGTAGAACTTTCCATTGTTTTAAATCTTATCCATTGTGATGTTTGGGGACCTTCCCTGGTTAGTTCACATGAAATTTTTCAATATTATGTGACTTTCATTGATAATTGTGGAATATAAGGGAAAGCGCTAAAAACCGAAAAAAAAAGATTGATTCAAGGTTTTTTCTTTCTCCCTCTCTCTTTCTTTTTCAACATGGTATTAGAGCGAGGTTGCAGAAGCGTGGTGAACGCGATGTGAAAGCTTTCCGAAGCTTTCTCTCCCGAAGCTTTCCGAAGTTTTCCGAAGCTCTCTCCCGAAGCTTTCCGACCCGTCGATCCACCTCAGCGCCCGCCTTATTCTTCACGCACAGGATCGTCTCCATCGCTCGGAACAGCCGCCTCTTGCAAAACTGAACAAAACCACTGGCGTATGTGACCCATATCACTATCAGTTACCTCCTGGAAAACTGGATCATACCTGTGGAGTCTGTCCCGAGCTCACAACCTGGCCATTGTTTGCAAAATCAGTGCTGCCATCACCACCAACTGTTGGGCATCCAAGTTGTACTGTTTCTGGCAGATTTATCACAGGGAGATTCAATTCCCGACCAATAGCCTCCGTAATCTGCAAGGCCTTGTCATCAGCAACAGATTGCCATCTACCATATTCATGCTTTAGTTCAGAAACCCTGTTCTTTGCCTCTTCACAACCTTAAGGTGCTGCCACGCCACAATCTGGAGCTGTAATAGGGCTCTTTTCAATCTGAAGTAGATATGACTGCTAAAACTTTCATTTTTTTCTTCTATTATATCTGGATCTCCTATAATTACTTCAGAGAAATTGGTTGACAGTGACAATTATCTTTCCTGGTCAGCTTCTGTTGAACTATGATTTATGGGTCAAGGATATGAGGATTACCTGGTTACACAGGAGACATATATCCCTGAGGTTGACCGCGTATAGTGGAGGAAGATAGATGCCCAGTTATGTAGTATATTGTGACAATCAGTTGATCCTAAGATTCTTCTTCATCTCCGGGCCTACAAAACTTATTTTAAATTTTGGACTCAAGCTAAATGATTATATACGAATGATATCCAACGTCTTTATAAGGTGGCTTCTGCTATTGTCCATCTCAGCCAACAAGATTTGGATCTATCTACTTATATTGACCAGATTGCTTCTCTTAAGGAAGAGTTCTTGACTGTGATGCCTCTTACTTCTGATGTTGGGGCCCAACAAACACAACTTGATAAGTTCTTCATGGTCCTTACTCTTATTGGCCTCCGTCCGAATCTTGAGCATGTCCGCGATCAGATTCTTGCCAGTTCATCAGTTTCGTTTTTGGATGATGTGTTTGCTCGTCTCCTTCGTATCTCGTCCACTCAGACTTTACCATCTGATAGCACTTCAAATTCTTCTGTGTTAGTTTCTCACACTACCACTCAAGGAGGCCGCAGTGGTAACCGAGGTAGGGGCCAACGTCCTCATTGCACCTATTGCAATAAACATGGCCACACTTGTGATCGTTGCTATCAGTTACATGGACGGCCTCCTCGCACTGCCCATGTGGTCTAGTCCTCTGATTCTCAGCTGCCTCATCCTCCGAGCTCCTCCGCATCTCAGGCATATCAAGCTTCTGTTGCCTCTGTTGCCTCTGTTGCCCAGCCTGGTAATACCTCTGCCTGCCTTACCTACACATCTTCTCTTGGACCCTGGATTCTAGATTCTGGAGCTTCTGATCACATATCTGGTAATAATGATTTTTTCTCCTCTATTTCTACTACCTCTGCTTTACCTACTGTTATCTTAGCTAATGGTTCTCAAACTGTGGCTAAATGTATTGGTTTGGCCCTTCCTCTACCTTCTCTACCTCTCACTTCTGTCCTTTATACTCCTAAATGTCCTTTTAATCTTATTTCCATCAGCAAAATCACTCGTACTCTTAATTACTCTATTATATTTTCTGATAAATTTGTGACCTTGCAGGACCGGAGTACGGGGAAGACGATTGGCATAGGACGTGAGTCTCAAGACCTCTATCACCTCACCTCGGATTCATCTCCTGCAGTTTGTATTTCCACTGATGCTTCTCTCCTCATTCACAGTCGTTTGGGCCACCCTAGTCTCTCCAAGTTCCATAAGATGGTCTCTCGTTTTTTCACTTTGTCGTCGCTTTCGTGTGAGTCATGTCAGCTTGGGAAACATACTCGTGTCTCGTTCTCAAAGCGTTTGGATAATCGGACAAAGTCTCCTTTTGAGCTTGTCCACACTGATGTTTGGGGTCCTTATCGGACTGCGTCTACTTTAGGATTTCAGTATTTTGTTACTTTTATTGATGGCTATTCTCGATGTACTTGGTTATTTTTAATGAAAAATCGAGCTGAGTTATTTTCTATTTTTTAGAAATTTTATGCTGAAATCCAAACCCAATTCAATATTTCTATTCGTGTGTTACGCAGTGACAATGCCAGAGAATATTTTTCATCCCCCTTTACTTCATTTATGTCTCATCATGTGATTCTTCATCAGTCTTCTTGTGCTCATACTCCTCAACAAAATGGGGTAGCTGAGCGCAAGAATCGACATCTTGTTGAGACAGCTCGTACTATCCTCCTCCATAGTAATGTTCCTTTTCGTTTTTGGGGGAACGTTGTTCTTACCGCTTGTTATTTGATTAATCGTATGCCCTCCTCTGTTTTACATGATCAGATTCCTCATTTTCTTCTCTTCCCTGACCAACCACTTTATTTCCTTCCTCCTCGTGTCTTTGGTTGTACTTGTTTTGTTCATATTCTCACTCCTGGTCAGGACAAGCTTTCAGCCAAAGCCATGAGGTGTCTCTTCTTGGGATATTCCAGACTTTAGAAGGATTATCGTTGTTATTCTCTTGAGACTCATCGCTACTTTATCTCCGCTAATGTTACTTTCTTTGAGGACTCACCATTTTTTTCCACCACTTCTGAGTCTCTTCCTGTTTCTGCAGTCTTGCCCATTCCCATTGTCTCTTCAACTGATGTTGTGCCTCCTTGACCACTTCAGGTTTATCATCGTCATCCTCGTGTCGATGCTTCTCTGTCGTTTGCCGAGGCACCTACTGTCTTAGTTCCTATCCCTTCGGCTTCTCCTGCCCCGGCTCCACCCTTTCCTGATGACTTACCCATTGCTATTCGGCAAGGTAATCGCTCTACTTGTAATCCTCATCCTATTTACAATTTTTTGAGTTATCATCGATTATCTTCACCCTATTCTGCTTTTGTCTCTGCTATATCCTCTGTTTCTCTTCCAAAGAGCACCCATGAAGCTCTTTCCCATCCAGGCTGGCGACATGTAATGGTGGATGAAATGGCTGCTCTACACTCTAATGGCCCTTGGGATCTTGTTGTTTTACCCTTTGGTAAATCTACAGTTGGTTGTCATTGGGTCTATGTAATTATGGTTGGTGTTGATGGTTAGGTTGATCGCCTTAAGGCCCGCTTAGTTGCTAAAGGCTATACTCAGATTTATGGTTCTGATTATGCTGACACATTCTCCCCTGTTGCCAAGATTGCTTCTGTTCGCCTGCTTCTCTCCATGGCTGCTATGTGTTCTTGGCCTCTTTATCAGTTGGATATTAAAAATGCCTTCCTTCATAGTGATATTGCCGAGGAAGTTTATATGGAGCAACCTCCTGGTTTTGTTGCTCAGGGAGAGTTTGGTTTAGTGTGCAAGTTACGCCGTTCTCTATATGGCTCGAAACAATCTCCTCGAGCATGGTTTGGTCGTTTTAGTTCTGTTGTTCAAGAGTTTGGCATACTTCGCAGTACAGCAGACCATTCAGTTTTCTATCATCATAATTCCTTGAGGCAATGTATTTATCTGGTTGTTTATGTGGATAACATTGTCATTACAGACAGTGATCATGATGGTATTCAGAAACTAAAGCAACATCTTTTTACCCACTTTCAGACCAAAGATTTGGGAAAACTCAAGTATTTTTTGGGAATTGAGATAGCTCAATCCAGTTCCGGCGTGGTCATTTCCCAAAGGAAGTATGCTTTAGACATCCTGGAAGATACCGGTATGTTAGATTGTAAACCGGTAGACACACCTATGGATCCAAATGTCAAACTTGTACCAGGACAGGGGGAGCCTTTAGGAGACCCTGAGAGATATCGACGACTCGTAGGTAAATTGAACTATCTCACCATTATTCGTCCAGACATTTCTTTTCCTGGGAGTGTTGTTAGTCAATTCCTACAGTCACCATGTGATAGCCATTGGGATGCCGTAATCCGCATTCTTCGATATATCAAAAGTACACCAGGCCAAGGTGTGTTGTACGAGAACAGAGGTCATACTCAGGTTGTTGGTTACACAGATGCAGATTGGGCTGGCTCACCCACAGATAGATGTTCTACTTCAGGGTACTGTGTTTTTATTGGAGGTAATCTAATATCTTGGAAGAGTAAGAAACAAGATGTAGTAGCGAGATCTAGCGCTGAAGCCGAGTATCGAGCTATGACTTTGGCAACATGTGAACTCATATGGTTGAAACATCTTCTTCGAGAGTTGAGATTTGGAAAGGATGAAGAGATGAAACTCATCTGTGATAACCAGGCCGCATTACATATTGCATCCAATCTAGTCTTTCATGAAAGGACCAAACATATTGAAGTTGATTGTCACTTCATTAGAGAGAAGATCGCATCAGGATGTGTTGCTACAAGTTTTGTTAATTCAGATAATCAACTAGCAGATATCTTCACTAAATCTCTCAGTCGTCCTAGGATTAAATACATTTGTAACAAGCTTGGTGCATATGACGTATATGCTCCAGCTTGAGGGGGAGTGTGGAATATAAGGGAAAACGCTAGAAGCCGAAAAAAAAAGATTGACTCAAGGTTTTCTCTCTCTCTCTCTCTCTCTTTCTTTTTCAACAATAATCATAATAGATTCACTTGAATTTATATTTTAATTGAATTTCTAGTATTTGTTGAAAATCAATTTTTTTTTGAATATTAAGACACTATGCACATATTCTGGTGGTGAATATTTGTTTACTAAGTTTCAAGCTTTCTTGGCTTCTAAGGGTATTATTCATCAACTCTCATGTCCTATTATTCCTCAACAAAATGGAATAGTTGAATACAAAAATCATCATCTTCTTGATGTGGTATGTTAGAATCTTTTATTTCTTTTATGTACTGTGTTGAGACTTTAAAGATTGCTACTCACTTGATTAATCATTTATCTCTCAAGTTTTACATATGGAATCTTTCTATTTTTGCTTGTTTGCTAAGCAACCTAGTTATGATAATGTCTTTGGTTGTATGTGTTTTGTTCATTTACCTTTTTATGAGCGACATAAAGTATCTGTTCAATCTGTTCGATGTGCATTCTTAGGATATAATATGTGTCAAAAGAGATTTGTTTGCTATGATTCTATATTAAATCATATATGCATTTCTAGTAATGTTATTTTCTTTGAAAATTAATATTTCTTTCCTGTATCATCTATGCCTTTTTCTTCTACTGTGATTCTTCCCTTCTTCAAGCAATAATCCTTATGTTTTCCTCAAATCAGTCCTCGCTTTAAATTAGGTATGATATACATGAGATGTTTCCACTCTCAGTTTATTCCAATGGTTCAACTGGTATTTGATTCTAACATGCACTAGAACTAGTCAATTGTAGTATTTTCAGAGCCTTTATTACGTCGTTCTTGAATATCTATGCCTCCGGATAGTTATGAGGATTCTTCTGACAATTCTGTTTCATCTCTTACAGTTGCATTGTTAAAGTTTGATATTCCCTCATGTTAGTCACATGCTGTCAAACATGACTATTGGCGACAAGTTATGCAGGAAAAAAATATTTCTTCAGAGGCCAATCAGACTTGATATATTAAGCATTGTCCATCTATTATAGTTCCTCTAGGTTGCAAATGGATTTACTCAGTCATTGTTCTCTTTGATGGAAGTTTGGATCGTTATAAAGCTCGATTTGTTCTCCTTGTGAACAATCAAGAATATGGTATCAGTTATGAGGAGACCAGATGGATGTTAAGAATTGTAGCTCTTGTTACTTCCCATAATTGGCCACTATATCAGATGGATGTTAAGAATCATAGCTCTTGTTACTTCCCATAATTGGCCACTATATCGGATGGATGTTAATAATGTCTTCCTTCATAGGACCTTTAAAGAGTGTATTTATATGAAGCCACCCTCATGATTATTTTTCTCACTAATCTCTAACGTGTGTAAACTTCGCCGTTCTCTTTATGGTCTTATACAAGCTCCATGAGTCTAGTTTGATAAGTTTCGAAAGATTTTATTACAATTTTCCTTCAAGTAAAGCAAGAATGAAGTCTCATTATTTCTTCGAAAATTTGACATGGGTATTGTTGACCTTTTTAATTATATCGATGATATTGTGATCACCGATTCTAATTCTACTTTACTTTCTCAGTTCAAGACCATCTTACAAAATTATTTCATATGAAAGATCTTGAGCTCCTCACATATTTTCGTAGATTTGAAGTGCATCGTAGTTCTTTTGGTATTTTACTAAATCAACATAAGTATGCTAGCGATTTGGTGGCTACAACTGGACTACACAATGATGCCTCAGTCGATACTCCTATGAAATAAAATGTTAAGTTTCACAAAGAGTAGGGTGACTTACTGGTTGATCCCATTTTATGTCGACAATTGGTGGGTAGTATTGTGTATCTTATTATCACTAGGCTAGATTTTTCATTTACTAAACAACAAGTAAGCTTGTTTCTTTAGACTTCTCACCTTTTTCATTTGGCTGTTGTCTGTAGGATCATTTGATATGTTCAAGACATTTTTTCTCGTGGCTAATTCTTTCTTATAGAAAATTCTTATCATCTTGTTACTTATAGCTATGCTGATTAGCTTGGATGTGCTGATACACGTCGCTCCATTACGGGTTGGTGCGTGTTCTTAGGTGATATATTGATCTTTTGGAAGAGTAAGAAGCAAGACAAAGTTTCTAAGTCATATATAGAATTTGAGTACCGAACAATGTCTCTTGCTTGTCTTTAAATTATTTGGCTTTGAGATTTGCTTGATGAGTTAGACTTTTCAGATACCGACCCTACACTTTTACACCATAATAATACAACTGTTATTCAGATAACGGCCAATCATTTCTATCATGAGCGCACAAAGCATATTGAAATCGACTGTCATTCTATTCGTGAAGCTTTTGAAGCTCGTGTTATTACTTTTCCACACGTTTTCACTAAACTGCAAATTATTGATATTTTCATCAAGGTTCTCACTCGTCATTGACATTGTTTGTCAATCAACCTGCATCAATTTGAGAGGGGCTGTCAATAGATAGGAAATGGACCGCTTTTCTGCTCTTCTTCTTGAAATAATGGACAGTAAAGCTGGTATCTAAGTGCTGCCCTAAGAAAATATAAACCCTAGGGCATGTTGTCATACATCCACTATGTGCAATAGAATGCATGGAGGTAGATGGTCGTCCATGCCTATTATGATGATGATAGAGAATTTTGATAGTTTATTGATTAAAAAAAGATTAAACCCTAATTTAGTCTAGCAAAAATTAGGAGTTTGTGCAATTTTTAATTTTAGATGAATTAGCATGAAGAATTATTATCATAATAGAGGTAGATAAATGCGAGCTTCAATTTAGTGTGCATACTGCAGAAAGATGAATCATACCAGAGATAATTATTGAGTATTATTTTTAGAAAGAAGATCAAAAGATTTATAAAATATTGAGATAAACAGGTTAACTATCAGAGTTATCTAAGAGTCTTCACAAAATTTATCTACTATTACACTTACTAAAGATGAATATAAAAAATTCTTTGTTAAGGCAATAATGAATCTCATTTTTTTGAGATCCTTTCATTCGTATTTTTTTTGACTTTTGGATTAACACAAAAGTTAACAATCATATTATTGATAATTATATTAAATAATTTTTGAATAATTGTCATTGATTATAATAATATTTTTTCGAATAATAAAATAATATAATAAATAGTAATATCCAATTTAGGTCTTTATTATTTTATATATCTTATTTACTGTTGATTATTTTATTAGTTTATATTCTCTGAGTTATATTTCCAGACAACTCAGTTTTAATTTAATTTTAATTTTTAATGATATTTGTTTACATGATCAAAAATTTTTGAAGAAGATTCTATTTGAGATTGTGCAGGATTTATTATATATTATCTCTTAAATGAGTGAAAATCATTGATGTATTGTTATTGAAATAATTAGATATGCTTATAAGGCATATTCCAGATGAAACTCATCTCTAGAATATGTCTGACTAGGTCTAAATTTTTATAAGTCAGTGCTCTGTCATGACTAAAATTTTATCACGTCATTAATGTATAATAAAAATATAAGTCAGCCATCACCTAATTGATAATTGATAAATATATAATGATTATAACAAGTATGTTGAAAATCATGAAATTCCATGAATAAATAGAATCTTTTCTACCACACTACCCATGAGCTTGTTTAAGATTGTATGAGTTATTGTTTACTTTGCAAACAAGGTATTTCTTCATGTATATAATAAATCTCTTAGGTTGATTCATATATAAAGTCTCTTGAAGGTCACGATGAAGAATTATTGTCTTCGTATTGAGTTGATTTATTATAAGTCTATGCTGACAGTCATACTTATGCATACTTGGATAAAAAATATCTTTATTACGTGAGAAAATATCTCATCACAATTAATTATTTTATTTATTAAATCATTTGAATGCTAAGTGAATATTGTATCTTGAATGAGAATCATCATATAATTTTAGTTGACATGAAGAAATTCTATTTTTTTTACATAGCTTGAAGTTATTCTTCCTTTTTATACTTAAAAGAGATGACTTTCTGAAAGGTCTTGGGCTCGTCTGCATCTATGAGTTGAGGTGTTAAATAGGCCGTGCCATGTCGACATGATCCATTTGAGTATGACATTGTCATGCCACTGTGTCGTGCTGGACTTGACACAATATGATTCTCGTGCCATGCTTGACGTGGTTTGTGAACTAGTCGGCTGACTTGGGACGACATGATTGGCATGCATAAAGTAGGGCCATGCCAGACCATTCATGTCAGAAGTATGTTGCGTGAAAATGCAATGGGTGGTTGGCTTACATGGTTGGATAATAGATATTGGTTACGTAAGCAAGATATGACTTATGTTGCCATTTTTTTTTAAAAATATACTTCATCATCGGGTGGTCATCTGATGAGACCTGACCCATGACTCATAGCCAGTCCCAAGTTCCTGGGCAGGTGGACCATACCACCGAGCTAGGCATATAAGTCATGCATGGCCTAGCACGAAGCACGACTCAAACAAGCCTAGCATGACTCGAGCCATGCCATGGGGCATTACAGTCTAAGACCATGCATGTGTTTGAACCTTGCTGTGTTGTGCCAGGCATGGTTGAACTGTGCCATGCCGTGGGTTGTGCTCAAGATGTCTGGTCCTATTTATATCTCTATCTATGAGTAATATACAATCACTAAATCTAAAGATTAATTGATGAGACTTGGATGATGTTCTTAACTCAGATTGAGATGTATCATCATGAATAAATGAGTCATGCCTAATTTCTGCTGGAATATGGGCCCTTACGTCCTTAACAAACATATCTTGAGGCTCATAAATAACATGTTTATTTTGTGGCTCAAAGTTATCATACGACTCCATAATTTCTTCTTTTTGACTAGATTAATCTTTGGAAGGAATCAATACAAGATTAATATAAATAGGAATCTTTATGAAATCGCTCTCATGAGTCATCTTTGTTTGGATAATTAGCATCAATTAATTAGTTCTCTAAAAAAATTAAATATCTGCTTCAGATAAACTTCTTGGTAATACTTCTTGCCCAACTTCGTTTGATTCTTTTCCTTCAATAATTTTTTAAAGTCATATCTTTACATTTGTCAATGTTAGAAGGGATATATATGGGCGTAATTGAACTTTCTCTTTATTCATCAGGACTCTTTCAACTCAGCATAGTAAAGTAAAAAAAAGAATAAATTATTTGGTCGAAAAATTCGTCCTGTTGAAAAATGAGAAGGAACATGTTAAGAATCTTCCCCACATGGATTTTGTATCCTTTCACTAGGACGAAGAGTAAGATCACCCTATTTTACAAAATGTCGGATACATGGAGAGTTGGCTACACAATAGAACATAAGAAATATAATCAAACTTTGCTCATCTTCATGAGTTTTTTTGTACTAAGTATCCATATGTATTTTTTTGATGAAATTTTCTATTTTTCTTTTCTATCAATCAATGTTTTGGCGATTGCTTCGTAATTTAGTTTTATTTTTAGGGATTTAAAGACCGTACCATTCACACTCTTTACAATTCAAATATTTTGTTGTTGAATTCCCTATCAATATGTACTTAAATTTCTCGTATTTTTTATCTTGCTAGTCTTCTAAATTGGAGTAAAATTTCTTTTGATATTCATATTCTTTCGTTTCATGTGTATGCATAATCATTCCTAATTTTTCTTAATTATTTTTTGAAAAGGTGAAATAAATTTGTTGATCTTATACTTTCTTATAAAATTTTTCATTGCCAACATAAAACTATCAATTTCTTTCTTGTTTCTATAAAAAAAATATGCTCTGACATCGTGACTTTTAAAGAAGCCTTGGAGGAGAATTGCTTCTTTTGTTTGATTTTGGCTATGTGACTCGCTTCAACCTTCTCTTTTCTTGTTCATAGTTTTGAAATCAATGTCTTGTTAATTATGTTTGCTCAAATATTTAATAATTAGGGTTATAGAAGTTTTTATCGGAGGAGAGAAGAATAAAATTTTGAAATATCACAAAAATGGGGTTAAGGGTTTTATTTAGGATTAAGGTTTCTCTTGACTAATGAGAAAGATAATTTGACTTTTTGCATAGTTATGACATCTTTTAAAAGAAATATCATGACTGAGCTTGAATGTTGTGATTTTAATTAATTTATAAAAAAGTTTTAGTTGGATTTGAGTGATACAATTTTTTTTGGGTGTATGCATGCACATGTGTTTAAGTGTTTATCTATATATTCATCAAAAATATAAAATCATTTATTACATCTCACGATATAAAAAAAATTTTTGTATTATCTTTCAAGCAATACTATGTTTAAAATTTGTAGCTAGATCATTCTTGGATCTCCAATTCTGTTTGTGATCTCTGTGGTCAAAGTGAGTTTATGTGTATAATTTTTGTTTCCATTCATCTCACGATACAAGATAATCATAATTTTTTATCTAGATAAATATGATTTTTAATGTCGTGACTTTATTTATTGTCATAATATTTCTTAGTTTTGTATCTTTCAATTAGATGGTAATCTTAAAAATTATCATGATTTCTTTTTCCTTTGTTGTGACTTAGAAATATACTAAGACTTTATCTTGTATTTTTTTTTAATTGGGCTGCAATATTGGAATATATCATGACTTCTTCATTTGTCATGATTTTGAAAGATATATATATTTTTTGTTTTTCTTTCTCTATTTGGGCTGCAACATTAGAAAATATTGTAACTTCTTCATTTGGTTTTTGTATGATCTATGTCTTGGCTCCTTTATCTTATGTTACATCTTCATAATTTTTTGATTTGATCATGGTATTCATGATCTTTGTAGTTATGCTTTTATTTTGCACACATGAGTTAATATTTTTAAGTCTCATTTTCATTTGTCTCTTCGGATCTTCTTTCACTTTATTAATCCATTTTTGTTTCCTTTAATAAAGTAAGAATATTTTCTTCAAATAATGACTTATTTGTTTGATATCGGCCATCCTGTTGTGTTGGTTATTCCTGGCTTCCATAAAATAAATTTTTATGAATTTTAAAATAAACATGATAGTATAGATTAAAGTTTTAAAAGATAAAATCGTTAAATGAAGTATTTTTGTGTTCGCTAGGTATTGTGTATGCTTCGAGGTGTTGAGACATAAATTTTTTGAGTCTCATATTATATAATAAATTAATAATTTAAAAAATATAAAAATATTCTTTACATGGTTCCAAGAACTCATTTTTGGACTGCTTGTTCTCGAAATCAATCTTGGACAGTTCGTTCCCGAAAATCATTATTGGGCAGCTCATTCCCAAACGTGCTTGGAAAGCTCGTTCCCAAATGAGCTTGGACAACTCGTTCCCAAATGAGCTTGGACAGTTTGTTCCCAAATGAGCTTGGACAGTTTGTTCCCAAATGAGTTTGGACAGCTTGTTCCAAGAACGAGCGAACGTAGCTCATTCCAAGAACGAGAGGACGCATCTTGTTCCAAGAATGAGAGGATGCAACTCATTTGGGAAAGAGCTGTTGAATCTTGTTCAGGAACAAGTTGTCATTCGGATGGTTACATGTGTCAATTGGGAAAGAGCTGTTCAAGTTCGTTTTGGACGGTTACACGTCTCAATCGGGAATGAGATGTCCAGGCTCATTTGGGATGTTTTATTTCTTCTTATGCAAAACTGCAAACCTATTTTTTTGAATGTCTCAAGGCATTTTGCTATGCCTTGCCCTAAGGCACTTATCTAGGCACTCCTTGATAATGCCTTTTTAAACATTGGTATTGGTCAAAGTCATTTCTTAGTCTAAAATAATATTTGTAGTTTATTAGTGAGTCTGTTTCTTTCATATGACAGATTTGGTTGGAGTAAATTATTTTTTTTATCTTTTTGAATTTATCTTTTAGTAATTTTATCGTTCTCTCAATTTGTTGGTTTATTAGTATAAACTCAATATCAGATTTTTTGTTTATGTAGGTGTGATGGCTACAAAAAGAAAACAAATGCAATACAAATATTAAGAAATAAATATAATCAAATAATTAGAAATATAATTATCTTTTTGCAAGGATAATTATGCCAATTTAAGTAAACTAATCAATCTACAATCAAAAAATTAATTATTGGTAATCTACTAAAAATTTATTGACTTTGCAAGTATCAAAATTTCTTGTTAATTAATATCATCCTAAAACTTTGTTAAATAAGTGTCTCTCGTCCAACGTAGTTATGCAAGTAAATATGTCATATAATTAATAAATTGGATTTAAATCCATTTATCGATCTCATATGAATTGTGTTAGAAGTTTGAGCAATCGAAAATGAATTAATAGTTGTTTAAGCAAGTCAATAACTTGAGTTTTTGAGAAGATACTTAGATTTCAGTGATAACTTATTTTTTATGTTAGGATATTTTTTTAAGTTTAGTTAATGTTTTATTAGATTATTGAAAGAATGATAGATTAGTATTAAAATGCTCAAGTGTCTTCATGACATACAAGGTGGTTGTCATTTAGAAGTGTCAACCCACCTATTTTTTTGGTGGCCCAGTCGGGCCATCATGTCATGTTGGGCACGGCACAATAAGGCAGTCGTGCCATGCCTGACACGACATGACTTGATTATTGCGGGCTCGACACGGCTCATACGGCATGAGTCTAGGCAAAATCATGTCGGATCATGCCCGGAGGCTGCCAGCCTAATTGAGTTTCGAACCACAAGCTATTTATGATTTTAAATGTTTATTTTGTAAATTTTAAGTTATCCATTATGAGTTATGATCTTTGTTTTAAAAATTATTTTTTGAATGCCTTGATGCGTGCCTCAAGCCTAGGCATTCGTAAAATGTCTCATAAGTGTTAAAAAAAAGCATTGAGCTCGACGGAGCTCCACGCAAGCTCCAATGAGCTTGATGGAGCTCTGTCGAGTTTCATGATGGAGCTCACTAGAGCTTTATTGTGGAGTTCCCCTAGCTCCACGATGGAACTTGCTGGTGCTCGACGGAGCTACTCGAGCTCCATGATGAAGCTCGACGGAGCTTCATTGAGTTTTCTATGGAGCAGGGGAGAGGGGCGAGGTAGAGGGGTGAGTGGCGAGGGAAAGGGGGCAAAGGTAAATTAATAAAATTTATTTAATAAATTATCAAAATTTATTAAAATTTGAATTAGTATTAAATTAATAATATTAAATTAATAAATAGTATTAAATTAAAAATAAAATAAAAGTAGAGAATTAATAAATTTAAATTTTAAATTTATTAAAATTTAAAATAGTATATTAATTTGATAAAATTATCAAATTAATAAATAGTATTAATTATAAAATATTTTATATTATTTATTAATTTATTTTTTTATTTATGTTATTTTATTTTATATATTTTAAAATATTAATTAATTATATATTGTGATGCTCAAAAAATTTATGTCTTAATATCTCAAAGTTTATGACTCGCCCATGAACACAAAAATGCACCACCTTATACTTTTGTCATTTAAAATTTTGGTTACGATATAATTTCACATAAATATTAAATCATAATAAAATAAACGCATTAACATAAATTTTTGTAATAAAACATAATAACAAAAATCCATCATCCAATCCAACCAAATGTAAAATAACTCAACATAACATAAGTAAATAATAATCATTAATCAAGCTCTATTTCAATATCAATTGGTGTCAGTATATAATTAACTATCATCACGTAAGTGTCTAATGGTCTCACTAGCGATTGACTCAATGCCTCAAAGTCTCACGAGTCATTATTTGTTAGTAACTCTACTCTTATTTCAACTCGATCTTAAATACTCAACCTTGAATTCTCATAATTATTCATGCATGTTAGTGTCTTAATTATATCTAGCCGTAGTTTTGATTTCTTATCCTAAAAATATCATTGACTGCAAAAGAAAAATTATACTCCGATGCTATGCTCGATACCGGAGGAATTAATAGATCCCGTGTCATCTTAGACAGTACGAGATATGTGGATTCATATAATTTTAATCATTATAAAATATTAAGATTCTTATTATTGTAATGTGATATGATTGAATGGTAATCAGTATCTAAATACTAAAACTGTTCGTTCTTATCTAATAGTTTACCTTATCATTTTTTCCTTGCTAATTAAATGGATAAGTCCTCGTCTCCGAATATGGTGTCAATGTTCATATTATGAGTTTGACTATAACTACTATCATACCTAGTATCGTAGTATGTAAATAACTCAGTTAATTTTTTGTGAATGAATCCTTTAGTTTGGTATTCCTGGTTCATGCACGTGGATATGTATGTCAAAATATTTTTTACTCTTTCAATCTTAATCCTAGGATCCATGTAGGCAGCATGACAATAAAGAGATAGAATGATAAACCAATACTTTAAATGCTTATTTCCATCTCAACATCCAAATTAATAAATATTATGTAATCTTTAAACTTTCTAAATATGCTACTAATGTTACATATGCATATGAGTTTAATACAAATGATGGGAGTATAAATAAACGAATACATATTTGTCGTGTCATAAAAAAATTTCAGGAATTTCATAAATAAAATTTTTGTATTACAGTATCTGTTATCAATAATAAGTTTATCATTCTTGCTATTAATATAGTCGGATATCACGTGTTCGTATCCAACACATGACTCAGACATCAGGTAAGTGTAATTTTAATGGTGTGTCATATTCTTTTGAATTTTTTTTAGACTCAAACAAATAAAGACTCAAATTCTAATTATCTGCTAGACGTTCGAAGATATTTTAGTTAGTTTCGTATTTTTTTTAGTAGAGGAAATAATCTTTATCTCTGCTTGTACTATCATGTTAATAATATGATACATGCATCCAGCGTAAAAAAGTTTTTTTAATGACCAATTTCTAAATGTCTTATTAAACATATTAATGGTTATTCTATTATTAGATGTATTATTAAATATGATACTAAATATTTTATTTTTAATATGATAATTTCTAAAGATTCTTATCATGCACTTATATATGATATGATCATTATAAGGATGAAGAATCTTTAAAAATTTTATAATCTTTTTATTAAGTATCTATTTAGAATCTACATAATGAGCGATGAGACATACAAAAGATGCATCATCATAGAGGTGTCAAATAGGCCAGGCGGCCCGGGCCCTACTTGTGGCATGACTTGATTCGGCCGGGCCCTACAGGTGTCAAAGATGCATCATCATGGCATGAGGCATATCCGTGCTCGTGCCCTTGCCGGGCCGAGGGTCTTCAGCCCAACACAACCTGCGAGTTTTGCTGGGCATGACCTTGGTACCTACCACATTGGCACAACACGGGCGACGCACTCGCCTTCCGACGAAACGTTTCTCGATGGCTGAAGAAATGATGCCCGATGGGGGATGATGTGGTGTCCCCCGACAGGCGATGGCTCCCCTGGCCCTACAGGGACGACAACACGAGTTCTCAAACTCTAATTTTTAAAATTAACTTTAACCTAAATTTATCCCAACCCAAGTCGACATGAGTTGACCCGACCAGAACTTGCACAAACCTGGGCTGATTTTGGGCCACAGGCCGTTCATGGCTTGCACTCCAAAGTACTGCCTGGCACGGAACGTGAGCCCGGATGAGCCTAGAAAAAATGGACCGGGTTGACCCGCTCGGTCTGTTTGATATTTTTATATCATCATGATTAGTCCAGATATTAGATGTTATAGATATCTCATAATTATATTATCTAAATTTATTAATTATTATTTATTTTTCTAATATATAATATTTTAGTATATCATTTCTATACCTATACCTAAGAATCATTTGATATGCATAATGAAATTATGTTTGCATGATACAGACTATCCTATGATCGTCTGAAAATTTAATTAAAAGGCTCATCATGATGATCAGTTTAACCATGTCTTCCCTCCCTAACTCGTTGTAGTATATGAGGAGATCAACAAAGAAGCTGTACTAGATTTAGTCTTAAAAAGCTCACCGCTTAATTGATTTATCTTAGGACTTAATGTATTATATTTTTTGGTGTAATGATCAGTATGTCTCTTTAAGTGCTCAGTCTCATACCCACTCCTACATGTATAATTTTTTTATAATAATTACATTGTATCGATTCTTCATTGAAATACATAATATTTTTATTTTGTATTATATTAAATTAAATCTAAATTATAGATATTTTTCTAATTTTTTATTTTTTAGATGTTTGAGTTGGGTTCGAGGACATGAGAGAAGACATGTTTTCGGCCTCAGACCTTTTAGTAAGATTATTATTTTTAATATTATTTACGTGTACATCAATATTAATTTTGTTATCATTAATTTTATTATTAATCATTTTTATTTATTTTTAATTTATGTTCAAAGTTAACAATTAAATTATATAATAAAACAAAATAAAAAATAATACCTAATTTATGACGAGGAGAGAAATAGACATAAAGATATAGCTTGTACCCGGCAGGTTAGGTAATGAAATTGAAACACTGGTGACAATCAAATCTCCATTCTATGTCCATGTTTTTTATGCTTTGAAAAAAAATTATATATCTAAAATTAAAATTTTTAGCTTTAGAGAGAGAGAGAGAATCGAAACTGAGAGTGGGGGGAGAGTGAGGGAGGGAGTGGAAAAAGGAGAGGTGAGAGGTGAGAAATGTGAGCGGATTTATTCTACACATTATAAAGTTGTAATTTTGGAGCTATACACAAAACAAGGTATCTACGTAGTAATCTTCAATGCTTGTCGCACACAATGTTTTCGTGATGGTTGAGGGTGGTGTTGCACACAATGTTGCGTGTACCTTATTGATATGATGCACGTGTTGCCCCTTTACAAATTTTAATGTTTCATCACATATGATTTTAACTTTGATATTATGTTGAAATATAAAGTCAAAAAACATATATGAAATATCCAAAATTTAAATAAAATAAAATTATATAAATGGTGTTATTTTGTAATGAACCAATGGATCAGAGCAACAAACAAGTTCAAATGTTAAGATCAATAATTGAATAGAAATAGTGAAATATATATAAAAATAGCTAGCTAAAACATAATTTAATTTGTGTAATTATAAATTTCAATAAAACTCAATTATTTTTGTCAATAATATTTATATTACTACTAAATGATAACTTGCACATGATACTTTCTCTAAAATTATATATATTTTTTGGTGAAATACCGAGTCTTATATCTGCATTGGGATGTGAAATAAAGCAAAATATGTTTAAAAATATATGTTTTAAAATATGTAAGATATTAGAACTATTATTTAATGCAAAATAAAGAAACATAAAAACAAGCTTAAGCATAATTTTATTGGTGTAATTATAATTTTTAAAAAATTGAATTATTTTTTCTCCATAATATGTATAATGCTACTAAATGATAACTTATACATGATACTCTAGCTCCAAATTTGTAATATTTTGTGGTGAAATACTAAATCGTACATTTGCATTGGATGTGAAATAAAGTAAAATATGTTTAAAAATATATGTTACAAAAATATTTAAGATACTAGAACTATTATTTAATACAAAATAATTTTACTAATTAATTTTTAAAATTTTGTAGATTTAAATTAAGATTAAAAATTTATTCTAATATTAACACTTGATTGACCTATTATATATTAATTATAGTCAAGGTTTGAAGATAAGATAGAAACTACAAAACATCATCAAATCAATTTTAATGATAAATATTGGTGATTACAATAAGTAATTTATTGAAAGAAAAATAAATATTTATGTAAATTTTTATTATGGCGAAAAGTTGTCTTCATGATTAATGAAGATGTCATGATGAAAGATCGAGCACAATATTTATTCTTAGAGGGAATTTTTAGTTAAGAAAATGTTTTATTTTTTATCGATCAATAAAAGTAATAATATACGTGATTTATCCAAGGAATAGTATATAACAATTTATGAAAGTATTACAATGTTACAAGGAATAGTATATACGTGATGCATTTTATTATTTATATTTCTTTGTACGTTTGGTTTTTTTTCCGTTTTATTATTGTTTGTCATAGTTTTTGATATTTATTTTTTCATATTTCTTATTTAATTACAACTCCTTTTTGATATATTGATATATTTGAAATGATAATAGATGAGATTGAATTTATCAACATTTAAATTACTAAATATTTAAAATCATTAAGTGATTATTCAATATGCTTATTATATTTAATATTTTGTTTATAAAAACACAATATCAGAATTTGGCAGGAGGCTTATCAGCTTACATTTCTTAAAGTTGTGGTTCACTTGACATGGATGCATCACCTTGACTAGTGGCATTGTGACGGTGATCATGGTAATTTGGTTGTTTTTTTGGGAAACATGTGTTTCCTGCAGGGGCTAATGCATGTGGAAATCAAAATATCACGAAAATAGGCTATGATACTGGTCCTAATGTTGGTGGTCCTGGTTCAGCAATTAACAATCAATCTTTTAGCGGTGCTGCTTGTTATGTTAATGAAAGTTATGGATATGACAATTATATATGTGGTGGTAATGGGTCTTACTGCAGTCCAACTCTACATGGTACTGTTGGAGGTCATCCAGGTGCTAATCCAATCAGTAATTTTCATGATCTTAGTAATTTTGGTTGTTTTTTTAGGAAATATGGAACTCCTGCATGGGCAACTGTATGTCGAAACCAAAATATCACAAACGTAGGCCATGATAGTGGTCCTAATGTAGGTGGTCCTGATTCAGCAATTGACAATCAATATTCAATTGCTTAGTGGAGCTGCTTGTTATGTCAATGAAGGTTATGGATATATCAATTATGGTTGACCTGCAAGTAGCCAACCATGGCAGTGGTTTTGAATTGTTGTTCGTGGTGGGCATGATGGCTGCCCCCTCAGTCATGGCCTTTGTTGTCCGACTTCATTTATTTGATTCTACGACTTTCTAGTTTAGTTGTTTAGTTTTTGACAAGAATGTATGTGCTCATTTTTTATATGATTTCCAAGAAGGTTGTTACTCCATCATTCAAGAAGATGAGAATTGTGGTTGTTGTCCAAGTCTTAGATGATGGGGTAATTTTTGAGTAGATATCAGAGCAACTAAAGGACCATTGACTAGCAACAAAAATGGTCCAGTTCAGTGCAGAAGCTTGTTTCATCATCTAACCAGATCTGAATTAGTGGAACTGAAAATGGAACTGGAAAACTGCTGGAACCAGGTGGATCTTAACAAAGCAGATGCTTTTGTAATTTAATTTGTGTATATCAAAAAGATGTTTTGATGCTTCTTGCATTGAAACGATCATGTTTTATCTGGGTATGTAATGTACCTTTTGTTGTCCCACTATATCCCATAAAACCTATTCTATGCTGTTTACGATGTCATGAGATCTACTGATTTATTTAGTATTCAACATAGTATCAAAGTCTATTTTTTCAATTGTAGCCAAAGTCATTTCAAATAGGAAATCAAGACTCTGGCCATATATCATTGAGATACTTGTATACATTAGAGGTGTCAAACAGGATGTGCCGGGTTAACCCGTCCCAATTTTTGAGATCAACCGGGCTGCTCGCTGTGCCAGGCACAACATGATTTTTTGGAAGGCAGTCTCGGCATGACTCGTGACTTAGAATCCACTCGGGTTTGTGCCAGTTTGGGCCAGGTCGAACAAAGCAGTTTGGGTTGGGTCGGGGGAAGTAGTTTGGGTTGGGCGAAGCAGTTCAGGTCAGGCGGAGTAGTTTGGGTCGGGCGGATCAGTTCGGGTCGGGCGGATCAATTCGGGTTGGGTCGGGTATTTTTTTAAAAACCAGGGTTTTGGGCGGCATGCCTTGCCCGTCAAGCATGTTGTTCCCTCACCTGTCGGGTGTCGCCGCATTTTCCTCCTGTTGGTTGTCGTCCGGTGCACATTTCCTTGTCGTGCTTGGAATAGCATGCCGGCCAAAAAACCTTGTCACGGCATGAAATGGTTCATGCCGAGGGTCTGCCTGGCACAGGCCCATGCATGACATTGCTGCGTGCGGTGCTGAGCCAAACACGACTGAATCGTGCCGAACTTTGGGCCAGGCCCAGCCTGTCATGCTCATTTGACACATAGTATATATGAATGATTAGACATATTTGAGGTTGAAAATTCAAGATAGAGCAAGATTGATAGCGTAAAAGTTGCTGGCAGATACTAACACATGAGGCTTTGAAGATATTGATGTCACAACTAGTAATATCATTAAATACTTTTATATGATGATGATGATTTGCATATAGACACCAATTGATATTGTGATTAATATTTCTTTGTTGATGTGTTTATTTTATGATTATCATTTTGGTATGATATGATTTGATTTGATGTTTTGATTATTATTTATGATTGTAATTTTTTTTGCTATTATTATTAATTGTTATTTATTATTTTTATTTCATGTCAGTCTCTTAGATCTTGATTTAAAATAATATATATATATATATATATATATATATATATTACTTTACTTTACTTATAATGTAAAAGTTATAATTTATGTTTATAATTATATATTTTTAGTCTTTTGTTATACTTATGTTTCATTACCATTTAGTTTGATTTGTGTTCTACATGTAGTTAGTTTTTTTTTTGTTTTATTTATTTTATATATATTTTTTATATTTCTATAGAGATTAGTAGATTTTACATCAAATACATAAAATATTCTCTACCCATTCTATCTTATTCATATGATCCATGTAGACAGTCAGATAATAAAGAGATGAAATTATGAGTTAATACTTTAAATACTTAGTTTTCATCTTAATGATAACTAAGTTATTATAACATTCTCTCCTCTTTATAAACATCTCATTGGTTGCTTGAGCTATGTTCAAGTCATAGTTATTTGAGTTGTAAGACGTATTGAGGTGTAAAAGTTTTTCAGAGCTTTGATGCATAAAACATAATTAAGATATAAGTTTTTACTAAATATTATATATAATTTTAATATATTAATGAAATACAGTTAGATAAAATATAATAAATATTAAAATCAAATAATATTTAATATTTCTTATCATTATAATTATTCAGAATCTAAATTTAAAATAATAAAATTTTAACAATCAAACATATAAAATTCTAAAATATCAAAAATATTATTCATAATTTTTAGGAGTGGAGATGAGAGAGCTTTGGTAATAATATGGTTTGTGGGGGAGGGGATGTGTTTTGGGAATAATTAGTTTATGGGAGTTTGCTTCGAGAATATAATGTTTTATATGAGAGTGGTGCTTAAGGCGAGGTGAAACACTTTTATTTGGGTTTGGTGGTGTCTGGGCTTTAGATGTGCGTGGTATGCACCTTTAATAACTGTGATCAAAGCTATGTAATCCAAGCCAAGAGGAAAGTTTTGCTATTGATTGACATTTTTATTCTCATGTATTCATTTTTTTTATATTTCTCTTGATTGTACTAAAATACTAAAGTAAATTTGAGGCTTTATCTTAGTCATGATGACATTAAGTCATGATGTAAGAAATAAGTACACTCTACGCTAATGGAACATAAGAAATAATACATTGTTCTTCATGAATATCTATTTTTGGCTGCAATGTCAGTGTTTGCCGTGAAGATTAGTTTTGATAGTAAAATAGATTATTTGAGTACATTGTGCTTCTGGAATATATGATTTGTGTGGAGGGTTTGCACTTGGGCCAGGCAAGGATATGTTAGTGTCTCGTGCACCTTTCACAAATCCTAGCTCCTCTCTGTGACGAGGTGAATATGTCTGGGCATGGTGGTGCATGGGTTTTAGGTGATAATTGGACCATGAATTGATATAAAAAAAAGAATAAAATAAAACATAATTCAAACTGAGCTTCAACACATTCTTTTAAACTTGTACGTACATGTCATAAATAATAAAAAGACAAGAGAGAGAAAATAATTATTGTCCTCTAAGCTCTTTGGGAAGATGCTAGTAATTTTCACACTATTAGATACACTCGCGATATCAATTAAACCTTCTTGTATTTTTTTCATTTTATGAAATGATAATAAATTTTCTTATATTTTGTTTGCTCATAAAGTATTAGGTTGATAATAATATGTTAACTTTTATCGATATAATAGTAACATATAATTGGGCTATGATGTATAAACCAATAAATCTATCTTTTCTAAGAAGTGACTGATTCACTGAAGTTTACAAGTAACTAGCTTCATAACTCTATATTATGTCTTTGTACCTGACCTGTAAATTACAGTTTACCACTTATTTTTTAGGAGACAAGATTGTCTATAAAAAAATATAAAATTTAATATTGATATTCTCTCTGTGATCATGAGAACTTAGCTAGAATGTGAGTATGCATTTAATCATTTATATTCATGATCTCTAAATGAAATTTTTCATTCTGAAGCCCTCTTTACTTATTTGAGAATTTGAAGAATTACTTGAATGTAAATATGTGTGGGAAAATTTTAAAAATTACCAACTACAATAATAAAACAAGTAATATCTAATCTAATCTCTATTATATAATTAAAAATTTTAAGTGATTATGATGTATCTTGAAGTATCAATTGAAACGTCGATATTTGTGAATAAGTCTACATTCAAATCAAATATTGAGTTAACTGGTGCACATTTGTTCATATCAATATTAGACAAAATATATAAAATATACTTTTTTCTAGAAAAGATAAAACATACATGATGAATGGGAAATGTGAATACCTAGAAAATACCTAAGAATCCAAATATTTGGTCTAAATTTTGGTTTGTAACAATAATTATAATTAAGATATAGCAAACTAGTTATTTTTTATAATCATAATATTAATAATATGTACTACTAATATTGTATATTGTCCTCCTGATCCACACTGATTGAAAAAGAATAATCTAAAAAATATATTTTAAGATCAAAAGTAGTGAGTACTCAAGAGAATTTGTTGAACTATGTGCTAGGAGATTATTTCAGACTAAAAAATTTTTCACAATCTACATATCACACGTACTCTCTAAAATAGTAAAATTAGGTGGATGCTACATAAATATTTCCATATCAAAAATTATCATGGAGTATATTTCTCATCATTGGCTGATATATAATTGATCAATGAAAAGCGAAAATAAAAAGTAACAATCTAATCGTAGTTATCTTGATCAAATAAAAAAAATATCCTAATAATATAAATCATAAGTTTGTGAAAATCTTTTTGTTATCAAACCAATTGTAAGTTGATTAACTTTCTATTTAATTTTAGTTTTTATCATGTATATCTACTTACATCTCACTGCTAGCTTACCCGGAGGCTTTAAATTAGAATCTCATATATGATTGAAAGTGATTGCACTTAATTCATGTAATGTAGCCTCAATAGAACATATCATTGATTTTGTTTGTATAATAATTGAAAGATCCAAGTCAAAATACTTTCAATTGAATCAACTTACGTGACCAACAATTTATTATTCTTTAGATGTTTGAGTTTAGGTCGAAGTTATGAGAGAAAATATTGTTTTGAGACTGGACCTTTTCATAAGGTTATTATTATTAATTATATTCACGTCTTCATTAATATTAATTTTGTTATCATTAAATTTATTATTAATTATTTTTAATTTTTTTAATTTACGAAATATGTTTAAATTAACAATTAGATTAATATTATAAAAATTTTAAAAAGTAATATAAAATGATATCCAGTTAGGTTTATGGAGTGGAGAGAAATAGCCAAAGCTCAAGCTTGCACTCGAATTTCTTTGCCCTCTACATCCACATTTTTTAAATTTTACAAAAATATTCAAAATCTAAAACTTATAATTTTAGATTTAGAGAGAGAGAATCTAGACCGAGACCGAGACCAAAAGGAGAGAGAGAGAGAGGATAGTGAGAGAGAAGTTGAGAGATTTGAATAACAAACTCAAATCTATTAAATATATATATATATATATATATATATATATATATATTATTAAAATATTTCTTTTATTTTTTAATTTTTTTTATTTTTAAATAGGGCAGAAACTTGGTAGATGTTTGATCTTCTGCCCTAGCCGGTGGGATTGTATCCAATGGCTTGGATCTTCCATCACACTTTTATTTTTTTTTACCGTTAGCTGCAATTGCTTGTTAGAAGCCAAAGCTTTTTGATGGTTCAAAAGCTTTGACTCGAGCCTTGGGGCTTGGGCTCGGCGTGGGCTCGGTCATGCTGAGGGAGAGCATCCACATGTGCCTGAGTCATGCCACTTGGACCCGCTCAGCCAATCATATGGTAGATTAATTAAAAAACCCATCATGTGAATCAGGTGGGGCATGCAGGTTTTTATAAATATTTTAATATTTTTTTTAAATATCAGACGGGGTGTGTGCGGTGCGATTGGACCGCACCTGATATCCAGTCTGAGTTTCGGTGCATGGTACTCGTGTCGTCACACTGTGCATGCGGGCCAGGCACTTGGGTCGTGCCTTGTCGGGCCTGGCATAACTCAGTCGGGTTATTCGTCGAGCCATGCCTAGGCTGCTCATTCCACTTGTCACCTCTAATATTAGATTATACAAATCATCAACTTTTTTTTATGCATGGATATATCACAAATAAAACAATTATACCCAAAAATTTTGGGTGGAAAATAAAAAGTTTTTTTGTTGGATATAAAATATGACATAAAATAATATAAGATAATAATCAATTGATTATGATATAAGCAGTTAATATTGTTTATCTACAAAAATATCTAGGAGAGCTTTTTGTATAGTAAAAGTGGTCTAGTTATTTTAATCAAATATTAGTTAATTATAGTTATTTTATTTTGTACAAAAGTATTAGTATTTGATGTCCGATAAATCATCTTATTCTCCTTAATATTTTAATGCTACAATAAAATTATATTTTTATCATTTTATAAAATTTCATAAAAATTGATAAAATTAAAATTTTTTTAAATTGACAATAATTTATATCTAGTATACATGTATAATCATAAATAAAAATTATAAAATATCTCAAACAGACTTATATAATTATATTATAAGATTTTCAAATATCTTTTTAATGTGTCAGATAAAAAATTGTAGTATGATTTCTTAACTGACATATCTGATAGTAAATAAAAGTTATCCCCTTAATGTTTCATTTTAAAATTTTTAGTTTATCCAATGATGAATGTCTAAGCTGAGATTGTACAATCAATGAACCAATAATATCAAAACATTTAGGGTGACTCGTGAAGGTGAAGAAAAACATGAGCAATTTATCTTTCTTAATCCTAGGGAAGTCATCCACATAGTTCACCAATATTTCACAAAAATATCAGAAGTAAAAAAATACAAACTTGGGTTAAAAAAGAGTGCATGTCAAAAGAAAAGTTATAACTTTGACATTGCTATGTTTCTCGACTCATGTAGCAATATTATTGGACACAACAATTTCAAACGTTTTAGAATCAATTAAAGAAGAATAAAAGTTATGATCACTCATAACATATGTATTAACTTAATAAGTTTAATATGATTAGTAGGCCTACACGTAGATGATCCAACATAAGTGTACATAGTAGTTTGCAATATAACTTTTGAATCCCGAATGTCATTTTTCTTAAGTCAGAATGTAAAGTCTGTCATTAATGAGTGTGTCCCAACCTCACATTAAATGAGCAAATCATTATTTACTTCTTTCTTCTAAAAGTTTCTTTCTCAGCCCTCTCACTGTTATCATGGGAAAATGTTAATGCAATAGTTTCATTGATTATTCGAACTATTCTTGACATGAGAATAATTTTTGATGCTTGAACTATGTTTTGATAAATTTCTAAGAAAACTAGAATTAATTGTATTCTCATTATGATTCATAGGCAAAATAACATACTATTCTTCTAATGAATGCAAAAATGTTATGAATTTTCACCATATCTTTTCAGCATAGTTAAATATGGTAATATATGTATCACATATTAATTCTTTCACACAACTGTATTAAAGATACATAATGAGTTTTTTCATCATAATTAATCAATTTGAATGTCAATATCTAAGTAATACTATCATATTATTGAAACATACTATAAGAATATACTGATATCACTAAGTTTTAAATTTTTTTGTATGTGTGACAGAAAATCAAATATAGCGACTATACTAGGATCAAATAACTGTCACAAATAAATCAGTAACTATGTTTCTATTATCAACCAATCATCTGACTTGACTTTAGGTGACTTATTTAATAATTATCTAAAATATACTTTTCTTAAGATCAAATACTTATTGAAGTAACTCACAATAGAGGTGTCAATCGGGCCGGGCCGGCCCGGCACGAGGCACGGCACGGTTCTGCCGTGCCTGGGCCGGCCCGGCACGAGGCACGGCACGGTTCTGCCGTGCCTGGGCCGGCCCGGCACGAGGCACGGCACGGTTCTGCCGTGCCTGGGCCGGCCCGGCACGTTTTTAAACCGTGCCCGGGCCCGTGCCGTGCCTGGTCCGGCACGGCGGCACGGGTTCTTCCCATGCCGGTTTCACGCGGGCACGCGTGGGCGTGACCCGGCCCCTCCCGAAAAAAAGACCGCGGGTCGGGTCTGATTGGATCCCGACCCCCGGTCCCGACTCCCGACCCGGCACGGCCTGCCGTGCCTACGGGCCGTGCCGTGCCCGGATGTTTTTAAACCGTGCCGGGCCGGGTAGCATGTTCGTGCCCTAAAAAAACGGGCCGGGCCGTTTGACACTTCTAACTCACAACAAATAAATATTTATTTTCAATTTACACTTGGTTATCAACAATTATCCTATATTGATTACAATTATTTTTGTCCAACAAACACAAAAAAAATAGCATAATGTGTGTGTTTACACCATCACAGTAACCAAGCATCACTATGACACTATTGCACCATTATGATACAGCCACAACACACTATAAAATGAAGCATCACCATGGAACACTACTGCACACCACGACATAACCCTCACTTGCCACAACATTGTAATAGGCATTATCTTGACACAATCACTATATCAGTACAACACTATGATTGCATGTCCACTGCACATTTTCATGCCACCACAAAAGCAACTACATATATTGAAATTCCAACTGTATCACCACAGAATGATGATGCTATCATTATCGATAATAAATGTTGGTACAAGTTATCATTACACTCGCACATGATGCGATCTTATGCACATCATCGTTGCCACCCACTATCAGACCTTGTTGGCCTATGATACTATGTTGATAGTGGTTAGAGTTTTTGGGAAATTGGGTAGAGAGAGATAAAAGTATTTTAATTGTTCATTAATTTAAAATTGAATACATAAAACATATATATCAAGTTGGGGTCAATCACATGCTGAGTGCTAACATATCGAAAAAATAAAAATGAATAAAATACAGCATAAATCAAATCGAACCTCAATAATCATCAATATTTTTTTTATCAAGTTATCAAGATGACCAAAGTTTAAATATTCATCTTTTGAAGTGATGTTAATTACAGATGAATAATATATTAGTTAAGTGTGATTTTTTTCATGATATTTTTGAGGAGTAATTGTATATATAACAATCATCTAGCTTTCGAGCATATATAAAGTTTTATGATCCATTTTATAAGTTTAAGATTTTATATGAATTTAACTAGTCATTGAGAGTAGATGTGTCAAAATGAGGTTGACTAGCTCGACTTGATTTATTTTTAAGCCCAAACGGGCTGTTGTTCCATGTCATGCATGGTTTGTTATCTTGTTAAGGAAATTTCATACTAACTTTAGTTGGGTATGATTAGATTCACGTAGAGGTGTCAGTTGGGCTTTGCTGGGCAGGCTGGGTCTAAATCTTGGTGACATATCGGGCCATTGGGTCTTATCAGACACGATCAATAATAAAAATTTCTGATATATTAACCGATATATCTCTGATATATCCTTAAATTCTAAGTATTGATATATCCATTAAGACTGATATATATATCATTGTTTGGTACTCATATACAAATACACACCGATATATCTTTGATATATCCGATATATCTGTAAAATCCAAGTATCAATATATCCGTAGAAACTGATATTTTAATTATTGGGCACGACATGAATATAGGTACTCAAGCCATGCTAGCATGCTATCATGAGAGGTTGGCTTGGCTTGGCCCGAAGGCTCACTTTCCTTAGTTAGGCATATTGAGTTATGTTGGGTTGGGCTGGCAGTGATACGACACTGGCTAATGGTCAATTTGGTGCCCACTGCTAAGTGGGCAAGTCCATGACCACATCCACTGGCATGAATTGGCCAGGCTAGCCGACATAGTAGCCAACTAGTCAACTTCAGTGGTCATTATGATACTGGTGTTTATCTTTAAAATAAAAACTTTATTTTTTAAAAATTTTAATATAAAAAATAAACTACACTACACTATAAATGAAAATGGATAGAATTCATTGTTCAATAAAAAATATATTTATTTTGTGATTTTGGCTATATGATGATAATATAAATAATAATAAATTAGAAAATTATAAAAACACAACATTGACAATGAACATTAGTCAGCAATAGCAATATGCATACTAATTCTTTAATATTTATGATTAATTAGTATCTGTATGATTTGGATCTTGACATTTGAAGCTAGTAGTCGTAGTATTAGTCTTGATATCTCCGATGTTGTATGAGTTAACATTCACTAGTAACTTTTTTACTTGATTTTAATGACTCATCATTGAATCTTTTTAGTTCTTTAAGTTTGATAATGTTTTTATGATATTTGGTAATAATTATAATCTTCTATCTAAAATAATATTTATAATTATAGACAAAATAGACTTTGATATTATGTTAGATACCGAATGTGTCAATCTATTATGTGTTATCTTAGATAATATGAGATAAGTGAATATGCATGATTTTTTTAATTTAATATTATCTAAATTCTTATTCTCATTAATGATAGAGTGGAATAGTAATCAATATTTAAGTATCAATATAACTCTTTTTAATTTGACATATTATTTCATCATTTTCTTCTAACTAACTGAATGATATAATCATCATGTTCAAATAAAATGTTCATGTTTTTACTTGGAGGCTCACTAAAAATATTATAATGAGCATTATAATATTTATACACATTATCTAACTATTTATAAATTTTATTATTTAGTTCTTCTACTTAGTTCATATAAATGTTTATGTATTTTAATATATTTTTATTTTTTATATCTTAAATATAAGATTCATATAGGTAACCAAATAATAAATAGATGAAATAGAGTATTAATATTTTAAATATTTAGATTTCATCTTAATAGTTATGATACTAGAATTATGATATCTTTTATACTTGTTAAATATATTATTAATTTTACATGTACACCTAAGTGCAATACATGTAATGAAATTCTATATAGAAGAATACATATTAATCGTATCATAAAAAAATATTTATGAATTTTAAAGATAACATTTTTGTTTCACAATCCGAATTAATAATAAGTTTGATAATCAATACATGGATCTAATATCAGATAAATATAATTTCAATGATGTCTGAGATTTATTTTGAATTTTAAAGGTCCATTAACAAATGTAGAGGATAAATTTTTTTTTATCTATTAGATATCTTACTATATTTTAATGAATTTCTTATATATTATATTACATAAGAAATTATATTTATTTATACTTGTACTATTAGGTTAATTTTGTGATATATTTATTTAACATAAAAAATATCAATTAAAGATTCATCTCTAATAGTTCTCACAAATATATTAATTATGATACTATCTGCTTGTACTTGTTTAGATGTTAGATGTCATAAAAACTACTCAACTATATTTTATAAATTTATTAATTATTTTAATTTAAATATTTTATTATTTTAATTCTATTAGTCAACATATGATTTTTATGATAAACAAGTTGGAAGTTGATTTGAATAATATAAACTAGATTATAATCTTTTGTAAATTTAATTGGAAAATAAATACTAGTAATTAATTATGTCGCCTATCCTTTTAAACGCATTGTGATGAATGAAGTGAATAAACCTAAAGTTTATCTAACTTCAAATACCCTGCTGTTATGTTGGGTCTGACTAAAATTTTAATGTATCATATTTTTAGTGTATTGATCAATATATTTCTTAAGGTTAAAATGTGCATTAATCTCAGAAAAAAATATATACATGTAGGTGGCAAGTACCATCAATACTCTATATTAGAGGTGTCAATCGGGCTGGGCTGGCCTGGCAGGCACGACTATGTTGCACGGACACGGATACGGACACGGAGATACGACACGGCAGGATACGGGGACACGGCAAATTCTAAAAAACTAGGATACGGATACGACTAGGATACGTCATGATAAAAAAAATAAAAATAAAAATAAAAATTATTAATTATAAATATTAGGTATTTTAAAATAATTTAAAATTCTGTATTTTAAAATAATTTAAAATTTTGTATTTTAAAATAATGTAAAAAAAATTTAAACCCTCTAACACCTCCCCCCCTCCCCCCCACCACCCTCCCTTTACAGTTTTGATTTTCGAATTCTCCCCCCTCCCGATACAGATTCTAAAACCCTTCATTCCCTTTATAGAATTAGGTTACCTTAGGTATTGTCGGCACCTCGGCGGTGTGCTCCTCCCCTCCCCGTTTGACACAATGACAATTGACAACTATTTTTCTCAATCGGCTTGTCGGCAACTCACTGTCGGCGGTGTGCTCCTCAATTTGTTGGAGATGTAGGAGTAATAGTTAATATATAGTATATTTCCGACGCGTTAGAATTGTAAAAACGCGTCAGTTGGTAAACGACGCGTCTGTAGGTAAATAACGCGTCTGTTGTTAACGATGACTGTTTCCGAACAACGCGTCGGATATGTCTCTGACATGTATCCGACCCGTGTCCGACCCGTGTCGTCGTGTCCATGTGTCCGACACGTGGACACGGCGACACGGGTCGGACACGGCGACACGGCAGTTCCTAGGCGTATCTGTGCAACATAGAGGCACGAGACACGGCATGATTCGGCCTTGCTTGGGCCGGCCTGACACAGAAATTTTTCTTGCCCGGGCTCGTGTCTTGCTCGACCATGGCACCAATTGTGCCGTGCTATGCCGAGGCCAACCGGGCCTCATGTCGTGCATGGCCCGGCACGGTACCGTGGTCCGTTGGCACGGTACCTCGGCATGAGCTGAGAAACTGATTTTTTTTTATTAAAATTAGGGTTACGGGGGTGCCAAAATCTTAGTTTTTTTTAAAATTATGATTTTGGGCGTGCTGAAACCTTACTTTTTCTAAATTAGGAGTTCGACGTGCGGCTGCGTGCAACCGAACTCCTAATTTTATTTATATTAGGGATTCGGCCCGACCGGGCTGAACCAGATGGATTCGTGTCATGGCCCCGTGCCAGGCCAGGCCAGGCACGGCACAAAAGCACGGTCGGGTCGGCTAAAAATGCTCCGGCCCTACCCGGCACGACACGTCCTGTTTGACACATCTACTCTACATGTATATTTTTTTATAATATATATACTGTGTCAAATTTTTTTTAATATCTCTAGAATATATGTTTTTAATTATGTTAAAATATAACCATACTATTAAAGTTCTTTTTTTTTTTGGACACTTGGGTTGATACCATTATAAAAATTAAATTTTGGCATTGAATCTTTTGGTTGAGTTGTCGTTATTATCTATGTTTAGATTTAATATATTTTAATAATATTTGATGTTTATCATTATCTTAATCTAGGAGACTAGACTAGAAGCAGGAAAAGAAAATAATATTTTTCTAATTTTTTATTATTAATTTATTTATTTATCTACAAATTATAAAATAAAATAAAATATTAACACAATGTGTACCTTAACTTTGTGTGTAACATGTATTCTTTCACATCTATCTAATATTCTTGCCTTTAAAGGTCGTAACTCATCACTAAAATAATTTTGATACTTTGCAAAATTAAATTTAAAATATAAATTTAAAAAATATGGCCAAATTCAAAGCACCATGACAATATGAGATCTAGGAAAAGATATGAGAAAATATTACAGATAATTTATGAAAAATAAAATATATCAATAAAGTTATTAATTTTTTTTTTAAATATACATTTTTTAATATTTTTTAAGATTAAAATTTAATAGTCATTAGATTTTTATCTTTGAGATATCATATGTAATTCGATTGTTGTAAAAATTATAAAAAAATAATTTTTTTAAATATAAGCCAACATTATAGTGACATGAACTGTCCTCTTTCGTTGGTGAATGCAAAAAGCAATCATTTAAAATGATTGCTTTTTAAAATGTGGTCATTTTATTTTTTGTTCCTGCATGCCTGGCACAACACAAGGCCCTTGCGGCCCCTATTCGGCATGACACATATTGTGCCACAAGTTGACATAACAATGATCGAGACATTATTCTAGAAAAGGCCTTGCCAGACTTAGCATGTCTGAATCATGCAGTGCCAGGGTCTACATTGCCTACTTGATTTCTCTAAATCAATCCTAAACCTAACATTCAAATAAGAATGTAGCTTGTGCCCAAACTCATACTATAACATGTATTTGGGTAAAACTTTGGTCAGTGCCCATGTTTGACTGATTGCTCCTACTCGAATTAGTGCTTTTGCTTGTGTTAGTGCTTGTGATTGGGTTAGTGTTTGTGCCCTTGTCAATGTTTTTGCCTGCATTTGTGCTTGTGATTGTGTCAGTGCTTTTGGACATGTTAATTCTCTTGTCCTTGATTGTACCCATGCTTGGGTTTTGTGTGGGGCACTAGTCAGAGTTGGATGTCACGGGCTTAGTCTTTTCACTAAGTTTTTGTATGACACTTAGATAACTTACCCCTTAAATATCGTTAAGTCAGCCTTAGTTTTGTCTTGCTTGTTATGCTTGGCGTCTACCCACAACTTAGAAACAAAGAGAATTTGAGAGAACACTTGAAAATAAAGAAAATATTTTGTTGAATAATGAAATCTTACAAGAAACTCTCAACTTGATAGTTTATAAATGGTGTCATCTCCTCATTAAATATATGCATAGGGAAAGGTCTAGAATCTTTGAAGGTTCCTTATAAGTTTAAAGAATTTTATTACATATATCCAAGAGGATTCTAGAATAATCTAGGATAACTCATTCCTTCCATCCCATAGTTATTTAAGGCGCAATGCACATTGAAGCACAAAAGCCTTTTGGGGCCTTAAGGTGCAAGGCACACTCGATGCGCGAGCTTTTTTATTTGAGGCGCACCCAGCCTAATACACATAAAAATTATACATTTTACTAAATATAGTCTTTAATTTTTATCTAATAATAAACTAAAGAACATCAAAAATAAAAATCAAATATTAATAGTGCTCTCATCATCCAAACATTCAAAGTTTCAAAACAAAATAACAAACATTCAAAATTCTAAAATAAAATAAACACTCATATATCTACATCTAAATCTAAATCAAGAAAGTCTTCATCAATATCATTCTCATTATCAATCTTTCATTCTTTCTCTTTTTCATCTTTATCTCCTGGTGAATAGATCATCTCTTTATCTTTATCAATCAAAGCAAGAATAGGAGTATGTTTAGAGCTAGATGGTCTTGACTTTGGTTTTGGTGTTGGTGTTTGTGTTTTGCTTGGTTTAGCTCTTGTATAAACCCTAAGCTCCTCAGCTCCACTATCTCTTGCAACATCACCCCATGTTAAATTATCACATTCAAACATCAAATCATCTTCTGCAACACCTTCATCTTTTATTTTTTCCATCAACCATTCGTTGCTATCATCTATTTCTTTCAAGATAATGGGATCAATAGTATGACGCTTAGTGTATCTTTTCATTAAGGTTTGGTTGTACTTAATGTACACCAAATCATTCAAGAATTGATGGTCCAACCTATTTCTCCTCTTGCTATGAATCTGAAAAAATAAATAGTTTTCATGATTATATCTTAATGTTTTAGTTTTGAAGAATCTAAGTTACATTAAATAATGTTGTAACTTAAAAACACAAATTCAATTGCATGTAATTGCTTTAGTAACTTACATTCTCAAAGATACTCTAATTTCTTTCATAACCCAATGTACTACATGTTAGGTTGAGAACCCTAATTGCAAACTTTTATAAACTTCTAGCATTTGATCCAAACATACCCCACCATTCAGCTACAATTAATATAAATAAATTATTAGTTGAATATTTTACCTATTTTAACCAAACATATATAATAATTTCAATGCACTAATTAACAAAATTAAAGGACTAACCTGAAGTTTTAGTCTTCCTTGTTATAATAGCAAACTCATTACCAAAAATATTTCTAGCATGCATGTACAAGTCGAGTTGTGATATAATTGTATCTTGTTCATCTTTGTTTTTCACCAATCTCGAAATGCAACTACATACATCTTCAAAGAATTTTGAATCTAGGTCAATTCCTAATCCTTCTGTATCATAATAAAATTATGGGTTCAAAAAATACCCAGCTGAATGCAAAGGCCAATGAAGTTGAACCTCCCACCTCCTATCAATGATTTCCATGATTTCCCTATACTTCTTTTCATTCCAATTAAAGTTTTTGATGATGATTTCATTCGCCTTTTTCATGGCTGCATAAATATAACCTATAGGAGGTCTCTTTTCACCATCCACCAAACGAAGCACACGTACAAGAGGGCCTGACACCTTCAAACAAAACAATACAGTATTCCAAAAAGAAGAAATGAAAATTATATTGGCTATATTTTTTCTCTTTTGCTCATTTGTCCATTTACTTTCTGTCCAATCTGAACTAGTAAACATCTTCCTTAAGTTGTTTCTTTGTTCATTGATACGTAATAATATGATAAAGGTCGTTGCAAACTGAGTCTTAGCAGGTCTTAACAACTCCCTTTGTTCAGTAAATTGTTTTATCATGTTAAGCAAACCCGTTCTATTATAGATGTAGCCGCTTATGGATATGACCCTCTCTATTATCTTCTTGATGTGTGATAGTTTTCCAATATCTTCTAGTATCAAGTCAAGAAAATGTGCGGCACATGGTGTCTAATACAAATGTAGTCTTTTCATTTTCAATAACCTCCCTACATAATTTAAACACATAATAAATAGATAATAGATGTAATCACTTACATAAATAAGTAAATGAAAATTTGAAATTAAATTATAAGTACCTGCCACCACATAATTTGAAGCATTATCTGTTATCACTTGAACAACATTGACTTCACCAACTTCTTCGACCCAACTGTCAAGTAATTCAAATAATTTCTCTCCCGTCTTGACCATAAAAGAAGCATCAATAGATTTTATAAATACGGTCCATCTTAAAGAATTTACCAAGAAATTCATCAATTACATTTCCTTCCTTTTAGTCCATCCATCTGACATGATTGAACATCTG
Organism: Sapria himalayana; assembly: GCA_029783825.1. Lineage (NCBI taxonomy): Eukaryota > Viridiplantae > Streptophyta > Magnoliopsida > Malpighiales > Rafflesiaceae > Sapria > Sapria himalayana. Next base: position 11,763,805 of record JAREIK010001563.1, on the reverse strand, counting down.
TTTTGCTTCCATTCTGTAAAATGAACATTCATTGAAGCCTTTGTGAGAGCCAATTCTTTTATGAGGTTAGTAATTCTTACATCATAAAAACTTTGTCCCTTGTAACCCATACTATATTGCTCAATTGTCTCAAGTATTGGTTGGAAACTAGCATAGTTCACTGCGTTAAATGGAATCGCAACATCATACATTCATCTACAAAATAGTATATCAGCTCTCTCATTGGCCTCTTTCTTGTATGCATTGTTGATAGTAGTTTGAGTATTTTTTCTATTTTGAATAATCATTTCTGGATTAGGAGTAAAGAAATGATCCATATGATCTTTCTGTCTCATTCTCTTTATGTAACTACCACTAACACTACCATCACTTTTTCCTCCATTGCTACAACCACTAGAAACATCATTTCTTCCCCTTTTGCTAGCAACTTCCGGGTCTTCATCATCTTCATCTTGGAACCCAAACACATACTCATTCACATTATGACTTCCAAAACTTATTTGATTTTTTTGAGTTTTTTTGGCTAGCATATAATCTTCTATTTCTTTTCTAACATGTTTGGGATATCTTGTACACTTTTTCGAATTTCTAAACCCTCTAATAAGGTGTTGTTTTTGTCTATAAATGTCTCTTTTAGTTACTCTATCACAAAAAATATAAATGAGTGTATATGTATCTTTTTTATTTAATAAACGAGCATATTTTCATCCCGGATCTTTTCTTCCACTTAAGGCGTCTACTTCAACTTCAATCTCTTTGTCTATTTTTATGTATATTCACAACAAATCTACAATAAAATGATAAATATATTAAGAAAAAAATGATAACGTATACATAATATATTATATATTATAAATCTATAAATTATAAACATACTCAATCTTTACCAAACAACTAAAATTATTTATAATTTTTTTTCTAATTGTTTCAAAATTTTCATAATTTTTTTCATGATTTTTTCTATTTTTCGTTAATTTTCAGAATTTTCCTTTTTTTCTGCATTAGTTTTTTGAAAATTATATATCTTTTTCAAAGTATTATTCAAAAAAATTTTCCCTAGCTTTTAAGTATTTTTTGAAAATGCTTTTTACCTTTTGAAGAATTTTTTCACAACAACAATAAGTAAAATGAAAAAAATACTTTTTGAGCATCTTCTTCTTCTTCTCTCCTCTTCAATCCAGTCTTAAGAGTGTTTTGGGAGGGTTGTTTTGAGGGTTTTAGGGTGTAACCCGAGAAAGAGAGTTTTATAGGGCTTAAAATCACAAAACTCCAAAATGACATCGTTTTGGTTCCTGGAAGACCAAAACGACGTCGTTTTGGAGGTGACATTTTTTTATTTTAATTCAATACCTCAAAACAACATTGTTTTGAGAGTTTTGTTTTTTTAAAAAAAATCAAAACCAACCCAAAACGATGTCGTTTTGGGTTGGTTTTGATTTTAAAAAAAATATAACCCAACCCAAAATGACGTAGTTTTGTGTTGGATCAGCCGAATACACGTCTTCCCCGATGCGCTCCTCTTGCGTTTTGCCTTATTCTGCCTCTCGCCGCTTCACCCGTCGTTGCTTTGCTATTCTTCTCCGAGGAAATTTCCCCATTTCCGACTGTGAATCCGGCAAAAAAAAAGGAGATGAGAAGAAGAGGAAGAAGGAGAAGAAGAGCATACATGGCTCGACGCCTCCCGCCGCCGAAATTGGAAGTCGACGCCTGCTGCGCCTCGCCTGAAGCGAGCCGTTTTTACCGGGAGTGGTGGTGCATGAGCTTTAGCTGCGCCTCAAGCACGTCTTTCATAACTATGTTCCATACAAGTGTGAATTTCTTTAGAATCTTCTAGAATGTTCTACATTCTATGAGTGAGGGTGTGACATTCTTTCCCGCCAATGCTGTAGATGTCCTCGTAGATTTTTCTGCCGGGAACTGCTCGATCTATTCCTGAAATTGTCACAAATTGTTAGCTGGCTCCCAACTGGCTTCGCTTTCTAGTAGTCCCATCTATTTTCCTAAGTATTCCTTGTTGTGCTGAAAGTTGATCTTCCTTAGGTCCCGATCTGTCATGATGTAGTCCACCTCCTTATCATAGGAGATTACTACTGCTGTGGGCGTCCTCATAGAGACTTCTCGGCTTGGATCTTTTTTATCTTCGTGATAAAGATTTAGATTGCTAACATGGAAGACATGATAAATCTTCAACCTTGGTGGTAACTCAACTTTGTAAGATACCTACCAATTCCTTGAAGTATATGAAAAGAGCCTTCATACTTCCTCACAAGTCCCTTGTGCACTTTTCGAAGAGACTTGAATTGTTGTGGTAGAAACTTGACAAGCACTAAGTTTTCAACTTGAAATTCTACATATTTTCTTTTCTTTTCCATCTATTTTTTTATTTTCTTAGCATTCTTCCTTAAGAATGAGCGTGCTATATCAGTTTGCTCATGTCATTCCTTAGCAAATTTGTAAGCTTCTGGACTCCTCCATGTGTATCCTCTGGCTAGCGTGTGAGGAGTCATTGGTTGTTGTCCCATGACTATTTCGAATGGATTCCTCCCATTTCTCTCACTTCTCTATAAATTGTAGGAGAACTGAGCCACAACTAACAATTTGGCCCAGTCAGTTTGATTGGTACTCACAAAGTGTCTTAAGTAAAACTCTAGTAATGCATTCACTCATTCTGTCTGCCCATCAGTCTGAGGATGAAAGCTAGCAGAGAAGTGAAATTCCGTGCCCATGAGTTTGAAGAGCTCTGTCTAAAGTTTTTCAGTAAAGCGTGGGTCATGATTACTAATGATAACTTTTGGTAGTTCCAATATTTTACCACGTTCTTAAGGAATAGCTTGGTTATCTCTTCTGCTATGTAATCTTTAGGGGCTGCTATGAATGTAACATACTTTAAAAATTGATATACTATCACTATGATAGATCTATTTTTCTCGGACTTGGATAAATTGATAATGAAGTTTATAGTGACATTTTCCCAAAGTTGCTCTACTATAGGTAATGACTCCAACAGTCACTTGGATAAATGTTGCTCCACTTTATCTTGTTGGCACACAAGACAAGCTTTCACATAAGCATTCACATTATTCCTTATATGTGGCCAATAGTAGACATATTCTAGTAGTGTCTTTGTGCGTCGTTGCCCTGGGTATCCAGCCAATTTGGAGTTATGTCACTCCTTGATAAGGTTCCTTCTAATACTTTGTCACTTTGAAACATATAATTGTTTTTATTTTGTGTAGAGCAAATCATTCTCTACTCAAAACTGCCTAGTTTTTCCTCGTGAGCCAATGTGATGATACTCTTGGTTATTGCATCACGTTGTAATCCCTCCTTTATGAAATCCACTATCTCTCACTGGGGTTGACTAGTCATGGATACTAGCTCCGCTTTGTGACTCAAGGCATCAGCTACGTGATTGGCTATGCATGGCTTGTACTCCAACATGTAATCAAACTCTGCCAAGAAGTCTTGCCACCTTGCTTGTTTGGAAATTAGTTTTTTCTGGGTTTGAAAGTAGTTAATAGTAACATTATCTATTTTCACTATGAAGTGTGATCCTAACATATATTGTCTTCACGTTCTCAAGTAATGAATGATTCCCGTTATCTCATTCTCTTGAACTGTGTATCGCTTTTTTGTGTCATTGAGCTTGCAGCTTTCAAAAGTTATGAGACATTTCTCATGCATAAGAACTTCTCTAATGACAAAATCAGAAGCATCAGTGTGTACTTTTAATACCTTGGTGTGGTCAGATAGTGCTAATACTGGCTCCTTCATTATAGTTTTTTGTAAGTCTACAAAAGGATTACTGGTATTTCTCATCTCATGTTCATGCCTTACCCTTCTTGAGAATATTTATTATTGTAGCTATTTTTGCTGAGTATCCCTTGATGAACCGCCGATAGTAGTTAATTAGACCCAAGAAAGACCTTAGTTGTGCCACCTTAGTAGGGAGATCTCATTCTTGAATGTCTCTGATCTTGATTTCATCTATCATGAGCTTGCCACATTTGATGCAATGTCCCAAAAAGCTCACCTCCTCAAGAGAAAAGGAATATTTTTTCTTCTTCATGTATAATTCATTTTGTCTTAGTAGTCGGAACACCTTCCTTAGATGATTAACATGTTCTTCCAAGGTATTGCTATATATAATAATATTATCTAGATATACCACCACAAATTTATCTAAAAAATAATGAAATATCTTGTTCATCAAAGTGTAAAAAGTAGCAGGTACATTAGTAAGACCAAAGGACATCACTAAGAATTCATAAGAGTCATACTTTATTACACACGTGATCTTTGTCTCATCTCTTTCAACTATCCTTACTTGGTAGTACCCCGATCGAAGGCCCAACTTAGTGAAGTACTGTGCTTTACTGAGTTGGTCAAATAAATCAGCAATAAGAGAAATGAGATACTTGTTCTTACCATTTTTTTGTTGAGCATCCTGTAATCAATGCACATCCACAGTGACTCATCATGTTTCTTTTGGAATAAAACCGGTGCGCCATATGGAGCATTAGATGGTTGGATGAATCCGGTATCCAACAATTCTTTCAGCTGTTTTTTAATTCATTCAACTTTGGGAGTGCCATCCTGTATGGCCCCATGGCAGGGGGTTTTGCTATTGGCTCCAACTCAATCCTGTGATATTCTTCTCTCCTAGGTGAGGACCTTTTGGGTAGTTTTGGTGGTATTATATCTTGAATTCGTCTAACACCTTCATGACTTTCATCAGCCTATAATTTTTCATAGGGTCACTAGGGTCTTCCTCAAAGGTCGTCAAATAGGTCATCTCATTTTTTTCAACCCCTTCTCCAATTGCATAGCCGACAACATAAACATTTTAGCTTTATTTTTGATGATTGTGAGGATCATGCATGGAGCCCCCTCTTCTAAGATAGCCATCGAACGTAGAAAAGCTATAGACACTGTTTTTACATGGTGAAGAAAATTCATTTTGATCACTATCTGGAAATCATCTATGAGTGTCACCGTGAAGTTAATCTTACCTCCCTAAGGTCTGATCCTCATGGGCACCACCGCGAGCTATTCCATGTGATGGATTTACAGCGGAGTTTACTGTCTTGAACCATCCTACTTCATTGGATGTTGGGAGCTTGAGTTTTCTTGCTCCTCATTTGAGACAAAGTTATGTGTGTCACCTTTATCTATTATGGTCTTAGTAGACATCCCATTCACATTGGCCTCCACGTATATTAGTCTCCTACTTTGAGGTTTCTCCTTAGCTTGCTTGATCTTGAGGGCATTCAATAGATGCATTGACCTCATGTGAGAGGTATCATCCTCTTATTCAATCTTTCTCTCGATCATGACATTTAGGGCCTTTCTTTTAGGACATTCACGTGCTCAGTGTGATCTATTACATAGAAAATAATTGGTTTTTAATTTGGAATTTATGTGCTTATCCTCATCATTGCCTTCTTTGTTGGTAGAAATCACCATTGATCTTTTCTTAGCGTTATAGTATTTGTATCCCATGTCTCTCTCACCTTTGACATGACTACCCTTGAAAGATGACTTGGTTTGAGAAGAGTCTCCCCTTTTGAAATTTATGAGTGACTCTGCTACTATCATGGCTATGACTAAGTCTTGGCCACCATGTCTCATCAATTCTTGCTCGATCTAGTCTCTCAAGTTCTCCATAAAATTGAAGAGGAATTATTTCTTATTTATATCAGTAGTCTCGAGCATCAAGGAAGAGAACTCCTTGACATAATCACGAATAAATCCCGTGTGTTTAAGATGCCTGATCTTTCTACGAGCTACGTATCCCGAATCTTCTGGATAAAATTAATTTTTTATTTCTCTCTTGAAATTGACCCATGTGTCTATGGTGCACGTCCATCTTTCTATTTCCATAAATTTTTACATTACCATAGAGTAACATTATCAGTGAGATAGAGAGTAACAATGCATATCTTTATTGCCTCATCAGTTAGTGATATTGTCTCAAAATATTTCTTCATATGTCACAAATAGTTGTCAAGCTTCTTAACATCGTGTTTTTCACGAAAGTATAAGACTTTGGCACATCCACCCTTGGGCCTCATGAGTGAACATAATCCGAGCCGATAACGTTATCTTGTAAATTACATCTTCTTGTTTCAGCTCTTCCTCATGCTTGGTCAAGACCTCCACAATTACTTGGTCAATACCTTCACTCTTGATTCTAAACTAGTGAGTATGTCTATGACCTTCATAAATTTCTCATGCGACACCATTGGGATCGGCGAGTCTTGCATCCCCTCTTGAAGGTATAGGATATGCATCTTGAAATCATTCATGATATTTTCCATGCTTTATTCCATGAGATCGAACTCCTCCTTGGTGTCTGCCATGACGACTTCTAACCAGGTTACTCGACTGTCTAAGCTTGTGAGGGGATTATGAGACTTGACATTCTTTCCCTCTCCCTTAGCGGGAGGGTCAAGGTTCATTCCCTGAACTTGCTCAACAATTTTCTCTAAATGAGAGCTTGATATCATATCCACCAAGTTATTCTCTCACGTTGCAACCTCACTCCGATATCAACTGTCACGGACTTAGTCTTTTCACTAAGTTTCCGTGTGACACTTAGATAACTTACCCCTTAGATGTTGTTAGGTCTGTCTTGCTTTCGCCTTACTTGTTATGTTTGGCGTCTATCTACAACTTGGAAACAAAGAATTTGAGAGAATACTTGAAAATAAATAAAATATTTTATTGAATAATGAAATCTTACAAGAAACTTTCAACTTGGTAGTTTATAAATGATGTCACCTCCTTCTTAAATATATGCATAGGAAAATGTCTAGTATCTTTGAAAATTCTCTATAAGTCTAGAAAATTTTATTATATATATCCAAGAGGATTCTAGAATACTCTAGGATAACTTCATTCCTTCCATATAAGTATGTACATCTTCGGAATTTTCTAGAATATTTCGCATTCTTTGAGTGAGGGTGTGACATGGAGCCTTAGTCTGTGCATGACTCGAGCCACATATATGCCTAGCTTTAGTGGCACCAATACTTAGTTTTGGTTGAGCCTAGACTTTGCTCAAACAATGCTCGTGCCTAGCTCAAATCTTGTCAGGCATGCATGGGCGGACTGTTGTATTCCTCGTGCGGCAGAAGGGATATCCAAGCCATTGAACTTTCTTAGTAACCTCAATTATTTTTCTATAGGAGATGGGTCTTGTCCACTCGGCCCACTTCAAGTATGTCTAAACTTAGGTTGAAAGTGAGACTTGGATCTATGACATCATGTCATGGAATTCCTTCCTAATTCATGGGATACTTTCAGTTATAATTTCAAAATAAAAATTTTGAGAGATTCAAATAATTTGTTTGAAATTGATGAATTCTATGACAATAGAATTATAGCCTAAATCATCCAACTAATGATTTATATTTTATAGGATATTGGCATTCATACCATGTAAAATCCTATGGCCATACATAATAAATTTAAAAAAAAACCTAAGTGAAGACATTATACTTGAAAAGTTTTTATATACTAGGCAAAACTGATTGGGGCAGACCACAGTTTAATTCTTCCCATCAAAAATATCAGAAAATAAAAAACTAAATAGAAAAAAAAATAAAACTCTAAATCTGTAACTTATAACAGAGTAAAAAATATCTTGAACATGATAATGATTCAAGCAGTATCAATTTCTACAATTTTGGTATAGATATGTTTCCTAATCTAATTGAAAAAAGAAATGAAGGATTCTCCATTGATAACATGAAAATTATAATGACAATATGTGAACAGTAATTGGAATGGACATTAAATCATAACATGAAAAAAACAATGAATCAGACACTACAATGAAGAACCATTGAATTAGACATAAAATCATTACAGGAAAATTGTATCGACATTATAGATATCATTAAATCATCAAAAGGTATTGAAGTAAACACTGCATTGAATTCCCAGATTGCATTTGGAAACAATAAATATGCAAATAATATGATCGAAATTCTTTGTTTGCTAATAAAAATTATCGCAAAATTTGTATAAAAACCTGCAGTTACTAAGCTGCCATTGTGACAATTATTCACTTCGCTGAATTAGTGGCAACATTTGATCTCTTCAGTAATAAAAAAAGTAGACTGATGGTGGACTGTGGTTCACTGATCTGCGAACATTGATTCACTGGAGCATTTGTAACAGTTACATAGTTCTTGATAATTTTTTGTTACCATCTAACCTTTTTTATGGGATTATTTTTTTATGTTTTATTCTCTCTTAAAAGTCCAAGTTCAAAGATTAGGAAACAGTACTATTGGTTTTTTGGTTTTTATATTTGTGATGTTTTAGGTGCTCCTGTAGCTGCAAGGGCTTATTTCTATAATCTTGCAGGATTCTTGTGCGAAAGGATGCATGTGGTTTACGAGATCTACGATTGATGGCTTATTTCAGGCAGTGCTTTCCATGTAACTTAAATATCACAAGGATCAAGGAACTTTCAAAGGCTCTAACCTGTCTTGTTCCTTATGAAGTTCTAATTCATAATATCATGATTAAGCATCTTAACCTTCAGGTTAGTCAGAGCTGTATAATGACTACTTTGCTTGTTGAAAATATAATACTTTAACATTTTTTGATATATTATTTTTATAAGATTGAAATAACAATCTTATAAAAATAATACATCAAACAATTTTATATAATAAGAAAAAATAATTGGGGCACTCAACACGTTCAGTTCTCCCATCCAAATTGTAAAAAAAAAAATGAAAAATAGGAAACATTGTAATATTATCTATCAAGTTGTTGCATACAAGTTTAGAAAATAAAACCTAGACAAAAAAAATAAGTTAATTTCTTTTTAATGATAACGTGAAAATATCTACTAAGTCCTTTGCTGTCTTAATATATGTTATATTAATGGTTTTTTCTTAAATTTTTTTTCTTAAGAAAAAATAATTCACCATTATATTAGAGGTGTTAGTTGGTTGCTATGCCTGCATAGCCTGATATTTGTGGCCCAGTTGTGCCATGCCATGCATGCATAGCCTGATATTTGTGGCCTAGTCGGTCTACCATGTTGTGCCTGACATGACATGAGATGGGTTTCCGTGGTGTTCTATGTTGTGTCGGCACAGATTAACCTAAAATGCCATCATTAGCTTGTTGTCTGGTATGGTTGAATCTAGGTTATGCCAATTCTGGGTGATCGATAGGATCAATAAAAAAATAAAAAATATTTAATTTTTTTAATATAAAATATAAATATCAACATAAAAAAAAAACTGCATGGCAGATTGTACTTTAACTTTAAATGAATAAAATTAATAATTAAAGAAAATATTTTACATTCAGCTCATAATATCATATATAAAATAATAATATAATTAGACTTACAAACGTTAAATAAAAAACATAAAAAACATAAAAAAGAAGTCATGACTCATTAATTTTAATACATTACATAAGTAAAATAAGAATTAAAAATAATATGTATCATATTTTGAACATGTGTCCTTTAATAATCATGATCAGTTCGTGTTATAGTATTAGTATGATACATATATAGATCATGATCATAACATATAATTTTAAAATTAGTGTTAATCGTAATCTTAATACCTTTATTGTTTCATGAATTATCATTTGTTAGTAATTATTTTATTTTATTTTAAATAGTCAATCTTAAATTTTTTTAGTTTTTTATGTAATAAAGTACTATTATATTTGGTTGTAATTTGGATTTTCTATCTAAATTAAAATTTACAGTCAAAGAAAAATAGACTATGATACAGTGATGTTACACAAGACGAGCTATTAAATTACGTATTATCATAAATAGTATGAGAAAAATGGTTTCATATGATTTCTATTGACCTAATATATTTAAATTATTATTATTATTATTATATGATATGATAAAGTAGTATTTAATATTTAAGTGTCATAATAGTTTGTTCCTATTCAATACGTCACCCTATCATTTGTTATGGTCTAATTGAATGAAAAAATTATTATTTTTAAATATGATATCTATGTTTTTACTTGGAGTCTCCCCACAACTATCATATTTAATGTCGTAATATGTAAACATATTATTTAATTTTTTGTGAATTAAACATCATGTTCTTTTGGTTGGTTCATATATGTGGATATATATTTTAAAATATTTTTTATTAATTCCATCTTAATTATAAGATCTATATAATGATCCAAGTAACAAAAAGTTGAAATGAATAATTAATATTTTTATATATTTAATTTTTATTTTAATAGCTATTATACTAAACATAAGGTATCATTTATACTTGCTAAATATGTTATATATATATATATTGTATATGTCCTCAAGTGCGATGCAAGTGGTGAAAGTATATATAGACGAACACTTATAAATCATATCATAAAAAAATTTAAGAATTTAAAAAAAAGATTTTTATTTTATAGTCTAAATCATTAATATTAAGTTTTTTATTTTTTTATTGATATAGTTGGATATTATATGTATTTGTAATCTACATATGACTATAATATTAGCTATGTATATGTACTCAAGTACGATGCAAGTGATAAAAGTGTACACAGACGATATATGTTAATCATATCATACAATTTTTTAAAATTTTCAAATAAGATATTTTAATTTTTTAGTCTAAATTATTAATAATAAATTCTTTATTTTTATTATTGATATAGTTGAATATCACATATTTATAATATACATATGACTATAATATTATGCATGTATAATCTAACGGTATCTTAAATTTTTTTAAAATTTTGCTATACCCACTAATTAATATAAAGTGTTAAAATTTTTGTTATCTATTGGGTATTAAAAAGTATTTAGAGAATTTTTTATGTTATTTAATTTGAGAGAAATAATTTTTATTTTTTCTTATACTATTAAGTTAATTATGTGGTACAAATAATAAATATAAAAATTTTACTTAATAGTCCATATTTAATGGTTTTGATAAACGTGTTGTTAGTAACACTATTATTTAAAATCTTATTGAATATAATATAAAAAATTTTATTTTGAAAAGCATATTTGCTAAATATTCTTTTCATACACTCATATAAGATATGCTCATCATAATATTAAAGAATCTCAAAAAATTCTAAAATTTTTTTATTAAGTTTTTACTTCAAATCAACATAGTGGATGATGAGACGATCAAATATTATGTCATTATGACTAATTTATATGTCGAATGTCAATGATATCACTCAATTATATTTTTAAAGTTTATTATATTATTAATTTTGTTTAATTTATAATATAATGATAAATAAATTAAAAATAAATTTGTATAATATTGATTATCATATGATACTTAAAAAATTTAATCAGAAGATCAATCATTAATTAATCTGGTTATACTCTCTATCAAGGTTATTGTGATAAATGACGAGGTCAATAAAGTTAAAGTTGATCCAATTTTAAAGGTCTTACTGCCTAATTGGGTTTTTCTAGAATCTAATATTTCATATATTTTTTTTCATGTATTAACCAACATACTTTTTAAGGTGATCAGTATCATCATTACTCTTATATTTATATATTTGTATAATATATGCACCGTGCTGAATATTTTGTAACATTCTTATTATTTTAATTTTACTTCTCTTAAAATATATCTAGACTATTGAAGTTTATATATTTTTAGATTATTTAGGTAAATGAGTTGAAACTATGGAAGATAATTTATTTTTAGCTTCAGACTTTTCTGCCGGATTATCGTTATTATTTATATTTAGGTCAAATTCATTATTATTAAATTCATTTTATTTATTATTCTATTATTTTTTTATAAATTATTACACAAACAGAATTAGAACTGCAATGCGTATTTTAACATGCTGAATATGTGTTTAGAAATAGTAGTCTATATTGTTTTCTTTAATAGCGTATTGTCACTTTGCAGACTTGCAGTTACAATTAGGACTTAGGACTTAAGAGTGATCACTAATCAATAAGTAGACCCATTTAACCAGAGCAGAGAAAGATGAAAGGAAAAAGAAAGGAGAAATATAAATGAGTTAAAAATAAAATATTTCAATATCATATTTATAGAATTTTTTATTAAAAAAATTTTATTTGTTTCATTTTTTTGCATTTTTTTATATTTGTGTGCAAATATCAGACAACCATAGAAACTGGCACATGCATTGTACCGAGATAGTGCACATGTAATTGCATGCAATAATGCATGTACATGCACAACATCTAGATGAAGAAGGCGCAAAATTCATTGTACTCATAACTCAATCATCACGTGCCTACTGCATTGATGCTTAAGATGCATAAAAATTGCACTGTGTCACAATTGTTTGTGCGTTTTTTTTGTTTGAGTTTTTGTTGCACATAAAGTGCACAGTGGAGCTAGAGTTACTGTGCATAATTAGTTTTCTCTTTAGTACATAAAGGTGTTCCATGGGATGTGGTGCGACTTGGGTTCCCTTTGCATAATTATTTTTCCTTTGGTACAAAATGGTGTACCATGGGGAGTTATGCTCATTGGCTTAGTTTGTATTTTGTTGCATTTATGAATTAAGTTTAAAATTTGGTTATCAATCTATGAAACATGAAAATTATAATTACATGTAGGGTGTGATAAAAGTTAGAATGTGGTTATTTGATAATAGGTTGATGAACCACCTAACAAATTAACAACTCAACGATGAGATGAAGGAGAAGTAGCTATTAGTTGAATCTTGCATTTTGGTTAAGTTAGAATAACTTAACACTAAAAAATAAATGCAATCACACTAAGATTAATTTATATATCAAATATTTTTATATAAAGAATAAAAATGATTTGGAAATCAAAATTTTGGGTTATCATATCAAAATTAAAAAAAAAAAAAAAGGAAAAAACAACACTTCTCGTAATACAAGTGCATAGAAGTTCACAATACCAAGTTTAAAAGAAAGGAATTTATACTAAGATTTTTTCAAGGTTCATTCAAATGTTTGTTGGTTATTCTACTGTATAAATGTATCTCATAATAATAGTTTTTTCTTGAATCTTCTTCCTTATGAAGAAGTATTCTATTTCTATGTGATTTTTCTGCTCATAAACTATTAAGTTGGAGGTTATATATTTTGATTCCTGATTGTTATAGTAAAGAGTAATGGGAAATGAGAGTGCATACTTGATTTCCTCAAGTTGATAATTAATCAAAACTATCTCGCAAATAAATATTGTTGTCACTCTAAACTCTACCTTTATATAGAAATATCAACTGGGTCGAGCAGCTTGGGCACGATCCACAACATGATATGATTCATTTGTGTTGGGTCCGACACACTATGATATGATTCAGTTGTGTTTGTCATGATACGACATGGTTAAACACTATGCTTAGTCCTGGATCGTGTTGTCTCATGGCATGACTTATGCTGTGATGGGCTGGTGTGAGCTGTGCCTCATGCCAAGCTAGGCACAACTTGCGTGCTTGGGCCGGTGGTACCGTCCACCAGCTTGGTGATCTAGGATCAGCTATGATCGGCTCTCGGGTCATGGGTCTAGTCCCGTCGGGTGACTAGACCACAATTGAGCAGTCAAGCCTCTTGGCATGATGTGGCACAACCTTACACTTTAAGGGCTAACCGTGTTGTATTGGGTTGGTAGTCTGGTTCCTCCCCCCGTGCCAGCACCACACGGGAAGCCTTTCGCGCCGTGCTTCACATGACATGGTGGCATGACTGCTACACTGTTTTGGGTCATGTTAGCACAAAACGACTTATTTAACATCTTCACCTTTGTATTAAATCTCAAAATAGCAATCAACCTCTTAATTTTGTTAAAGGCAAGATTACAACTAAGAAAAATATAAGATTATATCATAAACTACTTTATGATGCATGTAAATATCCAACTGAAAATATTTATGATCTTTAAAAGAGATTTTGAGTCTTGGAGATTTCTTTGAATATATTAATATGCAAAGATTTACTTTACTGTGAACCTATTAAGGAGAATCTAGAAAATGACTAAATATATTGATTGAGTATGCTATATCTGGTTTGATCATAGATAAATAATTAATTTTTCATTTGATTTTTCTATAAGTAATAAAATCAACTAGCTAAGTCATATTAAAATTTATATTAATTTCTAGTTTAATAGAAATATTTATTAGAACACAACTCGAAAGACTAACCTAATAAAAATATCAAGTACATGTTTCATATGTGACTAGTTGATATTTCTAATAGAATAAGTTATATTTATTACAATAATATATTTGAGTCTCTATTGATCATTCATTTGAAATTGTGCCTAAAGTAATCCTTGAGTTGAATGATATTCAACTTGTTATGTCACATAATTAGAAAGTTATGAATGTTGATGATCATCAAAAACATCATGTCATGAGTACTTATCAAGAAAAATATAGAAAAATTAAAGATACATTTGTGTAACCCAAATGAGTTGACTGCCTCATAGTTATTAAAGTCGCACCTAAAACCTAGGTGCCACTTTGCCAGGAAAAAGTGCCTTACATGGGGTGAGACATGATGATTTTCAAAAGGTTCATTAGGTGTCATAAAGTCTAGCCCATGCATGCCTTGCTTCTAGAATGAGCTACGATAGCTCATTCTATGGATGAACTAAGAATACTGATGACATTGACTAGAAATATGGTGATCAGTGTATTAAAAAATATGATACATTGAATCACATATAAATTCAATTGAGTGGCAAAATATTTTGAGTCGGGTCAATTTTAGGTTTATTGAGAATTTTAATTTATCACAATGAGTTTGAAAGGAAAAATGATAAAATTAATTTCTAGCATGAAATTTTAGATTAGATTTTTAGATAATCTTAAATTAGTTTATATTATATAATTCTATTTCTAATCTGCTTATTATAGAATTCATAAATTAACCAGTAGAAATGACATAATAAAATATTTTAAATTGAAGAATAATTAATAATTATTAACTTAGAAAATACAATAGAATAGCCTTTGTGATGTTCTACATATGGATTAGTCACAATTGCATCATATTTGCATGCCTCGTTGTTTATTCTGTTAATTCTAAGTGGAGACTAAAATAATATAGGTTTTTATGAGATTATCTATTTTCATAATGATTCTATCATATATGAGTGTGTATTTATGATCTTTATGAAATATAAAATTAAAAATAAAATTTTTAGTATTATATTCAATAACGCTCAAAATGATGATGTCATAATTAATATATTTGTGAGAATTATCATAGACATACTCTTAAATGTTGTTTTTTCATATTAGATATATCTGTCACATAATTAATCTAATAATATAAATAGAAATAAAAATATTTTTTATTATATTAACAAACGTAAAAAATTTACTAAAATATCTTAATGCACCAAGCAAACAACAAGAGCTTTATACTCTATGTTTGTCAGTGGGTTTAAAAAAAATATTTTTAAATGGATGCAAACATTATTGAAATTATGTATACACAATATTAGATTCATGTAGAGGTGTCAAATGGGACGTGCTGGGCCGGTCCGACCCATTTTTAGTTGGCCCGACCATGCTTTTGTGCCGTGTCAGGCACGGTTCTGTGGAGGTCATCTCGGCACGGGCCCGCGGCACAAATCCATCGGGTTCGTCCCGGTCGGGCCGAACCTCTAATATAAAAAAATTAGGGGTTTGGCTGTGCGCCGTCATGCAGAACCCCTAATTTAAAAAAATTAGGGTTTTGGCACGCTCAAAATCATAATTAAAAAAAACAAGATTTTGGCGCGCCTGAAACCCTAATTTAAAAAAAATTAGGGTTTTGGCACCCCTGTAACCCTAATTTTTTAAAAAATTTGGTTTCTCGGCTCTTACCGAGGTACCATGCCAACGGGCCATGGTACCGTGCCGGACCAGGCACGACATGAGACTCGGTTGGCCCCGGCATGGCACTGCACGGCACAAGCCCAGACATGGGAAATTTCCGTGCCGGGCTGACTCGATTGACACCTCTAGATTCATGTGCTGATTTTCAATATATAATATCTTACTATGTTAATAGTAAAAATAATAAAATTACTAATGATGATTCAAACTGGACATTACAATTTGTTTTTGAAAATTTTAAAATTTTTTTATGATATAATAAATATGTTTGTCTGTTTACATATTTACCACATATATTATGCTTAGATTTATATGCAAAAATAATAGGATATTTAACAAGTATAGATTATATCATGATTTTAGTATCATAATTATTAAAATGGATATTAAATATTTAAAATATTAATTTTTTATTTTATATTTTTATTGTTTGGTGTCTGTATGGATCTTAAGATTAATGTGGAAGAGTTGATATATATATATATATATATATTCATCTGCCTCAACTAAATAGAAAAACTAGATGATATGATTTATGAGTAATTAGATAACAAGCTCAAATATTTTGATACTATGTATGATTTTTTTAATAAGCATTCAAGTATGAACAAAGATATCATATTCATAAATGATGACTTTTACATTTATTTAGTCAGAGAAAAATGTTGAACTGGTTTGTCAAATAGGAATGAGTTAGCCTAGTATTTAAATATGGATTACTACTTCAACCTATCACATGTTAATATTAAAAATTTAGATATATTGAGTTGATAAAAATTATATAAATTTATTTATCCTGTTCTATCTAAGATAACTTATAATCTATTGACTCGTCTGATATCTAGTAAAATAATAAAATTTATTTTATTATGATTGTAAATATTATTTTAAATAGGAGATTGATAATGTGACTAGATATCATAGGGCACTGTCATGTTTATAGAATTGAGAAGATTCATGAATGAGTCTTTAGAATCAAGTGAAAACTGTTAGTTGGTGATGATTCACATGACATCGACAATATCAAAATTATGACTATAACCTTGAGATATGATGATTTGAATCATACGAATTTATCATAAATATTAGAGGATTAACATGTTGATGTTACTCTAGTTTGTTGTATGTTTATAATTTTTTATTTTTGAAAAAGTCAATGCTCCCCATGCTTGCTGCCTAGTGATCATTGATTATAAAATTTTAATTATAGCCAGTTGCACTGGCAGTAATCATTGAGCATTGACTAATGGGCTAGCTTGTCTTGGCTAGTGACAGTGGCCATTGGGCACTTGGCCATTGGCTGAATGGCCAGTGCTAGTAGCTAGGCCAGCCAGGGTGAAGGGGTATGAGCAGTGGCCAACCTGACCAAACATAACCCAGTTCAACCTAGCACGACCCGACATGCTTGGCTAAGGAAAGTGGATCTTCAAGCCACGTCGGGCACACTTCCCATGTTGCCTTGCTATCACGACCCTGCCCATGTACCCAATGCATGCTGTGTTCGACACGACATGGAAGTCTGACTAGGTCACTAAAATTTTAGTTGTGCCAACCTCACACGCTCAATTAACATATTAATCTCCTTCAAGACAACACAATGTCTCTCATGGAGTTAAATGATTCATAATTTATCAACTTTCATAATTAAAATATCATTTATATGCTTAATAAATTGAATAATGCTATTAGAACTCCTAAAAAAATTAATAAACTTGGGTAACAAATTTGTATAAACTAAGTGAGATGATTGCTTATGAAAATCTTGCAAGTCAATCTCTTGATAATTGATTTGAGATATAAAATATTTTTCATAATTTATAAATTATATTTGATTATGTTGCTCAAAATTTAGGAGAGTCTCCATATATATTTTCTTCTCAATTTAATGTGAAAATCATTTTCCAAATCTATCTGGTATATCTTCTATTTGTTAGATGTAATCAATGAAAACAAATTTATATTATAATCATCTTGGCTAATAGATAGAAAATTCAGGTAATTCACACAACATATTTGAGTGAATTTCATAGCTACAAATCTCTTTATGGGGTAATTTATATTTTTATTTAAACATGCCTTCATAATTGATATTCTTTTGTAACTAACAATAGTTATTTCTGAAAGTCATTGTATTAATTTTATGTTTAATTGGAGTGTAAGGTATTTATTTCTAACATGACCCAAAATAATCTTGGATAAAATAATATTTTATAAGGAGATTTAATGTTCTAGTACTGCTAAAAAGTAATAAAAAAATAAAGAAAGTGAGAAGATGTGTATACGGGAAAATCTATGAGATTGGGTATCAAACTCATATGATTCTTATAGAGAGCAATTCTTAGTTTTCAAGCCTTTGAGTTTCTAACTTTTTTATTTGGCCAAAACTAGAGTAGATTAGTGGATTATTGTGGTATCTAGACTCGAAGGAGATTTTTTATCTTAAAAATTTCATTTTTTTTAGAATCATTTATGTTTATACTTATTTATACTTATGATGACTCTATAAAGTATTATAATAATGTGGATCAATAAGTTCATAAATAATCGATGAATGACTCTTTCTCTTAACTAGAGGTTTAAGTAGGACAATATAGAAGTAATGCAAAGTAATAGTTCAATTGTATTTTTTGAGCTCTCTTTTTAGGCTCACTAAAAAATAAGTAATATTCAAAAAGACATAATAGCAATACTCATTAAAATCTTATTAGACTTTGTTGAAAATTTCTTATATATATATTTTTTGTATATTGGAGTAACCAAGAAATATATATTTCAAGGCCATAGATACTATTTTATCCTGTGTTGAGCATATATCATGGATAAAGTAACTACTCTCAAAGACTTCGAGATATATAATAAATAATATATATTTAGAATTGAAGATTCAAAAGGGTATTCGTTGAGAAATACTAGACGAGGAAATCTAGTTGATTAGTTAATTTGTAATTAACATTAAATCTTTAAAATTACTTTAGAACACTCCTAGCAAATTAGGGTGCCTAAGTTATCTCAGTTAGATGTTTATTTGTAATTAAAATAAACTTGACCTAAGCTATCTCAGTTAGTTTTTATCATTTAGATGTTTATTTTTGCAACCTTGTTATATGATGGTGTGTTGGCACAAAAAGTTTAGTATATGTTATATTGATTCATATAATAAATACTAAAATCATTTGATGTATACATTAATCTATTATATCATTTATTTTTTTATATTTTTATTAAAATAAACTTGACCTAAATTTAAAAAGAATTTGAAATATAAATGATAAAAAAGTTTTAATAAAAGTAATAAAATATATAAACTTTTCTTTACTAGATTTCCTTGTGTTTGAGAGTGTATTAGATAAAATGAGTCCTTAGTTTTACCAACATGATAAATAAGATATAAAATTTTGATATGTTGTATTAATTATTGTCTCATATTATAATATAGAAATGTTCTTAAAATATGATAAGATATTTTTAAGTTGGACAATGATGAATGATATGTCGAGAATGCACAAATAAATGATTCAACAAACTCAAATACTTTATAGATCATACCATAAAAAAAGATAATTAATCTTGCTCAAACACAAAAGATATATTTCTCAAAGTATTTTGATTGTGTGAAAAATTTAGTAGAAGAAAAAATAAAATAAACTTTAGTTATAAAAAAAAAATAACTTATAAATAATATATTGATATGACAATCAAGAATAAGTAAAATATGAGAAAGAAATAAATTAAAAAGTTGAATATTATTATAGTCAATGATTTTTGATAATTTATCTTTTTTACAATCATAATATTCAAAAAACAAGAATAAAATATAATAAAAAAAGAAAGATTATTAGTAATGTAAAAATTGATTTATGTGTTAATAATCAAGAAGTTTAAAATAAAAGAATGAGTAATAAAATAAATAATATCTAAAAAATGAGAAGTGTCAACTGTTGCCTTAGAAGTTTTATATGCTTCTCTTGTAATTATCACAATAAATAATCTCTATGAGAATTCTTGGATAATTCTAGTAGTATGACTTTTAACTCTGTAGTATTCTTGTCATTTTCTGAATATAATTATCAATGTCTATAGTATATCATTTTTTTTAATAATATATGCATCATAGAAAGAAGATTTTATGCTTACTTGTTAAATATCATATCATAATTCTTCCTAATTGATGCTAACAATGAGTTGGTATCATACACATAATTCTTAGCACTAACTGTGGGTTGGTGCCACTCACAATCACTATTCAAAAAAAATTCTGCCTCCCTTATTATGTGCACTTGTACACAATAAATATTATTCTTCATGTCTTCTATGCAATACGTGCAATAGGCATTTTAGGGCAGATTGACATGGCATGGATTTCGGCGTGCCTTGGGTTTTGTCTTGCATGTTTGCTTGATGTGTCATCACACGTCGCACATGTGTGTTATGGCTCTAGAGAAAGGATAGGGGAAGATAGAGGGGGGTGCACTTTCTGTGCACCTTCTTCTTTAGGAGCTGCACATGTGTGCGCTATGTTCACTGTGCTGATATATTACACATGCTTCCTAATAAACTCTAGAGTTTGCACCCTCTTAGTGTTCTGGCTCTAACCCCAAGATAAATAATAGGCCAGAAGGCTAGTAATATCCAATAACTCATTCAAAATAATATATATTCGGTACTCTTATATAATGGACTAATGAATCAGGGTGCTTCATATGTTGAGTTCCCTCATCAATATTAATATAAAGCAAAAAATAAACTGATAATAATTTGAAAATTGAAAAATTATAAAAATAATTAAGACTTAAAAACTGAAATATGACAATCACCCATTTATATAGTTTGGAGTAGCCTACATATTGGGTTCTCCCAAATGCTTTAATAATAAAAAAAAATTAAAATAAATAATAAAAAATAAATCTACATACTAAAACAAACCTAAATACTTTCTGTTTTTTTTTTTTATTAAATTTCATCATGACCATTGATTATATAATTCTGATCTTATAAGTTGAGATAAACACTGACATATCTATTTTTGATATTGTAAGCTGCTTTGTATTTTTTGTTATGAGTAAAATCCTGAGTAAAACTTTTGCAACACTGATCATCACTAATATTTGACATTCAATTCATTGATCTATCTAGTTTCCAAATTGTATAAATATTTTAATAACAACAGTTTTTTTTTGCAATACTGCCTTTGCTCTGTGAAATATCTCTTGTAACATTCTTAACAAGTTTAATGGCTGATCACAGCTATCCCCTAGTGAAACATACTACAGTTTAAATGCAAGTATCGTTGGCTTGGCTATCAGTTCTGAGCATTCAGAAAATTTGCCTTGGTGTGTTGGTCTTGGTTAGTATTCTCTCCATCGATCATTCATCATTTTTGCTTTTTTATATCTCTATTCTAATGTTTTATTGACACCTAGTGAAACATAATGCAGCTTAAATGCAAGTTGATTTTATTTTATTTTTCATATTTATTACTGTCAAATAGTCCAGAAACAATCACCAATCGGCAATCACCAGTCATTAGGAAATTACAATCAGTAGTACTACAAAAAATATTGTAAAGAAATAGCTCTATCAAACTCAATATCAATAATGAATATACAATGGAATATATAGCTAGTTTGGACTGGGCTAGCCATCATATTGAGTGCTCTCATCCAAAATACATAAAAAAAAAAGAAATAATTAAATTAAATATAAGAACTCCTAAAATTAGTGCATAATTATTTAAAATATCTGCTAGCTGAATTTTGTTTTATGAGAATATATTCAGTTTTATATCATTCATTTGCTCTTGAAAATATTAAATTAAAAATTATGTTTTATTACTTGATTGTATAAATAAAGAATAATAAGAGAAGAACATGAATATATGATTTCTCAAAGAGGTGTCAGATGCAAACTATTTCATAAATGATTATCGTCATTTTCCTAAATTTTGTATATCTTTTTTATCTCAAAATAAGACTTTGGTTTTTATTTTTATATTTTTTTTGATATGAGATTATTTTTAAGGAATATATAAAAATTTGTAGTTGATCTCTTGATACAAGTTGATGCTCAATTTAAACCTAAATATCCAACTAGATATTGAGGCATGTAATCACTGAAAGAAATTTGTAACATGCGTTAACAAAGAAAATTCTAATAATTCATTGTCTATTTTATATCTTTTTTTTTTCTTTGAATTTTTTTGTTTTTGTTTTTTTTTCTTTATTTATATTTATTTTTATTAGTATTATTATTGTTTTTCTTATTTTTTTTCTTTATTTCTTTTTCTTCATAACCAGCATTCATCTGCATTCAATAACAGATTTCTCGAATGCCGATATATAAGTTTTCAAATCTTATTGAAGTTGATGATATATATCTTTTCTAACATGATATGACACTATATCGTGTTAAAGAATCTCTTAGAAAGAGGTTTAGGCACCCTAATAATCTCAAGAGGAATTGAAAACAAGTAAAAGAAGCGATAAATCATAAATATAACAAAACTAATGAAATATGATATTTAGTATAACTTATTTGATTCATTTAAAGAATTATTGAAAGATTATGATAAAAAAAACTAGTTGAAGGATCATGATCATAAGAATTAGTTTAATAATCAACTAACTTTTTGAGAGATTTTTCTATTTTGAACATGCAATGTATATCTATTTTTCTTAGTATAGACTATAAGTCATGAGTATTTAAGTTTTTAAGTCTCTTACTTATTTTGATTTGGAATCAAAGTATACTTTGAATTACCAAATTTTTTAGAATCTAGGGAGACTTGATCTTTTATAAAATCTCATCTTTAGATTAACCTAATATATACTTGTTGCCTGTTGGTATATATGATGATTGAATAAGAATGTCATTATAGTTTAAACTAATAAGTTTGAATGTAATCAATGAGCAATCCTTTTTCATGTTTGGAAGCCCAAGTGATAATGTAGAGGAGTAAAAAACATTAATTGGTTCAGATGTAAATTATTTTGAACTTTTACTTTTATTAAACTCCCAAAAAAATGAATCATGCTCAAAAAAAGTAAAATAAATATTCACTAATAATCAATTATACTTTAGTCAAAATTTATTTTAATCTTTATTGAGCATTATAATAGCTAAGGAAGATTCATTGTAATCCCACATGTATCTTCATATCCTAATTTGAGAAGAGATCTTAAGCAAAGTAAGCACTTTAAAAATTCTAGGGGACAAACTAAAATATTTCTTCAAAATAAATAATCTAAATGGACATACGATGAAAAATGATATATGATAATATGTGGTTGATGAAATAATTTATAATTAATATTGTATCTTTTCAAAGGTATTTTGGATCACTCATACAAAAAAGAAATATCTGTATTATTTCAATCAAATATTTATCATTTCTTTATGCAATGGTATTTTTAGGAGTATATGAATACATGGAATTTAATATATAATCTCGTGATCAGTTAAATAAGTATTAAAACTATGCAATATGTACATTAATATATTATTTTTTCTAATCTTTTTTTATGATTTTATTAAATTAGTTTTGTATTTTTTTGTGAAATATCTAAAAGATACAAAAAATCTTTGATCAAGAATAAAAATAATCAAACAAATAAAATACGTACAATTATGAATAAATGTGACAATATTCTTAAATCTCTTTTGAATCTCATTTCAACTAGGTTTTTATATATTTAAGTATATATAATTAAACGAGTTCTTGTTTAAGCAAGTTTGACAGATATAATATGTATGTATGATATATTTTTCTAACTGATATGTTTCATACTCTAGTATAAAATCATTTTTAATACTAATATCTATTATTCTTAGCTTGATCAATGATATGTGATCAAGTTAAGAATAAATAAATAATAAATTAAAAATACTCAAATATCTAGTGATATATCTTGTCATTGAAATAAATACGTACAAGATAACCTAATCAATCCCAGAGAAAGTCTTTCTTGAAATATTTTGTTTTTTGACACAAATATTAGTGAAATATAAAATAAAATTAAATATGAGTTGATTATAAAGATTACTTATTGAAATAATGCTAATTGACTATATAAAATCTTGCTATTATTTAATAAATAACTCTAATGAAAAAACCCAAGTAACAATAACATACAAGATATGACCTTGTATAATTGGCAAATGGATTGAAACAGTTCACATGTTGTGTGCTCTCATTTAAAATGAAATAAATATAAAATAAACTAAAATAAGTTGAAAACTAAAAAAATTTCTCTTTTCTATGTGTTTTATATATTCATGAAATACAAAATTGAAGGCTAGATATCTTACTGCTTGATTGTTATAATAAAGTTGATATTTCTATGAATCAACTCGTAATATTCCATAATTAGAATATTTTTGACATATACAATATGCAAAATCATTATGCTGTTAAAATTTAATTGGAAAAATAAAGAAAAATGCATAATAAATTTGTGTAAACTAAATAAAAAGAGTATTTGTGAAATTTTTTTAAATTCAGCTTTGGATGACTATGTTGCTCAAAGCTAGGGTGATTGCTTCATATACATTACTTGCTAAGGTCATCGTGAACAAAGATATTATTAATAATTAAATGTTGTATCCTCTATTTGTGAGACATGATCAATGAAATAACAATTCGTACGGAGATAATTTGGCCAATGGAAAATTTCCATTTTGAGCATCCTCGCAATAAGTCTCATCATAAAGACATCAAATTTTTTATTTGAATATATTTATATAGTAAATACTCATTTCCAATTAACATTATACTTTCATGAATGTGGATGCCTTAGATCCCAAGTCTCATTAGTTTGGAAGATATTTATCTTTTTCAGTATAATCTAATATTATCTTAAGAGTGATAATATCTCAAAAAGAGATATAAGCATATAGATGAATAAGTTTTTGTCTTTGGCTCATCATGAGATTAAATTAGAGTAAACACGTGATAGTCATTTGAACTCAAGCAAAATGTTCTTCTGAAAATTCTATTCTCTTCATAGTCAATATGGCATGTATTGGGTTCTGTCCAGACCAAAGGCCCTACTTGGGAAAAACTCGGGTTTTTTATACCCCGGTCAATTTTTTTACGTGTAGGCTGGCCAAAGATTTTCTATCTCGTGTTAAGAACATCGACAGGTTGGCACGACTTGGGCATATGGTCTATTCTACATGCTGAATTTCCATTCTGCATGACATGACATGCCAATTTGTGCATGTTCCTAACATGAGTCTAGTCATGTTGAGTTGTGTAGGGTTGCTTGACCCATTCTCCACCTTTATTGTTGGTATATATGATGATACCATTAAACTGTTATCATAACATGAACCAATAAATTTAGATTTAGCCGACAAGTTACTCTCATTATTTATGGATCATATGAGACTATAAAGGATTATTGAAAAGTAATAAGCCTAGATGTGTATTCCGATCTTTTACTTTTATTTGGCTCACTAAACAAATGAATGATGCTCAAAAAATATAATGTCAATAGTTATTAATATGTAATCAAACTTAAGTAAAAATATATATATATTTTTTGTTGAGCATCAAGTAGCAACGCACAAAATAATCATTACTTGTAACAACAGGTCATGAGTTGGATCACATATGTGTTAGATGTTTTGGATGTTGTGTCAAGTTATATACGTGAGTGCTTCAAGTAATCTAAACATTTCGAACATTCAACTATTATTGCATCACTTTTTTTGTGTACTACTTTTTATTATTTAATTATTCGTGTTTTTTTTTTGGTTTGATTTTTTTATTTGCTACTTTTTTTTTAAATTCTTTCTTTTTTAACTTTTCGTCTTTATTTTCAACTTTTGTTCTTTCTTTTTAACTTTTATTTTGTGTTTTCCTTTATGTAATATTATTATTGGAGTTGCTCTTATGTAATCAACATCATTAAAGTATTAGATTATTCTAGATGATGTGTCAAATTACATATGGGATTGCTCAAAGAAATTTTATTATTACTAATCTTCAAGTATTATTAAATTATTTTTTTTTATTGTACTATTTTTATTATTTTTATTATTTTCATTATTTTCATTATTTTTATTATTTTCATTATTTTTATTATTTTCATTATTTTTATTATTTTTATTTTTTCTTTATTTTTTCTTACTTTTCTTTTTTTACTTTCCTTTTGATCGTTCTTTCATTTGCCTTTTGTTTTTTTTTCTTGATTTTTTTTATTTTCTTTTGATTTTTCTTTTACTTTATATTATTATTGGAGTTGCTCTTACACAAATTGAAGCTGCTCTGATATAACTATTTTATATTTAAAGAATATTGTGTCAATTGAAAAGAAGTTATTTTATGATAATTTCTAGAACTAGCATAAGTAGTTATTGTATTTAATTTTTTTTATTACTAGATTTTAACAATGAGAGAGTAATGTTTCAAATTGTTTTTTTTTTCTCTGAAACTCCCTAGCTCAGACTCCATTCCATCCGGCTGGATGTAGGGGTGTAACCGAGCCGAGTCGAGCCGAGTATTAGGCAGGCTCGGCTCGGTTTTAAAGGAGTAGGCTCGAGCTTGTTCACGAGCTTGTTTACGAGCTGACGAGCCAAGTTTGAGGGTGCTCAGGCTCGGCTCGTTTAACTTACGAGCCTGTTCACGAGCTTGGTTCACGAGCTTGTTCACGAGCCTGGTTAACGAGCTTGCTCACAAGCTTATTCACGAGCCTGATCACGAGCCTATTTATGAGCTGACGAGCTGAGTTTAAGGGTGCTTGGGCTCGGCTCGTTTAACTTACGAGCCTCAAAATGATATTCGAGAATTAAATAAAATGTTCATCTAAAATAACCAACATACAACTAAATTAAAAAGATAAGATAATAAAAGTTCAATTAACTTGATTGAAGTTCAATAGTTAAAATATTCATCATGTTCATTTGTAGGAAAAATTTGTTGTGCATCAAGCATTCTCCATGGTCACGAGCCTGTTCACGAGCTTGGTTCACGAGCTTGTTCACGAGCTTGGTTCACGAGCTTGTTCACAAGTCTGGTTAGCGAGCTTGCTCATGAGCCTATTCACGCGCCTATTCACGAGCCTGTTTACGAGCTGACGAGCCGAGTCCGAGGGTACTCGGGCTCGGCTCATTTAACTTACGAGCCTCAAAATGATGTCCGAGCTCGGCTCGTTTAACTTAATAAACGAGTTTGAGCGAGCTTCTAACGAGCCGAACGCCGAGCAGCTCGCGAGTAGCTCGGCTCGGTTACAACCCTAGCTGGATGCCACGATGGGAGTGTCAATTCTATCTTCTTTTTTGAATTTTTAGATATCTCATACCCTTCATCAAGAAAGTTATCTATTGAATTGGCATATAGGATATCTGATTTTCATCAGTTTAGTATAGAGGTGTAAAATGGGTTGTGTCGTATAGGCATGATTCATTTCAGTGTGGCCATGCTGGGTCATGTTGAACATGGAGCGGGCAAGGTTGGTTCATGCTAGCATGAACCAGTTCATTTTTTTGGCCTTTTGGGGGGCCTAGGTCCTAGACTATACTTTTAAATTTAATTATTTGAATAGAAATTTAAATTTTAAATTGTGATGATGTGATTGTGACTTGTTATTGTGTTTTGTCATACTCAAATAAAAAATTATAAATTTCTTTTAATTTCAATAAAAGATTAATATAACAAATGCATAATATATTGAAAATAATAACCATCAAAAATGAAAATGATAAAAATGTCCAATCCAATATATAATACATTAATAGTGTAATAATCAAAATGAAATAAAATAATAACAAAAAAAATAAGCACCAGCATACTAGTATAATATCACTATCACATGATGATATAAATCAAGGTTTATCATTGATCAATTAGTGTCTGTGATTTGGTAGTGTGGATAAAGATATAAATTGTTATCATCATGAATACCTCTGAAAATGTTTTCAGTACTCTCAATATTTTTGATTTTTATATTTTATGAATCATTATTAGCAATCATCTTTTACATTTTATCCTAAATATCTAATCTTGAATATTCATAATCTTTCACGAATGCAAGTATCTCTATATATCTTGTCACAATCTCAATTTTCTATTTGAAATAATATTGGTTATCACATAAAAAATTGACTCTAATGCTATGCTAGACAATGAATGAGCTATTAGATTATGTGTCATCTTAGATAGTATGAGATATATGGATTCATATTATTTTCACTATAGTAAAATATACACATTTTTATTATTATCATGTGATATGATAAAATAATAATTAGTATCTAAGTATCATATAACTTATTCCTATTCACCGAATTATCTTATTATTTTTCACTTGCTAACCAAATGAAGAAGTTATTATTTTTGAATATGGTGTTCATGTTTGTACTCAGAGCTTGGCTATAATTATCATATCTAGTTTCGTAATATGTAAACAAGTTATTTAATTTTTCATGAATAAATCTTTCAAGTTGGTGTACATGGTTCATATATGTCGATATGTATGTCAAAATATTTCTTATTCCTTCCATCTTAACCCTCTGAATTATATCAGCAATCAAATTAAATAATGTTGGAATATAAGATCATTATTTTAAATTTTATGTTTTCATCTCAGTAATCATGACACTAAATATTTGGTAACATCTATACTTGCTAAACTTTTTATTAATATTATAATTCTACTTAAGAGCAATGTAAGTAATGAGAGTGTATACGAATTAATGCATGTTCATTGTATCATAAAAAATTTTTAGGAATTTTATAAAAAAAAATTATTATATCACAATTTAAATTATCAATAATAAGTTCATCTTTTTTTATTTTTTAGTTAGTAGGATATCACGTGTTGATAACCAATATATGATTTCAACTTAAGATATGTATAATTCCAATGATGTCTAATATTTATTTGGAATTTTTTTAGCCCCGTAGACAAATATATGCTGCTAAACTCTTTTTAATTATTAGGTATCCTAAATTATTTTAGTAAATTTCTTATTTTTATTTAATGTGAGATAAATATTTTCTATTCTCGTATGTACTATGATGTTAATTATATGACACATACTTAATGTGAAATATCTCACGTAACAACACATCTCTAATAGTCCTAATAAACTTACAAATAGCTATTTTATTATTAAAAGTATTATCGAAAGTGATACTAAATATTTTATTTTGAATTTTATATTCTCTAAAGATATGTGTCATACACTCATATATTGTAAGACTATCAAAAGGATAAAATATTTTTAAAAATCAATTTTTTTTAATTATATTTCTATTTATAGTTTACATAGCAGGTTTTAATGTATGCAAATGAAGCATCATCATGACTAATATATATATATATCGGATATCACATATATCACTCTACTAATTTTTTTAAATTTATTAATTATTTTTTTAATTTATAATATTTTATTATGTTATTCCTACTTGTAAATTTATGAATCTTATGATGAGCAGGCTGTATGTAGGTCTGCATAATATTGATTATATTAGGGTTCTCCAAAAATCTAATTGAAAGAACCATAATCGTAATTTGTTTGGTTATGTTTTTTTTCTTATAATTATTGTGATATATAAAAAGGATCAACGAAGCTGAACTAGATGCAACTTGAAAAACTTACTACTAAATTGTGTTTGTCTTGAATCTAATATATCATGTTTTTTTGGTACATTGATCGGCTAGTCTCTTTGGATGTTCAGTCCCATATGCATTTCTATATATACATTTCCTTTGAAATATATATTATGTTTATTCTTTATTGACACTCCTAAAATTGTTATTTTTTTTTAT
This sequence comes from Sapria himalayana, assembly GCA_029783825.1. Classification (NCBI taxonomy): domain Eukaryota; kingdom Viridiplantae; phylum Streptophyta; class Magnoliopsida; order Malpighiales; family Rafflesiaceae; genus Sapria; species Sapria himalayana. The sequence goes on along the minus strand of JAREIK010001563.1, from coordinate 11,734,187 downwards.
TTTGAAGTGCATCCATACTATTGATATTTGTCAAATTTTTTATTTTTTAGGTAGTAAATTGGTTTGCATCGAGAATGTTAGAGAAAATATAATTTTGGCCTTTGATATTTCAACAAGGTTAATATATATATCATATTATTATCGTTAAATTTACTATGTGATAATTTTTTAACTATTTATATTTTTTAAATAAATTATAAAGCTAAAAAAAATAAAACTCACAAAAAATTAAATAACACAAAAAAATACCATTATCATAGTTTGCTATATTGTAAAAACTGCATCACATTTAAAATATAACCTCGAGACAAGTTACACAAGTACACACACACACATACTACTTTCTTTTCCGTATGCATAATCATAAATCCTAATTTTCATTATAGTAAATAATTAAATAAATAGTTACATAAAAAAATAATATATCAAATAATGAAATATGAAATGAGAACTAGAGAGGAGGGTACAAAAAAGAGAGAGCTAGAAGAAGAAATCAAAAATGAAAATTAAAATTTCATCCTTTTTTTATTTATAGAGAGAAAAAAAGATTTAAAAAATATTTAAAAATTATTTATTTTATTGTTTAATTTTTTTAATGATTATTTGCTAGAATCACGATATTCATTCGATTTTGTTTTTTAGCCATTAGATGTAAAACGATGACTACTGTAATATTGTTAAAAAAATGTTTTTTAAAAAATATTATTGACAAGGATAATAATAGACGTGACCTATTATTCTCCTTGTCAGAGCCCATTGCATGAAAACACAATGGGCAGGGGGCCTGCCCAATTGTGACCAGCCATGTAAGCGGAATCCAGCATATGTGACCAATAAAAAAATTACCCATGGGATGGTTAGACTCGTGATTCGAGACTTGCCCATTCTTCATCTTGGGTTACCGGGCTGGTGGATCATGCCATCTGGCCAGACATACCGGTCATGCCTAGCCCTGCATGAAGCACAACTCACACCAACCTAGCACGACACAAGCCGTGCCATGGGTTGACATGGTCTGAGACCAGGCATAATTTTCGACCATGCCTTGCTGGGCCCACTGTATTCAAAGGCGCTTTCCAGGCGCGTCTTGATGCGCGCCTCAGGGCGAGGCGGCGGAAAAACGTGTTGAGGCGTCGGAAGAAACGCGTTGAGGCGGCGGATAACTAAATCAAAAGCTTTCTCAAACTATTTATGCACGAAATCCTACCTCAAGCTCAAAGCCGAAACCCTACCTCAAGCGGCCAATCATTTATGCACGAAATCCCGATTTCCAGGCATGTCTTCTCCCGATTCCTCCGCCCTCGGCGTCCTCCCGATTTCTCCCCCCCCCCTCGGCGACCTCCCGATTCCTCCCCCCTCCCGATCCCCCCCCCCACCCCCTTCGAAAATTTCAATTCCACCCCCCCTTTGAATATTAATTAATTATATATTCATATTTTTATTTATGTTATTTTATTTTATATATTTTAAAATATTAATTAATTATATATTGTGAGGTTCAAAAAGCTTACGCCTCGCCTCATAAATACAAAAACGCCTCGCCTTACGCTTTCGCCTTTTAAAACTTTGGCTGGGCCAGGCATGGTTGAACCATGCCGTGTCACATGCTTCCCAACCCAGATGAAATCTCTAGTTTAGTTTTAAAGGATTAATATTTTGCGGCCCACTCTACTAGGTCTTTCAAAAAAATATTTTTTTTTTTTAAACTTTGTTTTATAATATCTTAGCAATATATCTACTTGTTTTGGTAATAATTACCATAAAAAGGAATTGAGTCATCTGTTCAGCCTAGAAATATATGAGTATGAGATTTGACTCGGTGTGACGCGACGAAGCCGTTGCTCATATTTGCATCAGATTAGATGAGATTATAGTAATTCATAATAATTTTACTATGCTTAAAAGGAAAATTAATGAACTCCTATCCAATTTAGAATCTGATCGCCAACCTTAACATAATAAGTTTGATTTTACTTATGGGTGATGGTCTTTTTATTTGCACTCTCTTTATCGAGACCCACCATAAGGATACGCCATAACAAATTTAGAAGAAAAATGTATACTCATTCTAGTAATAATTACCATAAAAAGTAACTGAGTTACCTGACTAGTCCTAAAAGATATGTTAGTATGAGATTCGACTCTTTGATATAATGTGACAAAGCTATTGCTTGTATCTATGTGATATTAGATGAGCTTATGATAATTAATAATAACTTTGTGGTATTTAAAATGAAAACTAATGAACTAACAAAGTTAGAATGTAATCTCCAATCTCAACATAATAAGTTTGATTTTATTTATGAGTGATGATTTTGTTATTCACATGCTTCTCACTAAAACTTATCATGAGTATATATATGATCACACAAATATAGATCTTTCTTTTAGAAATATTTGAGATGAAATCTTTTACTTTTGGAAACTCAATCTCAAGTATTTTATTGACTAGCCAAAGGGTATGAATCACTATTTAAGGTACATCATTTCTAAAGAATGCAAGTTGATTTCAATTTTTATGAAATTAGTTAAAAAAAATTAGTTAATATTTGTCTAATGTCGAATAATAAAGCGAGATGAGGGGCGAATTACATATTTATATCTTGTTAGAGTTTGTTGTTTTCTATGTTGTTTTTTATATTTGCTATTTTTATGTTTTATATTTGTGATAGAAACACTCAATTTGTATGAGTTGTCCCAATCAAATCATCTCCTATGTAAGGGGCTTTATGTGAGTGATTTCATATAAAATTATTAAAATTTATTTTATGTTGTATTAATCTGCGTTTTAAGTTAATTTAAATTTTTTATTTATTTTATTGCTGCGTATCAATTTAGAACATAATATGAGAGTCATACCTTAGGAAATAAAACCGTAGATGAGAATGTATGTAAGTTAAGGTTGTAACTTCTATGAATGGGGTTGTACTTGAACCACACCCACTGTTTCAAAATAGAAATAAAAAAAATAGAAAACAAAAAAAAAAAAAGAAAACAAAGAAAATTCTATTTTGAATAGTCTGTCGCATGCCCACGGCATCACTGCGTGAAAAGTGTAAGGCATGTATCTCGTTCAATTGTCGCCAGAATTTCAGCTACATCAAGGGTGAAGAAGCCTCGTAAAACCCTAATTTGGGAGTAATAAAATTTAATTGGAGGAATTTTATTTTTCAATTACAACAATATTTTAAAATCCTAAAATTGGGGTTTCGGATTTGATACCTTTCAACTATACACTAATTCTTATATTGATGTAGCTTTTTATAACATGAATTTTCGACATCTGATTTGGGACTTTTTTTTTAAGATAAGGGTTTTAATTTAAGAGACTCTAATTTTTGGTTTGGGAAACTTAAATTCCACATCTTTTTTTAGTAGTAGCTTTTTTATAGGGTTGATTAATGCAGAATTTATACATTAACGTGTTAGAATTGTAGATTATCTTGTGTTGTAAAAAAATTAGTGGAATCATATTATATCCACTGTAATATAAGTGTCTCAACATATTATATCGTGTGTTGATATTGGAATTTTTTAATCATTTCAATGCTGATATGAAATCATGTGTAGTTGCTTATATATATGAAATAACAAGAATAATAGCAAATAATATACTATATGATGATGACATGATATAGAAAATATTCAAATTTATAGTATTATTTTTTGAAGAACCGATATATCTAGTAGGCTACTGAAAATTTTTGCTGTTATAAGATTTTGTATCCTTGTTCCTGACCTGGAATGTGACTTGAAATTTTTGTTTTACTTGAGATTATTATGTCACTTGTTCTAGAAGAATGTGATAATATCAAACTTATTCTTCTATTGAATATTTTAAAGATATACATTCATGATGAATCTCTTATTACTCAAAAGCTAACTAATAGATTACGTAAATATATGAACCTGCATAATATAACTCCTATTTGTCAAGATAATTTTGGAGATACTTAAAATCAGAAAGTTCAACTTATTGAAAAATATTGGAATGAAAATATTCCTATTAAAGACATAAATGTTCTAGATGCTACTAAAATCAAATACATAAATGATAATGATAGTGAGGATAAAGATTAAAAGTTTGAAAATGTGATTGCGATCAAAGAGACAATGATCTAGTTTGAAAATACGTTCATAATATTGGTGATAGTTTCATTGTCATGTTGAGCAGATCCTTCTAATTGCGAGAATACAATGTGTAACAATCAAAATATCTGCTACACAAAAAATTAAGATAGATATAATGATTACATTTTAATTAATTTATTTTATTTAGATTAATAAATAGATTAAAAATATTAAATAAAAAATATTTTTTTTATCCTTTTACTTTCAGTATAATCTCATGCATTAAAAAAAGATTAATAAATTTAATAAAAATAAATTAGACAGACATATATAATAATGACAATTAGATCGAAAGATCCAATATTATATTACTGTGCATTATAGTTTATTTTTGATATTTATATTTTTTAAAAATAAAATTTTACTTAAAAGGCTAAAATAAAAGCTGGTACTAGTGTCACATAGAGATGTCAAATGAGTAGGGCTGGCCGGCACGACCCGTTTTTTCAAGTCTAATCGGGCTAGCGTGCCGTGACAGACACGGCACACGGCCTGAAATCAGCCCGGATTTGGGCTGGGTCAGGCCATTCTAGGTTAAGATAAAATTAGGGTTGTGCCGCCGATCCGTTGTCGCCCGTCAGGCATCGTCGCCCGTGTTGTGCCCACGTGCCATGCACCTGGGTTGTGCCTGGCACGACACGCAGGCCGAATTTCCTCGGCACGGCTTGGCACGAATTGTGCTAAGGATCTGCCCGACACGGGCCCGGGCACACCACAGTACTGTGCCGTGCTGTACCAGGCACGCTTGAATCGTGTCGGGCTTTGGGCCAGGCCTGGGCCACACGAGCCGTTTGACACCTCTAGTGTTAATCAGTGTCACGACCACGCAATGACACTGACTCTGTCACTGCACTTTGCAGTGCCGGTGGGGTGTCGGTGCCACTGCAACAGTTGGAGTGAGATGGGTGGCTGCTGTGGCACTTGGTAGTGATAGTGCTCCACTGCCAACAGCCAGTCACAGCAAGACAGTTTGTAGGACTGCAGCTGCAGCTTACAATGCAAGTGTTGCTGGAGCACTGCCAGTGCTCACTGGACAGTGCCAGTGCCACTTCCAGTGGGAACTGGTTAGTGGGCCTTGGGCCTTTGGCCAATACTATGTTTCCAGTGGTCATTAGGCTGGGCCCCGACATTGCCCACTGCCATTGGGTGCTGTCCTGGACAGTGGCAGTGCCGTGTTAGTGCCGGCTTGACCTAGTCCAACCCAATATGAACTAACATTCCCTGTCCAGAAAGGCGTGCCATGCTGAGTTGACCTACAATGTGGCCGTGCTGGCACGGGCACCCATTTCATGTCGTGTCTGATACAACTCATTTGATAACTCTAGACTAGGATACAATATTGTTAGTTTGACTAACAATAGGTGACTAAGTTGTTATTGTACATGTAAAAAGTTAATCGTACTGAAATATTTAGTGAGATATCATATCATAGAAGAGACAATATATAGTCTACCTTGATTAATCCCAATGAAAGTATTCTTTGAAATCTTTTGATCATAAAAATAAATATCAATAAAAAAATAAATTAAAATTAAATTAGTTGAAAATATAATTCACGAAAAGGAGACGATACTAATAATAATTTATTATCATATTTAAAGATCTTCTAGGGCTTATAATTTATAATAATAATAATAATAATTAATAAATATGATAAAAAGGTAAATAAAAAGATAATAATTATTAGTAATGCGATTATTGACTTATGTATTGATAATTTATGACTCTAAATAAAGGAATGAGTTATAAATCAATAATATTGGAACTTGAAAGTGTTTGTTATTATCTTATAGATTAATTTTGTATATTCATTTCTAGTAAGTATTTTAATAATTAAATTTTGTGAAGAATCTTGGATGACACTAATATTTATTTCTCTCGCTTAATACTCTATAGTGTTTTGAGTTAACTTTCTAAATATACTGGTCAACACATCTTTCTAGTTTGTTATTTTTATTTATAATATATGTACTATATGAAAAATTTCTCATATTTGTATTTTGACATCGTATCACTATTTCTTTAAGTGACATTTACTCATATTAGTAAGTGCAATAGGTTTTTGGTCAAAAATTTGGATGGAAATGTATACCAAGGGTTTGGTATGGTTAGGATGATGGAGAAGAAGAATATAAATATTATTCAATTAAATGTATAAAAAAATAAAAATATTTAAATCTTAATAAAAGATGATTAAAAAGTATATATATATAAATAAATAAATATATATATATATATATATATATATATATATATATATATATATATATATATATATATATTCATGATCTTTTAAATATGTTTGACTTAGAGGTGTCAAACGGGCCGGCCCAGCACGGCACGGCCCGTTTTTCACGTGCCCAGCCGTGCTGCCGTGCCGTGCCGGGCACGGCACGGTCACTGTACCGTGCCGTGCCCGGCACGGCACGGTTTTTAAAATTCGGGCACGGCACGGCCCGTGGGCACGGGCGCACGGCAAGGCAGGGCAGGCGGGGCGGGTCGGGTCTGTTTGGACCCGACCCGCGGTCTTTTTACCGGGGGCGGGGCCCGGTTGGGTCACGAGTCACGACTCAGTGAGTCGTGACCGTGAGTCGTGACTCGTGACTCGTGAGTCGCGACTCACGAGTCACGACTCAGGCACGCGGGCCGACGTGCCGTGCCAAGGCACGAGTCGTGCCGGGCCAGGCACGGTACGGCTCGTGCCGGGCACGGCCCGGCACGTGGTTCGTGCGGACGGGCCCGGCACGGGCCCGGGCACGTTTTTTTATCGTGTCGGGCCGGCCCAGGCACGGCCGAACCGTGCCGTGCCTCGTGCCGGGCCGGCCCGGCCCGTTTGACACCTCTAGTTTGACTTTATATTTGAATAATGAAATGATAGAGGATTTAACATCATTAGATATGTAGCTAAGATAAGACTCATGAAAGTTACTAAATCTCAAGAAAATTAATAATTATAAAAATTATAGGGCATGACGATATCTCTATTGAAGTTTGGAGGGATATGAGAGAGAGATTTGATATAGTTGAATAGAATGCTTAACAAAATCATAAATACTAAAAAGATTCCATTAGAATAAACAAAATATTATGATTATCATTTATAATAATAATTGGGATATTTAAAATTATAATAACCATTGAAATTTTTAACTCACGAGTCATACTATAAAAATATAGGAATATAATTGAATATAATCTAAGAGGTGAAATAAAGATTTCAGAGAATTAATTTGGATTAATGTCTGTGAAGTCTACTATGAAAAATATCGATTTAGTCAAATAATTAATTGAGAAATATATGAAAAATAAGAAAAGCTTATATATGATATATATCGATTTAGAAAAAAACTTATGTTGGAGTACAAAAAGACTTAATTTGATATATATTATATAAAAAAGCGATAATAATTATGTAAATTGAACTAATCAAAGATATATATGAGAGTGTGATGTACAAAACTAGATTAGTTCAATACATCATTCATGAATTTTCTGTAGCTATAAGATTACTTTAAGGATTATTACTTGGTTCATATATTTTTGTATTAATCATAGATGATATATTATTGGTTGTATGTTATTTGTTGATGATATATTATTATATTAAAAAAATTAGAATTTTAGTGGGTTGCACTCAAGTCAAATGGATTTGTATTTAGTCGTAACAAAATAAAGTATCAGTATGGAAAATCTCTCTTTAAACTTGGCTATATATTTTGCAATTATAGAGATCTTATTAATTTTCTTCAAGTTAGAATTATTTAGCTGTGTGTTTCTTTACATAGTTGTAGATTAGTCATAATTGTACATATATGTGTTTTTTTTTTACATAGCTGTAACTTTAAAGTTGGCCATGCACTTAACTTTATTTTATTTTATTTATGCTTTGATGAGAACACTTAATATGTAGATGTCTCAATCATTTTGTCCTCTATATAATAGGTTTTTATGTATGTTTTTATATTAAATTTTTAAATGAATAATTTACTTGTATTCATTCTACAACTAGAAATATGATTTTATGTATGTTAAAAATTATAATGTTGTAATAAATTAAATGAAAAAATAAACAATAAAAAAAATATTAGTCATTTTTATAACTTAGTTTTGTGTTAAGTAAAGATAAGGAGATCGACGAGGATGTCTTTTATATGATTAAGGTTGAATAAATCAGATAAAGAGGCATATTAATTATTATTTGTGATGGTAGAGTACAAAATAAATTAAATGGATAATTTTATTGAAAACCTATTAGATTTATCAAGTTGTATAAATGTGAATGTTAGGCAACCAATAAACAATATATTTGGGGGATGAGGGTAACATATATGATAATTATAAGATGAATATATAATTAAACTAGGAATGATAGAATTAGAATTAAAATTATTAGAAAGAAAATTAGAATAATTTATATGTGTGATAAGATAATGAAGAATTATTTGAGGTGACTCGATAATGTCTAATGCAGATTTCATAGTTCATTTGTTAGAAAGTAGGAGATTATTTGGGTGGATGTAGGAAAAAAAATTAGAAATAGATCTAAAAAGAATTGGGTAGAAATTATAATTTTTTTTTTAACTACTAAATAGTTAAGAATAAACATGATTTTTAATAAAATTAATTAAAAGAATATTATCACGAATAATATTATGGATGTCCATAAATTTTCTATTATTCTTTTGACTATTGATATTCTTGTGATTCTTATTATTCATAGATTAATATGTGTTAATTGGCATGGATTAATATGTATTTATTGGTACATTTATATGTGTATTGATGTGTATATTCATTGATATATTTATATACACATTAATGTATTCATGTATTAAATCCTATAAATAGGGAGCCTTTGTATGAGTCAGTATATACATGAAGGAATAAGAAATCTCTCCTCTATTTCTTCTATATCTCTTGTTCTTTTGTTCTTCTATTTCATAATACGTTATCAGCATAAAGCTCTGTTAAATTTTCAAGAGATATATTGAAGAATATAGAAACTCATCTGGTGGGATTCTCAATCGATGACAATGATATGTATCTCACAGATAGTGCATCAACGCATACTATACTAAAGGATATTTTTTTTCTTTTTTAATAATGTAAGAATTAGATGTGAATACAAAATCGGATAGTACAAAATTGATTGAGGGCTTAGGAAAAGCTAATATATTGTTATCCGGAGGAACAAAAATTCATATTGATGATGTATTATATTCTACAAAGTCAAAAAAATTTATTGAGTTTTAAAGATATTGGACGAAATGGATATCATATTGAGATTACGAATGAAGACAACACTAAGTATTTATATATTACCAAAGTTGCCTCATGCAAGAAAAATATATTGAAAAAGTAACCCACTTTTTTCTCTGGTTTGTACTACACAAACATAAGTACAATTGAGGTAAATGTCATAGTAAACCAGAAGTTTACTAATAAAAATAATTTTATTATTTGACATGATCTATTGGGACATCCCGTGTCTATAATGATATGTAGAATTATTAAAAATTCAAGTAGGTATTCATTAAAAAATCAAAAGATTTTTCTGTTCAATGAATTTTTATTTGCTTATTATTCTCAATGGCGGTTAATTATAAGGCCATCACTAACATAAGCACAAGGTCGTATATGTGGGCCTATTTATCCACTATGTTGTTCATTTTGATATTTTATGATTCAGATTGATGCATCAACGAGATGGTCACATATCTATTTGTTCTCAAAACATAATCTAGTATTTGGTTGATTGCTTGTTCAAATAATTTGGTTATGAACTCAATTTTCAGATTATCTGATTAAGTCAATTTATCTTGACAATTCTGGATAATTTAATTTCCAATCTTTTAATGAGTATTGTATGTCTATTGGAATAACTATTGAACATCATGTAGCATATATTCATACATAAAATGGTCTTGCATAATCATTTATTAAATATCTTTAATTGATTACAAGATCATTATTAATGAGGATGAAGCTCTCAACTTCTGTTTGGGACAATACTATTTTGCATGCAGCAGATCTGATTCGTATTCGACCAACAAATTATCATGAGTTCTATCTTTTACAATTTATTTTTGGTCGAGAGCTAAATATTTTATATCTAAGAATTTTTGTGTGCGGTATTTGTTTCGATTACTCCATCACAATGCACTAAGATAAGTCCCCAAAAAAAATTAGAAATACATTATATGAATCTCCATCGATAATCAAAATATCTAGAGCCATCAACTGGAGATTTATTTACAGCTCGTTTTGCTGATTGGCATTTTGGTGAATCATATTTTTCAATTTTAAAGAAAGAAAGTAAATAGCTGAAAAAAGCTATTAGTTAGAATCAATTATCGTTGTCTCATCTTAATCATCCTACAAAGAAATGTGAATTAGAAATTCAAAAGATTATTCATTTACAAAATTTAGTGAATTAATTGTCAGATACCTTTACTAATTTGAAGAGAGTAATTACATCTTACATATCAGCTGCTAATGTTCCAGTTAGAATTAATGTCTCTATAAGGCAATCTGTTACTAATGAACCTAAAGCATCAGTAAAACGTGGTTGACCAATTTGTTCCAAAGATAAAAATTCTAGGAAAAAAAAGATTAAATGATCAAGTTGAGAAATTAATGACTCTAGAAGAGTTCTTAGTTATAATTTCAGAAGAAATTCAGGTACTTGAAATTTGTGACAATCAAGTGATCTCGATAAACTATGTCACAACTGGGTAATGGTGAAATCGGAATAAAATTGACATCGATGAAATATTTGCCTATAATGTGATACTCAACATTGTTAATGACAATAATGACGTTTAGCCAAAACTTATCGAGGAATATATACAGAGATGATTGGTTAAAATGAAAAGATATAATTGAAGTAGAATTGAATTTTCTTTCAAAATCTGAAGTTTTTCGTCTTATTGTACGTACACATGATGGTATCAAGTCTGTAGGATACAAATGAGTATTTGTGCGAAAATAATATGCAACAAATAAAATTGTAAAATATAAGGCATGATTAGTTGTTCAATGATTCTCTTAAAGACCTGACTTTAATTATGAATAGACTTATTCCCTTGTAGTGGATGTATTTATTTTTTGATATTTAATTAGCCTGACATTACATGAAAAACATGGTATGCGTTTAATGAATATAGTTATAGCTTATTTATATGGATCACTTGACATTGATATTTACATGAAAATCTCAAAAGGATTAAAATTGCATGCAACACATAATGCATGTCTTCTAGAATTTTACTCAATAAAATTATACATATCTTCATATGAGTTGAAACAATTTAGATGCATGTGGTATAATAATCGTCTTAGTGAATATTTATTGTGAAAAGAATATAAAAATGATCCCCTATGTCCATGTATATTTATTAAGAGATATGGATTTGAGTTCATTATAATTATAGTTTATGTTGATGACTTGAATATTATTGGAACTATGAATGAGTTTTCAGAAGTTGTAGGCAACTTAAAGAAATAATTTGAGATGAAAAATCTCGAAAAATAAAACTTTGCCTTAGTTTGCATATTGAATATTTAGAGAATAAAATTTTTGTTCATCAATCAGCTTATATATTGAAGGTATTGGATCGATTATATATGGATAATGCCCATCCATTGAGCATTCCAATGATGGTAAGGTCATTAGATGTGAATAAAAATTCTTTTCAACCTCGATGGATGATCAAAAGTTTCTTGGTCCCGAAGTACCATATATTAGTGTTATTGAAATATTAATGTATCTTGAAAGTCATGTATGACCTGATATATTATTTTCTGTAAATTTATTATCAAGATACAATTATTGTACAATAAGAAGATATTGAAATGAAGTTAAACATATAGTAAATTATCTTTGAGATACGATGGATATAGGCCTATATTCTCCTAATATACCCAATTCAGAATTAATATGTTATACAGATGTGTGATATATGTCTGATCCTCATAATGCTTGATCACAAACGAATTATTTGTTCACATATGGTGATATAGCCATTTCATGGTATTCTACGAATAATCAATTAATGTCACATCTTCTAATCATGCTGATATCTTAGAAATTCATGAAGCAGGTCATGAATGTTCTTAGTTAAGATTTGTAATATATCATATTCGATGGTCATATGGTTTGTCTTTTAGCAAGAAGGTTCTGACGACTTTATATGAAGATAATGCTATATGCATTGTTCAATTAAAAAATGAGTACATTAAAAGGGATAAAATAAAATATATATCACCAAAATTCTTTCACTCGTGACTTACAAAAGAATTGTGATATAGATGTTCAATCAATTCGTTCAAGTAATAATTTAGCAGATTTATTCACCAAGGTTATATCAACTACAATATTTGAAAGGATAGTTCATAACATTGAAATACGTAGGCTCAGAGATTTTAAGTGATGTTTTATATTGTATTTTTTTTTCTTTACTATAGTCTTATCTCACTGAGTTTTCCTGGTAAAGTTTTTAATGAGACGGTATCATAGATATCCAAGAGAGAGTATTATGAATAATATTATGGATGTCTATAAATTCTTCATTAATCTCTTGACTATTAATATTTTTGTGACTCTTATTATTCATAGAATAATGAGTATTAATTGGTATGGATTAATATATTCATTAGTATATTTATTTATGTATTGATGTATATATTAATTAATGTATTTATATACATATTAATGTATTTATGTATTAAACCATATAAATAGTGAGCTTTTGTATGAGTCAGCATATACTTAAATGAATAAGAAATATCTTCCCTATTTCTCCTATATTTCTCGTTCTCTTATCATTCTATTTCATAATAAATATTATCTATGTAGCAAACATCTAATAGTTAAAATAATGCTTGATTATTGATGACGATGATTACAATTTGATATGCCTAAGGGTTTCTAAATATAATTGGGCATAATTTCTAGGCAGAATTGGATATTCACATCCTTGCATGCAATTTCATCTTAGGGTGAACTTTGGTTTTGATATCATGTACAAATTAAAGTCCTTAAATCATAACAAAAATTCCAATATAAAAAACTCAAGTAATAATAACAAAAAGTGAGTCTTATATAATGCATCAACAAATTGGAACAACCCTTATATTCTATTTGCCTATTGACAATAAAATAAACACAAAATAAACTAAAACAAGTTGGAAAGTGAACAAACATCTCAACACTGAGAAATTATGAATAAATTGAATAAATGAAGTAAATAATGAATTATATTGATTATTGTCGCAACCAATAATGAACCAAATTGGTTATGATATACAATGAACATAAAAAAAATAATAAAGAGAGAATTATTATCTTTAATGTGATTGCTGACTTATTAATTGATAAACTATAAATCTAAAGTAGAAAGATACATTATAAAGTTAGTTTTACCTAAAGACGCGAAGTATCATCTACTGCCTTATTGATATGAAATTTTGTATATTTCTAGTAAGGGCAATAGAGATAGAACTTTGTGAGAACATTTAGTTAGTTCTGGTAATTAGTTTTTTCTCCTCAATAATTTGAGTGTTGTTGACATCCTCCCTAGCAATAGTTGCCAACAAATCTTTATATTATGGCTCATCCTCCAGCAGTGTGTGTATTCTCGGTTGAGTCTATCCCTACCTCTACTTTCATTATGAATGATATTCCTCAATTGTCGATGCATGCTAACGGAGGTACCTTTCTAATAAATCTTAATGTCTCGTATATCCTGAACAAATTGGTGATTTGATGTTGGTATGATGGGAAACTCCTAATGGAGGTACTTTCATTGTAAGCATGTTCACTAATAAATAAATAAAAATTGTGTATCCTATCCAATTAAATTTATTTGAGTAGCAATCTGTAGTCATAGCTGATTTTCCACATCTTCTCTTTTTATATATTTATTAAGCACTGGTCATGAAAATGTAATGGGCATCGATCATGGCTCATGGGGGTGGGGATGCTAACTCAGCTGAGACTAATGGGCTAATGTTTTTCTTTTAAAAAACCTTGTCATGTGACTTGTGAATGAACTGTGACTCGTGTCCGGTCACGAGTCATCATGCCTCTTGAGCATGACAATGGGCCAGACATGCAGTTCGTGCCTTACCTGATACAAGGCACAACTGGCCCCAACTTAGTTGTGCCCCAGGCTGGCATGATCCTAGTTCACGCATGGTTCTATATTGTGCTGTATCGGGCCAGCCGGCCAGGCAAGGCTAATTCGAGTCATGTCTCATATCGTGTATGGATTACTTGGTCCACATGACACAAAGTCCAAGAGAAAAATATGCAGACAATCTCAATAAGAGGATGATTTAGAAATTGTGACATAGCTATCTGTGAAAAAATGCAATGCCTTTGTATTTTCATTTAGAATTTTATAATGCAAACTTTCTATCTATTGAGTATTCTGAATGTGTATATTATTAGTCTGAATATTTTATTAACATATTATTATTATATTATATGATGGGGCAAATATTGTTATCTTTTTTGTTTCATAAATACTAGCAACAACATATAATTTGACATTGATATTTACATTTTTCAAGGATTTCTCATGTCAATGATATTTTAATTGAGAATAACACATTCTGCATTGATGTTATATGAACCAGTTTTATCTTACTCGAATGTGGATACTATTTAGCTATGTTGCACGGATACGGACACGGAGATACAACACAGCAGGATACGGGGACACGACAAATTCTAAAAAACTAGGATACGGATATGACTAGGATACGTCATGATAAAAAAAATAAAAATAAAAATTATTAATTATAAATATTAGGTATTTTAAAATAATTAAAAATTCTGTATTTTAAATACTAGGATTTCTCATGTCAACCGACAACCACCTCAATCATTAATTGTCATATCAAGATTATCATCAACCGAACATCAAAATTACTATCATATAGATCATCATCAACAATCAACTCTACCGTTTTCGTAGCGGATGTAGTCTCTGTCCTAGTTCCAGCATGATTCTGGATCCTAAACCTCGAATTTTCCCAGTATTTCATACATGCTAATATCTCAACAATATCTGAACGTAATCTCAATCTCCTATCCGAAATCATGTTCACTACAATAGAAAGTTGGACTCATATGATTTTTACTATTGTAATATATCAAGATTCTTAGCATCAGAATGTGATAGGATTTAATAGTTTTCGGTATCTAAGTACCAAGAAATCTTGCTCTTATGTGATGGTCCACCCTATCATTTCTATCTCTCTAACTGAATAGAAAAATTATCTTCGAAAAAGGTATTTATATTCGTAATCATAGTCTTACTACTACTACTACTACCATACCTAGTTACGTAGTATGTGAACATATCAGTTAATTTCTCGTAAATAAATCCTTCAGGTGGGTCTTCCAGGTTCATGTACGAGAAAATATAAGTCAAAATGTTATCTATCATTTTCACCTTAATCCTATGGCCCATGCATGCAGCATGACAATACAGAGATGGAACGACGGACCAATACTTTAAGTTCTTAGTTTTCATCTCTGCAACTATATTATTAAATATCGGGTCAGCTCGATACTTCCTACACATGCTATTAATATTGCATATGCACCTGAGTACAATACAAGTCGTAGGAGTATAAATCAACGAACACATGTTTATCATATCATAAAAAATTTTCAGGAATTTCATAAATAAAATTCCTGAAGTCCAGTCTGTATCATCAATAATAAGTTCGTCACTCTTATTATTAGTGTCTCATGGGTCAGGTCGGAGTGGATTCAGACTCGTTCCTATGCAGTTTCCCATTTCTGTATGGTGCTGGCAGTGTGATCGATCACTGGTGTCTCATGCTAGCAAGCCGTGTTACGGGAGACGGAACCGTGCCAGGCTAGGTACGACATTAGGCCCGGTTGGCCTCGGCACGGCATGGCACGATTGGTGCCGTGGTCGGGCACGACATGGGCCCGGGCAAGGGAAATTTTTGTGCTGGGCTGGCCCAGGCACGGCAGAATCATGCCGTGCTTGACTGAGCTGTTCCTGTCCGGTTGACATCTCTAGCTAGTTTCTCGGTACTTAGATACTGATTATTATTTCATCTTATTAAATAATAATGTTAAAAATTTTGATATAATGAGTTGATTGAAATTATTTATTTCGTGTTATTTACGATGACACGTAATCTACTAACATTTTTGATGTTTAGCATAACATTGAATTTTTTTTTTTGACTGTTAATGATATTTCAGATAAAAGATCATGATTATGATCAAATATCATAAAAATATTTTTATTTGACCTAAGAAAATTCAAAGATAGGCAATGATTTGTATGACAACATTGAGCATATTGAAATTAGTGTTAACATCAGAATTATACATGATGATCCGATCCAGAATACTGACATAGATTGAATAGTGATTATCCTATTTATCATGTCTCATATTTTATGTGTCTATTTTAATGATGTTATTTTTTTTATTTATAAAATTTTCAATTTATATATTATTATTATTTATGATACGATGTCTATGTCAAGATATTTGAGAATAAAATTTTTGTATATTTTTTTTATTTAGTTTTTGACTTTGACAGACCATAAGCCCTTTGGGTCTCTCCTAATGGGTCGTGGGCCCTTGGTCAATGCCCTATAGTACTTGGACTTAGCTGACCAAGGCCACCAGGCCAACAGCCAGTGAAAAGTAGTGCCTTGTCACTGCCAGCCTGCCTCGGTCCGATCCGGTACGACTGGCACGCACGGTTCACGAAGTTGACATTAAATTTGGTTGTACTTGCACCGTTCGGATGCTTTTTTTTTGTGCCGGTATTATATGGTCTGTTCGACTTCTCTAATCTGATTAATTTAGATGAGATTTTTAAAATCTCAAAAAATATATTATCGTAATTGAATTTATTTTTCCCTAAATTAGGATTTTGCAATCTCAATCTGATATTAACTTCAAAATCCTAATTTTTTAAGATTTTCGAATTTTATGCCCCCAAATTAGGGTTGTTGAGGTGCCACATTGTTGAAAATTAAAAAGAAAATAATACCTCAGCTGAATTGGAGAGTTTCTTCAATTTCTCTTATAGTCGGAATCTTAGTTAGGGCTTCTGTCCAAAACACTGCCACACATTACCGTGCACCACCATGTGTCACCGTGGGCCATCCCTTGCTTGCACAAATCACTTTGCATGCACAACTTAAAGACATGCTTGTGTGAATGTGTTCTCCCCACTGTGCAAATACAACTGTGTGCCTCTGTCCTCATGGTATGTGTGCTTGCAAAACATTATTTTTTTTATATCATGTCTCAAAACACTGCCACACATCACCCTACTGTTGCACACAATAGTGTGCAACAGTAGGGTGACACATGCTCTCTAGGGTGGAAACCCTAACTTACATACACACTCTTCTAGGATCTTACTTTATCGAGTATAGCTCTAATATCATGTTTCAACATTAAATATGCAAAATAAAATAACAATTAAAAAATAACATGAAATAATATAATACAATTAACTTCAAACTTAATACACAACTTAATGTTAAGCAACATACATAAAAATCTCTTGTATGAGAAGGGTAAACATGATTAAGACATCCCATATGAGTTGTTTGGGTAAGATTTTTGTGGCATGGAGGAAATCTCCTCCATGCCACAAATATTAACTAGGAGGGACTTAGTGGAGCAAATAATATGAAAGTTGGTAGATATATTATTTATTTTTCATTATTATAAAGAAAATTCATCCAAATACCTGGAGTACAATACTAATTAGGAAAATGACTTGTGGTTGTTTGTAATGTAATATTAATTTTTTGTAATTTATTGTTTTTAAGTCAAAATTATGGTTTTTATGTTAATATTTTTTTAATTAGGTTATAAATTATATATTAAAATTTATGGATATTTATATTTGTCATCTGATATTTTATTCTATGGTGAATATTATATGTATGCCATTAGATAAAAAATATGTGGGTGTATTTATTTGATTGTAGGTCATATAGTTTCTGTATGTAATTGTAAATTATATATAACATACAGAAACTACACAAATTAAACTTTTTACTGTTATAGATAATAGAAATGAAAAATTCTATTTCTTATATTCATTTATAAATAGAAATGAATCATGTATTTCTTTGATAATTCTTCGATCATTTAGTAACGGATAATATGTTTCTAATTTTTATGTCGCAAAATTAGTAACAAAATCTAAAATTCCATTGTCATCGTAATATTTAGCGACTGATTTTTTCTGTTGTTATTTATAGAAATGATAGTGTAACCCATTTCTAAAATTTAGAGAGAAGCATTATAAAAATAGATTCATTACGTTTCTAAATCTATTTATATGGTTAAATAGCGATAGAATTAGCAATGGAATATGTATTTTTAATTCTATCTTTTCGTGTAGTGTGGGTAGAAAAATAGATATATAGATAGATGAATGAATTAGATAGATAAATAGATAGATAAATATATAATTAGATAGATGGATAATAAATTGATTGATAAATAAAAAGATAGATATATACATAAATAAGTAGATAGTTAGATAGATCAAAAGATAGAGAGATAGATTGTAGACAAATTGGATTGATGGACAAATTAGATCGATAGATAAATATATAGATATATACATAGTTAGATAGATAAATAAATTTAGATAAATAGATAAATTTATTGGTAAATTGATATACATAATAGATCAGATAGATAAATTGAAAATAGATGGATTGATTGATTGAAAATAAATTGATTGATTAATAGATAAATAGATAGATCAACAAATAAATCGATAAATAGGTAGACAGATGGATAAGAATGATAGATAGATAAATATATAAAAAAATAGATAGATAGATTAGCTAGATAAATAAATAGATTGAACACTACATGTTATATTTATATGAGAAAATCATGAGAAGCAAGTGAGAACACTACATGCAATATTCATGATCTCTCTAAAATGCCTTCAAAATTACATACTATATACAATAACATTTTATTTACGTTGACTGGCTATAAGAAACTTTATATGCATGTGCTGTCAGTTTGGTGTTTTTTTCTTTTTTTTTTTTTGTTTTTTTTTTCTTGCCAATGACCTTTGCTCACCATATGCTTTCATTAACCAGGAATTGTTAGGGGAATTGACACGTCAAGAGGCATTGTATACCTGATCACACCAGTTCCATTGAGCATCCTGCAAAACGTTGATGTTTTGCTACAGGGTATCATCCAAATTCCTGCTTGCTTATTACAGGTATTCCATCTTTAACTTTTTGTATGACCTTGATTTCAGTCATCAAAGGATTAAATTATTAAAAGCCTTCCGTTTGCAACATAATCATAACATAATTTTGTAAATAATGTGACGTTATTTGATGTTTTTTTTTTTAAATCTAGGTTAAAGGATGTGTGCCCCCATACATGTCTTATAATGTATTGTCAGAATAGCCTTCATGACGGGTGGTGTCTCTCTCTTCAATAGGAAATAGAAATTTGACTTGGGCGATGCAAGCCACCCAGTTCTCTCTCTTCATGACAGGTGGTGTCTCTCTTTGTTTCGGGAACACCATACATGAGTTATTTTTACAGTTTTATTTTTGTATTTATTTTTTTGTTTATAAATTCTTTTTCAATCAACATTGATCTGTTTGTGTTGTTTTATCATTCCTTCTCCTTTTGCATTTGATAAAAACAGGGTTAGACAGACTGTTATTTTTGGAAACTGGTCGTTCAGATTGGTCTTCTATTTATAGCCAATTGGGAACAGTGACTAGGAATTTAGAAACCTAAAAATGCAAATTAGCACCAACTCTCTCTCTCTCTCTCTCCCCCTTTCTGCTTCTCTCTCGCCCTCTCTGCCCCTCTCCTTTTTCTTTTTCAAGCAATATTAAAGATCGTGATTGATCTCCTAGCTGTTTTTTTGCCTATGAGTCCGTTGCCTTCAATTTCATCACCATGTCAGATCAGTTGTTTGAGCTGGGAAGATACTTACTGATTTATGTGTTCCTCGAATGGGCATTGATAATTCTCCTCATTGTTGATGGCTTTCTTGCTTTTGTTTCCCATATGTTTGCCAACTTCTTCAAATTGAGAACACCTTGCTTGCTCTGCACGAGAATTCATCATGTTTTACTTGGTAGAGAAGCCGACTTCTATTACAATGAATCCTTGTGTGAAACTCACCAGAAGGAAGTTTCGTCTCTGGCATATTGCCATGCCCACAAAAAACTTTCAAATATTAAAAAAATGTGTGAGGACTGTCTTCTTTCTTTTGCTGCTGAGAAAAAATCTGATGGTGAAAGTCATACATCTGTTGCCATTTTACACAAGAATGTTGGGTTACTTGCTGAAGATGATGCTCATGAATACCATGACATGGACCTGTCTGAAGGGGAAATTGATGAAGCTCTTGAAGTCAAGAAAAAAAGCACCACCGACCCTTGTCTTTGTTCATGCTGCACAAGGCCATTGAAAAGCAAATCTGCCAGAGGAAAGAATATGGCTGTTGCTTCTCATGCACCTGCTCCTTCTCCAAGAGCCCCTTTTGTGACATTGAGGCATGAGCTCCTCAACATTGACTCGCCTCGATTAGATGGGGATGAGGAAGACAGATTCAGGGCTTCATCTCTCCCTGATATGGAATGTGAGTTTAAAAGTGCAATTTGTAATTTCCTTTTAGTCTTGCTGCTATACTGCCAATTCAATAACACACAGCCACAATCCAAACCCCCCCCCCCCACATCGCTATGACTTGTTATTGATCAGGAAGGCTTACGATTTGCTCATATGATATCAGTTGTTGATGGGGTCAAGGTTGCACATTCAACATTGCTGCTGACAGGAATAGATTCAGTTGCTGGCAGAGGAAACAAGATTTTTGGAATCCCTCAAACTGATTCAGCAGCTGCCAGTCCTAGGTGGCTCACTTCCAATCCACGATGGGCAGTCACAAGCCCTAGGTGTACCACAGCCAGCCCCAGAGTGGCTGCTAAGTTACGTCCTAAATCACTGCTTGAAAAAATGGAGTATCCATCAGAGGGTCGTATGTCAACAGAAGTTGAAGGAGACTTAATTTTGCACCATTTGAAGAGACAGGTTCATCTGGATCGCAAATCAATGCTGACCCTGTGCATGGAATTGGATGAAGAAAGAAGTGCTTCAGCTGTGGCTGCCAATAATGCAATGGCCATGATTACTCGGCTGCAAGCAGAAAAGGCAGCTGTTCAGATGGAGGCATTGCAGTATCAAAGAATGATGGAGGAGCAGGCAGAGTATGATCAAGATGCCATACGGGAATCCAACTATTTGCTTGCCAAGAGAGAGGAGGAGATCAAAATCTTGGAAGCTCAACTAGAAGCTTATAGAGACTAATATGGAGACATGGGGGAAGAATGTGAGGAAAGAGAGGTGGTGCTTGGGCTACATTCCATGATTATCAATGAATGAGTTTATGCAGCCAAACTTATATTAGCTCAGGCACAATACAAACTTCCAATGCAAGCATAGATGTCGAGAATAGACCCTAGGTCCTACCCTAATTTGGGCAGGACAGTTGGCGATAATGATTGGTTACCCTGCCACAGATGGTTTAGAGCCATGGCAATTCTGATTAAATAATATCAATGCTTCGTACAGTAAAAATATAAATGTTCAGAAAATGGCGCTTCTGTGCATATGGAAGCTTTTTGCTCTAAAGAGTGATCCAATTGGTGCAAAGAAATCTAGAGCAAAAAATGTTGCTCTTTTTAATTTTCTCAGACATCATTTTTGATCTTCAATTAAGCTTTTTGCTATGGAAGCATTAATCCATGGTAATTTTGCTCCTGTGATCTGTGTCATGCATGACCTGGGTGCAATCACAAATTTCTTATGTAAACAAATATTTTTAAATTTTGGCTGTTGGATTTCTCTCCCAATGGTTAGGAGGTAGAATTTAACTGCCCTAGGGATTCTACCCCTTAATACAGACACCCCCCTCCCACCCCTTTGCCACCCTCATTCATTATATTTAACTTTTTTTCACTGCTTCTCATATTTTATCTCCATCTCCTCTTGGCTCTCATCACACACACACACACTCTCTCTCTCTCTCTCTCTCTCTCTCTCTCAGTTTCTCATTTTGTTTTGACTTTTGGAACATGGGTGTAGAGTGTGACCTGGCAATTGTGGTGTGGTGTAGAAATCAAAAGGAAAACGTGATTTTATGTATTATGGGTATTTTATTTTAAAAATTGTTTAGTTTAGTTTTTTTTTACATTTTAGTTAAATTTAAACTTTAAGAGTTTAGTTTTAGTTTAATTAATAATTAATTTAAAAAAAATTAATTATAATATAATCTAAAAACAAATAAAAATTAAAATGACAATTAGTAATTTTAATTATGATAAAAAAAATTAATTTAAACGTAAACATAGAAAATTATAATATAGATAATGAAAATCCTACGGAAATGTGTGAGACTGCCGAAACTTTGGTTTCTCCGATTGTCTCAACTCAAATATTTAAAAAATAAAAAATTAGAACATCAATAGCTTGGATTTACTTTAATATAATACAAAATAAAAATATTTGGGATGAAGAAGAATCGGTACAATGCAAATATTGTAAAAAGATTTTAACATGTAAGAGTTCGTATGAGACTGGACAACTTAAGAGGCATTCGTATAATGCACCAAAAAAATATGGTGCATTAGATCATAGGCAAACCCAACTCAGTAGTGAGTTCTTTGAGGCTGGATCTAGTTCAGCCTATATATTGACTTCCTTCATATATCGCAATGAGTTATGGACAGAAGACATAGCCAAACTAATCACTACGATGAATCTTCCGATTAGATTTTCATAGGATTCAAGGAAAGTATCAATCAGACTTATTTTCAGCATGCATAATGTATGGTTCCTAAGTCAACATCTAGTAATGACATACTAAATTTCTATAATTTAGAAAAAAAAAATTAATAATTAATGAATTTAAACATTATAGTGGAGTGGTGTCCGTGTCATCCGATATCTGGACTAGCTATGATGATGCATGTCTAATATCTAGACTAGATTTTAAATGGACACTAAATAAACAAAAATATTATGATT
Organism: Sapria himalayana; assembly: GCA_029783825.1. Classification (NCBI taxonomy): domain Eukaryota; kingdom Viridiplantae; phylum Streptophyta; class Magnoliopsida; order Malpighiales; family Rafflesiaceae; genus Sapria; species Sapria himalayana. The sequence continues at coordinate 11,710,939 of JAREIK010001563.1, read as the reverse complement.
CTGACCATTTATGAGTGAATGATTAGAATCTTTAGGGGGTATAATATTCAAAATAAAATATATAGTATCACATTCGACAATGTATCTAACAATGAGGATGTCATTACCATGTTTGTTAGAATTATTAGAGATTGACAATTAGAAAATATTTTTCACTTTAGATGCACGTGTCACGTCATTAACCTCATAATACAAGCTAGGATGCATGTTGTTTCTCCCGTTTTAGAAAACATACATAACTTACTAAATTGCTTTGTATACCTCGCATACAATAGGAGTTAAATAATTTCTGTTCGTCTACAAGTCTAAAGAAAAAGAAATAACAATCGGATGTGAGATAATAATGGAATTATATATACCTTATCTTAGAGTCATGTGTTGAATACGAATACGTGATATCTAACTATGTTAATAGTAAGAGTGATGAACATATTACTGACAAAATTGGCTGGACTACAGAAATATCATTTATGAAATTCCTGAAGATTTTTTATGACACGACGAATATGTGTTCATTAGTTTATACTTCTACGACTTGCAATGCACTCAAGTGCATATGCAATATTAGTAGCATATTTAAGAAATTTAGAGATAACCCAATATTTAGTGATATAATTGTAAAGATGGAAATTACTTAAAGTACTGGTTCACCATTTCATCTCTTTATTGTCTGGCTGCTTGCATGAATCCTAGGGTTAAGGTGGAAGAGGTAGGTTGTGTTCTGACATATATTTTCTCGTGCATGAACTATGAAGACCAACCTGAAGAGTTCATTCACAAGAAATTGACTAAGCTCTTTACATACTAGATACTAGCTAGGTATGGTGGTAATAATAGTTAGGCTCTGAGTATGAACATGGATACCATATTCAGAGATGATGTCTTTTCTATTTAGTTAGCGAGGGAGAAACGATGGGGTGGACCGTTGAATAGGAGCGAGTTGTTTCACTGCTTAGATATTAATTATTGCTCAATCCTATCATATACCGATAATAAGAATCTTGATATTTTACAGTGGTGTAAAATCATAGAGTCCACATATCCCGTACTATCTAAGATGACACAAAATCTACTGACTCCCCTAGTGTTGAACATAGCATCGAAATCTACTTTTCCTGTTGTAGTAAGTGTGATTTCAGATAGGAGATCGAGATTATGGCTAGATATTATTGAGGTATTAGAATGCATGATAGATTGGGAGGATTCGAGCTTAGATATCCAGGATCATACTGGGACTATAGCAAATGAGGAAGAGTAGTTGTTGAAGATGATTTGTGAGACATTGAAGACGATTGATAACTAATATGAGATTAGGTCATTGATGATTGAGCTGAGCACCTAAGACTACTTTACTACCTACGACCTACTGTTATTGATACATTGATACTGATATTATTAGTGATCATACGCTAATGATATTTATAATATTTATTTATCATTTTTGGATTGTATTTATTTATTTTTTTATCATTTAACTTTGAGACTTGATTTAGACACTTATGTTTTTGTGATTGATATTGGGTTCATGTTTTATTAATTCAGATATTGATATTGCTATTGATTCAAACACTTGTTAGTTTTTAGATTTTAGTTGTTTATGTTTTAGTATTTTAATTAATAAATTAATTTAATTTAAGTATTGAAATTTAAATTTTTTAATAATTTTAAATTAAGGATTAATATTTTTACAATAGCCTAAACCCAGCCTGAATGTGCATAATCCGACAACTCCAGGCATGACCTGGCCTGAAAAATTAAAATCTAGGCCAATGGGACATGCTGGGCCAACTCTAATGAAGACGTGTCATGCCAGGCACGACACGGTAGCTCGATTGGGCCTCCCAAAAACTAGTTGGACCAGCCTAGTCCATCCCATTTGATACATCTAATTAGAGGTTCAAAGGTAACCTACCAATATCTAGTAGATTTGGCATAATTGTCTTTTGTTTTTTGTTATTATATAAATTTTTTGAATTCAAATGATAATATCTATGTGATAATGAATGACATACCATAATAGTAATAAATATTTATTTTCAGGAGGCTGAGTTAAAATGTCTACCAATACTATTTGAGATATTTAAGCGAATGCACAAGAAAAATGATAAATCATTTGTGGACAAGTGTTCAAATAATATAAATACGAGTTTCTTATTCTGTACTTATAGTTTCATTTGAAAATTACAAATAATACTTGAAAAAAAATGTAAAAAAAATTTAAAAAAATGATTATTTGGCATTAAATATAAACAAAATGTAAACTCAAGTATAATTTTTAACCATAACAAATTATTTATTATTTATGGATTAAATAAATATAATGACTAACTTCATTTTTATATTATTTTTTAGTAGCGAGAGAACTGTTTCTTTTGTTGGCATAAAAATTATTTTAATAAATTAATTGATGAGTTATATTGTATTTTAACAATTGAAGGAAACTATGGAAAATATGGTTGCAATTGCTTCACAATCGTCAAATCCTTATGTAGAGGCACATATTTACCTTCAAGTTGTTAGAGTGGAGCTGAAAATTGGTGATTGTACGCTCTTGGTACCCATGCATCTATATTTTATATAGGTTTTGTTTGGAGACATTCATCATCATCTTTCAATTACAATAACATGTTTGATGAGAGGTTATGCGAGGAGATGCAGAAAATTCAAGATGCATTACAAAAGAAAGAATGAGGAGATGCAACAAAAGAAAAAGAGATGCAAAAGAAAATTGCAGAAATAAAAAAAAAGAGAGGTTGAAAGATTGAAAAGGGAGGAGAAACAAATGAAAAAAGTGGAGGAAAGAATAGAAAGAGATGCTGAAATATAACAAAAGATTTTAAAAATTGAGAAAATAATATGCAAGATGGTAGAGATATCATCTATTTTGATCATTCTCAAGAAGATCCATCCAGATCTCCGGAGGACAATACTCATTAGGACGATAACTCATAGTTGTTTATGATGTTGTGTTATTAATTTTTTGTAATGAATGTTTTTGATATGAAATTATGGTTTTTGTGTAAATGTTTTTTTAATTAGGTTATGAATTGTGTATTGAAATTTATAGATATTTATATTTCTTATCTGACATTTTATTCTATAGTGGATATTATGTGAATGTCATTTAATAAATAATATGTGGATGTGCTTATTTGGTTGCAGATCATATAGTTTATGTATGTAATTGTATATTATATACAACATACAGAAACTACACAAATAGAATATGTTCATATTCTAGACTATAGAAATAGAAAATTCCATTTCTAAATAGAAATGGATCAAGCATTTCTTTAATAATCCATAGCTTATTTAGAACCGGATAATACAAACCTATTTTATCTGTCACAAAATTAGCGACCAAATCCAAAATCCCTTTGTCGTCATAACTTTTCGTGATGGATCTTTTCCATCGCTATTTATAGAAATATTATTGTATTATTCATTTCTAAAAATTTAGTTTGGATGATTTTAGAAACAGAATGAATCCGTTTCTAATTATGTCACTATTTAACCATGGCGACGATATTAGAAACAAAATGAGACGTTCATGATCTTGTCTTTTCTTTTGTGTGTGATTGAGTGTGCATGTGTGTGTCTGGATGTAAGTGTGATATGTGTGTGTGTGTGTGAGTTAATACACACTTACACCCAACACACACACACACATAGAGAGAGAGAGAGATATATATATATATATATATATATATATATATATATTATTTATTTATTTATTTATATGTTAATACACACACACACACACATATATATATATATATATTGGAAAAAAGTATTCATTAGATACATTAAAATTTTTAGATTAACAAATAAAAATTATATAACCTCTCAAATGGATACATTTATTTGTTTTGCATATGACATACTATCATTGATTCATAAGGCAAGTGGACCGGAATATTCCAAGGAGTCGAAGAAGCTAAGAGGAAAAATATGCTCAAGTCTGCATAAAATAATAGATATGTCATTTTGTAATTTCTCTATATTTTTCTTTCTTATGACATTGCAAGTGAGATTAAAAAGAAATGATTATTTCAGTCAATGTTTCCTAAACATTTTGTAGAAGTAATTCACAGAATCCTATGGGTATTAGCTACTGCACGAACACATGTTAGTCATGACTTTTCATCCCAAATAACTTATGTTTCTTCATATCAACATATCTTCCCATGTTAGATGCATATTCATCTGGGAACTTAAGCTCCATCAGTCATTTGCACAAAGCTTCAATTGCATCATTTTCAAGAGTATAATAAGCCTTAGGGAATTTATTAGTTGGTTCGTCCATATGTAACTATGGGCATGAATATAACTCTTTCAAATTATCTTTTGATTTGACATTATCTTTTCCATCCACATTCATGATAATATTAAAAATATTTTCATAAAAATTCTTCTCAATGTGCATCGCATATAAGTTGTGCCTAATTAAATTAGTTTTCCAATAAAGTAAATCCCAAAAAATACTTCTTTTTTTCAACCACAATGATAATTCTTTTAAATTTATGCATTAATGCAATCTACATTTACATAACATTTTCGAACCTATATATTTCAATTACATAAAATATTTCATCACCTGACCTCAAAGGGGTGCGCCTCTTATGACTTTATGGCCTTTCCTAAATGTGTCAATATTCATTCGAAATATATATTCTACATGTAAGAACGTACGGTGATTATCAAACCAAAAAGTCTTTCCTCCTTTGCTCAGATAAAATATATCTAAGTCCTCTATGCAATAAGGATAAACTAATTTCTCTATAGTACTTCATCCTGACGACATTGAATATATATCAAAGTTACTTATAGTCCACATAAGTACTGCTCACATTTTGAAGTTCTACTTTTTAGATATGTTATATGTTTCGACACCATCCTCACACAAAATTTTGAGCTCCATTATCAGGGGATACAAAAAGAAAATATCTAATTTATCTTTTGAATTTCTCAGACCGGGCATGATAATATACAAAAATATGTACTCATCTTTCATACACATCTATGACGGTAAATTATAAGGTGTAATAATAACCAGCCATAACGAGTATTATTGCCAAGTTTGTCTGAATGATTGAAATTCATCTGTTCACAACTCTAATCTAATATTTTGACTTTCATCTACAAAAGATAGATGATAAATATCAAAATATTTTAAAGAAAGAGAATTTGAGCAATGCCGCATAATTTCATCTTCAATAAAATGCTCTTTGTGTCAACTCATATCATTAGTAGTGACTTCCGATACAAATAATCTTTACAAATATAGAGTCAATAAGAAATAATTCATCTTATTATGATAAATATTTATTTTCTACCATTTATATGTTGTATTTCTTTTATACTGAGGATAATTACCAAAATTACCTGCAATTTCTTAATTATCTATGCTCCAATATATCATGTAGCCAATAATGTATTAATGTATTTTTTTTCATGGGAAACTCAAACCTCCCATTAACTTCTTTGTGTTATAAAAATTATCTGTCATGACATTGTTCTTTGGTAACAAGTCAGATAATAACCAGCATATTACATCATAATCCATTTCTAAAAAAATGATATTTTTCCATTAAAATTCAAGAGTCTAGTTACTGCAAATAACTTTGAGTAGCCATATGGATTACCTGACCAAACATCTTCTCCTGAAGCATTTAGCATTTTATAAAATTATTTTACTAATGATATTAGGATATCATCAATGACATTCGGATATAATGAAGGATCAATAATATTCTTTAATATTATTTCACATACATCATTGGGATTAGCAAATTTCATTATAACATTGGAATAAACACTTCTATGTACATGATATTTAGTTATTTGTGGTACAACTAATTCCCCATATTTATACCAAACATAATAGTATATAACAAATTCATTTTTTTCAAGATGAAATCACACTATATCCACATATTTGAAACTCTGATTCTGACATTTACTGTCATTACATGAGCATCTTATTTTTGTTTCATCCATAAATTCAGACTATTTTTTAGCTGATACATTCATCCATTGACAATCATGTTGTATAATATTTTTTATTCCGATAACACACCAGATTTTGAATTATAATAAATAAATAGTGACTTATTTGTAATAAAGTTGTAACATATTTATGATATTACATAAATCTAATAAATAAGTAAGTTGTAATTTTGTCATTTATATAAAACAAAATATTTGATATTTATCTATATTGGATGAAATTGTTTAATAAAGAAAAAAAATTGCAATGTCATAATTTTTGATTTCTAAATTAATAACCAGTACTAACTAATTAGAAAAACACATTATATATAATAGAAATAATAAATAAATTCTCAATGTTAAATGAAAACAACAAAAATAAATCAATTATTGATGGAGAACATTAACAAATTAATAGAAATATTTTCTAATCTATATGAAGTATGTAGTATAAATAGTCATATACCATATGAGCCATGTAATATGATTTTTTTTTAATATTAAATAAAGGGAGGTATTATTTATTTTATTGCACCTTTAGTGAAATATAGATCAAGCAACTATATAAAATTTGAAATGAGCTTATAATTTTTTTTAGTTTTATATTTGTTCATTATATTTCATCCTTCCAATTGTATACCCTCATAATTTTTTATGATTTTCATTATTATTACAAATAAACTTTTAGTATTTGTTATAATAATTATAAGTTGTTCATTGTTAAATTTGTGCTATTAGTATTCGTTATTCTTTTAAAAATCATTACATTTCATATAGTCTTAATAAGAAAGCAAAATGCAAATTAATTATAGTGATCAAAACTATCAGTGAATAATAAATTGCACAAAAAATTGATACCTCAATTAGGTAACACAAAAATTTAATAAATCCAAATATGTGAAAATAATGTAAACTATATTGTTTATCAATTATAATTATGATCATTCAACAAAATAATAAGAGAGAACCCAATAAAAATGTTAAAAATGAAAACAAATTAAATGTAATATTAAAATGCATAAATATAGATATTCATGAATAAAATAAATACAAGATAAAATGAAAATCATAATTCATTCCTTAATTATGGATGAATCATGTGTTGATCAATAATTAGAGGGAACAAAATTCACAAATAATTCGAACGAACTCGGATTCAAAATGAAACCCCCCAGGGCCCTAAATTTCTTCAAATATTCGAAGTGTTCTTTGATAAATAAATTATTGTAAATTAGTGGTAGAATTTAGAAATGGAATATTATTACATTGCTACTTTTTTTTAAAGGGAAGATATGTTGATATAAAGAAACATAAGTTATTTGGGATGAAAAATTATGATTGACATATGTTCATGAAAAGACTAATACCCATAAGATTTTGTGAATTACTTCTACAAAATATTTAGAAAGCATTAACTGAAATTATATTTTTTTAAAATCTCACTTGTAATGTTATAAGAAAGAAATATATAGAGCAATTATAAAATGATATTTCTATTATTTTATGGAGACTTAAGCATATTTTTCCTCCTAACTTTTTTGACTACTTAGAATGTGTTCCAGTCCACTTGCCTTATGAATCAATAATAACATATCATATGCAATACAGATGGATGTATCCATTTGAAAAGTTATATAATTTTTATTTGTTAATCTAAAAATTGTAATGTTTCTAATGAATATTTTTTTTTCTAATATGTGTGTGTGTGTGTGTGTGTGTGTGTCTATATACATATATTTATATATACACAATATAAAAATACACACACACACACACACACATATATATATATATAATGTGTGTGTTTTGTCTATATACATACATATTATGAAATATCTACCCATATTAAATTAATTAATATATATGTGTGTTTAGTTATGTGTGTCTGTCTGTCTGTTGTCTACAAACACACACACACACACACACACATATTAATTAAATGTGTTGTGTGTATTTATATTTATGTGTGTGTGTGTGTGTGTGTATATATATATATATATTGACACACACACACACACATATATATATATATATGTGTGTGTGTGTGTGCATGTGTGTATACACGTGTGTGTGTGTGTGTGTGTTTATGTTTATACACTCTAAACTCACTCACTCACTCACTCACACACCCACATATATATATATGTGTGTGTGTGTGTGTGTGTCTATATAGATATATTTATATACACACAAATATATATATGTATGTATGTATCTATGTATGTATATTTGTATATATATATATATATGTATGTATGTATATGTATATATGTGTGTGTGTGTGTTTGTGTGTGCGTGTGTTTGTGTGTGCGTGTGTTTGTGTGTGCGTGTGTGTGTTTGTGTGTGTGTTGTCTATATATATATATATATGTGTGTGTGTGTGTGTGTATGTATGTATATAGATGATAGACAGGCAAACACACATAGACACAAACTTACACACACACACACACACACACACATATATATATATTAAATATGTGTAGATATTAGATATTAAATAATATGTATGTATATAGACAAAACACACACACACACATTTATATTTATATTTATATTTATATTTATATTTATATAAATATATTCATATATCTATATAATTTTATATATCTATATATATTTATATATATGTATATTTATAGACACACACAGACACACACACATATTTATTTATTTATTTATTTATATTGTGTGTATATTTATGTGTGTGTATAGACATGCACACAGTCTCATATATATCACTCCAAGAAAAGATGGAATAAAAAATGTCATATTTCATTTCTAATTTCGCAGCTTATTTATAATTATGATGAAATTAGAAATGGAAAGAATACATTTCTAAAATGCTTCTCTCTAAATTTTAAAAATAGATAATGCAATGACATTTCTATAAATAGCGACATTTATTTTATGTTGCTAAAATTAGCGACGACAAAGAAATTTTTGATTCCATCGCTAAATTAGCGATGGAATGACATAGAAATGCATCATTCATTTATATTTTAGAGACATTTAGAAATGTTATTTGCCATTTCTATTGTCTACAACAATAACATCTCTCATTTGTGTAGTTTTTGTATGAAGTATACAATATACAAATACATTTAGAAACTATATGACCTGCAACCAAATAAGCACATCCACGTATTATTCATCAAATGACATTCACATAACATCCACTATAGAATAACATGTCAGAAAACATAAATGACCATAAATTTCAATACATAATTTATAACCTAATTAAAAAAATATTAACACAAATATTTTCATATCAAAAATAATCATTGCAAAAAATTAATAACACATCACAAACGAATAAGTGTCCTTGTCCTGATTAATATTGTCATCTAGATATCTGGATAGATCATTTTCAGAATATTGAAAAATAAATGATGCATCTTCAAACTTGCACATTATTTTCTCAATCTTCAAAATTTTATGTTGCATCTCATCCTCTCTTTTCATTCTTACCTTCTCTCTTTTTAATCTTTTAGCTTCTCTTTTTTTTTTCTTCAATTTCATTTTGTATTTATTCTTTCTTTTTTTTACATCTCTTAATTCTTTTGTTGCATCTTCTCATTTTATCTTTATAATGTATCTTGAATTTCTTGCATCTCCTCCCTCAACATCTCATCTAGAAGTGTCAAATGGGACGTCCCGGGCTGGCTCGACCGTGCTTCCGTGCTAGGCCAGGCACGTCACGGTTACTACGTAGTATCGTGCCTGGTCCAGCACAATTCTATGGAGGTCAGCCCAGCATGGACACGCGGCACTAATCCGATGGGTTCGACTCAATCGAGCTGAACCCTAATTTAAAAAAAAATAGTGTTTGGCGGTGTGCCGCCGCACCACCATGCCGAACTCCTGCTGTAATTCTTCTTCACTATCGGGCTCGATGGGCCTCACCCGTCGGGCTCAGCTTCTACTGCTAGGGTGGTTTCTCGGCTCATGCTGAGATACCACACCAATGGGCCACAGTACCATGCCGGGTCAGACACGGAACGAGGCCCTGTTGACCTCGGCACTGCACAGCACTACACGGGCATGGGCACGGGAAATTCCCGTGTCGTGCTAGCCTAGCATGACCGAATCATGGCGTGCTTCTTGCCGGACCGGGCCGGCCTAGCCTAATTGACACCTCTACTCTCATCAAACATATTATAATTGGAAGATGATGATGAATAACTCTAAATAAAAACTAGATAAAATGTAGATGCATGGATACCAAGACCATACACACATCATTTTTTCTGCTCACTTTGATAGCATAAAGGTAAATATGTGCAATATCAATCTCTTGCACTTCTAAAGAAGAATTTGTCAACTGTGAAGCAATTGTAATCATATTCTCCATAGCTTCTTATAATTATTAAAATACAAAATAACTCATCATTAATATATCCAAATAAATTTTATACTAGTACAAGAAACTGTCATCTCCCTACTAAAAATTAATATAAAAATGATGTTAGTCATTACATTTGATGAATCCATAAATAATAAATGTTCACTTATGGTTATAAAATTATACTTGAGCTTGCATATTATTAATAATTAATGCCAAATAAATATTTTCTTACATTTATTTCTTTTATAAGTACAATTTTCATATGAAACTCACAGTTATATGTTTTGAGCACTTGTCCATAAATGATCAATCTTTCTTCTTGTGCATTCACTTGAATTCCTCAAATGGTTTTGGTGGATGTCCCAACTCAACCTTGTGAAAATAAATATTAGTTACTATTATTGTACATCATTCATTATCACACATATATTATCTTTTACATTCAAAAAATTCAAATAATAACAAAAAAAGACAATTATACCAAATCTACTGAATGTTGGCAAGTCACCTTTGAACCTCCAATATATTTTGAAGGTCCTGATATTTCACCTACTTTCTCTGATTGACGATTATATGAGGCCATCTATGATAAAGCTTTGAATTCCTTACTATTCTAGTATTCCCACCACTTTATCCAAACAATAAGATGGATACTATTAGGCTTTGCATCTTTACCATATCTTTTTCTCCATTTTATACGCTTATCATTGTATCTCAGAGTTGCCACATATTTTCATGTATCATTCACTGAGATCACCAAAACATTATTCCATTTATATTTTTTTTTGCAAAAATCAAATAAAATAATAATACATTGTAATACATTTATTTTAAGAGTAAATCATATTAGACCAAATTGAAAAACAAGGAAATGCATAAAAATTGTACCTCAAATTCTTTCCAATAAAATTCTTTCATACTTGGGGGCACTTTGCTCCACTTTATACCCTCCATAATTAGTTTCTCCTTAAACATCTTTCCAATTATATGAGAAGCAAGAATAAACTGATAAGTAATTTAATATTAGCACATACATATACATATAAACAAAATACACTATTTTTTTGCTACTAAGTTTATATTTAATTCTTTTTTTATTTATTGTCCAAACTTTATAATACAAATATTATTTTTATTCTAAATGATAATGTTTGATATGTAGCAATATCATACTTTGTTATTATTTTAAATTACCAAATTTCAAAAATTATAATATATTTATAATTTCATTTACATTTTATTTTATATTTAATTAAAATGGAAAAAATGATAATTGATAATTAATGCATGAAGTAAATTTAAGAAAAACTACATACTGCTTATTGTTAATTGTGGACCGAATGAAGATTTTCTCATAACTTGACATACAAATTATTGATTATGAATATCCTATCGATTTCACTACTATAGTATCAATGCAAGAGCCTTCTAAGATAGGTGAGATGAAATTATTATTATTACATTGCATATTTAGTGAAATGTAGATCAAGCAACTATATAAATTTTGAAATGAGCTTATAATTTTATTAGTTTTATAATTATTCGTTATGTTTCATCCTTCCAATTGCATACTCTCATAATTTTTTATGATTTTTATTATTATTACAAATAACCTTTTAATATTTGTTATTATAATTATAAATTATTCATTGTTAAGGTTGCACCATAATTATGAGTTCTTTTGAAAATTATTACGTTTCATATAATCCTAGCAAGGAAACAAAATGAAAATTAATTATAATGATCATAACTATAGGTCATTAACAAATTGCACAAAAAATTAATATCTCGATTAGGTAACACAAAAAATTAACAAATCCAAGTATGAGAAAAAAATGTAAAATATATTATTTATCAATTAGAATTATAATTATTTAACAAAACAACAAGAGTGAACCAAATAATAATATTAAAAATGAAAACAAATTAAAAGTTACATCAAAATGTATAAATGTAGCTTTTCTTGAATACAATACATATGTGATAAAATGGAAATCATAATTTCATACCTCAATTATGGATGAAATGTGATTCGATCAATATATGGAGGAAAATCAATCCACAAAAAAAATTGGATGAAATTAGAATCAAAATGAAAATTCCCCAAAGCCCTAAGTATGTTCAAAGTTATAAAGTGTTATTCGATAAATTTATTATCATAATTTGGCGATGGAAAATTTTTTCAGTTTCTATTATAACAACGGAATTAATTTCCATCACTGAATGTCATGCAAGCATTTTCAAACCCCTCTCCGCATCACAATTAGTGATGGGATTAAAAAAAATTCATAAAAATCCATTGCTAATTAGCGACAAAATTTTTATCCATTTCTAAATATTTCATATTTTGTGATTTCTATTTTTAATCCATTTCAATTTTGTTCTTAATTTTAGGTATAAAATTGAGCATTTCTAATTCATGTGTGTGTCTATGTGTACACACACATATACACACTCACACATAGACATGCACAAATACACACACACACATATGTATGTATGTATGTATGTATGTATGTATGTATGTATGTATACATGTGTATATATATATGTGTTGGGCAATTGTGCTTCCACGGTAGTGAGATTAAGATACATAAATAACAGAAACATAGAAAACAATCAATATATATATATATCCAATCCAACAAGCATCCATGACAGAATCAAAAAATGAGAAATTAATATCAAAAATAATGTGGTTCGCTAGTCGCTCAGTACGACTAGATACATCCAACAAAAAATGATTATGCGTTACAGATTAAATCAACAAAAATGTCTTACAGTATGCAGCACATAGAACAGTCGCGATAAATCACGCAGAGAGAAGAGAGAGAGACGATGAACAGTTCCACAGGTCCAAAAATAGCTGCCCAAAAATAAAATTACAAAACATTTTATATTAAAAAAAAATCTCTCGGTTCATTTAACCGGAGCGGGTCGGATCATGGGACGGGTCAGGCTCTGCTCCAAAAATTACGGCCCGCTGACCAGAAAGCGAGACCTCCATTATTGTGCTACTGCTGCATCCCCGACCTCTTAATATTTTCTTTCCTGTACTTACATGAAAATATTAAAACAGAAAATATATTTGGTTATACAAATAGATTATTAAATAAAAACAAATTACATATACAACAATATGTGTGTGTGTGTGTGTGTGCAAACACACACACACACATATAAAATAAATAGATATATATATATGTGATTGTGTGTGTGTGTGTACATAAATATATATACGCAGATAAATATATAAGTATATAAATATAAATAAATAAATATATATATGTTTATCTCATGTATATATATAAGTTTATCTCATGTATTATAGTTAGAAGTGCTATTAGTTCCTTCCTACCATATGTACAAGTGAGACTTGTAGTTTACCTATCACAATATACCAAGACAAACTTGTACAAACCTACCAATAGTCTAAATCATAGTTCAAGTTCTATTTAATTACCATCTATCAATATCTATAATAGAATTAATCAAATATATTTATTCATTCATTAAAATCATTATCACATCACATATCTCAATTTACACAAACCTTAGACCCACATTAGTTTAATAGAAATTATTTAATCAACCCTAGAGAAGAGGTATTTCAGAATAATACTCCTCAACTCTAGGGATTAGCCTTAATCTTGTGTCTCTTGCTTACTTGTAAAACTCCTAGGGTGTGTCAAAATTTTGTTTAGGGTTTGATATTTGCCATTACGTTTCTTGTTGCATGAGATAGAAGAAGAGAAAAATAAGATATATTCTAGAATTTCTCTATCTTTCACATTTATACTCGGGTAGCCATGTATTACTCTAACTATGAAATGATGAATTTTAAAATAAGTTTGCAACTTTGGCCTTCATCTCTTTTGTTTGAGGTCATATCTCGAGAAAATTTATGTGACTGTAGTCTACATTTTGATCTTTTTATAACATAATATCGTGGTACTGGCAAAGACTACAATTTAAGCATAAGATTTCTATAATGCAAAGTCATTGTATTGGTAGTATGAAGTGGTTGTTACTTCATGCCTAAAGGTAAAGGGTCATGGTGCTAGAATGTGGCTGCATAGTAGTAAATAGCTTCTCAATTTGTTATATAGCCATGATAGTGCGTAGAAGTCGTGGTATTGTCAATAGACTTTTTTGAGTATTAGATGGTCACGACACTAAGAAACAACCACAATATTAAGAAGGTTTCTCATATGTTGGTCATGGCCACATCATTGTGAAATAACCATGGCACACCATTTTTCTACCATATCTCAAGTGTTTATGATAATATGGGTCGCCATGACTTTAATCTTCTCTTCTATCATATAACATGTTGTTTTGGCACTACAAGGATGATGTGGCACATGCAATTAGCTCAATTATATAATTCATGGCCATGTCCTTTTTTGAGGACAAGAATCAAGGCCTTGAAAATGTCCATACTTGAGTAATATCCTCTATAACATGTAGTATCCCGAAAGTTATGACTCTGAATAATAAATAGTATGCTTTGGCCTGAGTAGTTATGACTATAATTATTTCATATTATTGAGACATATTAAAGATAAAGTCATAACGCTTAGACTTAACCATGAACTTGAGCACCAGTATGGTACTTAGTTGTAGTAACATATAATTAATATTGCAATCATTAGAATTTTTCAAGATAAATATGGTTGCAACTCCATAAGAGTAAAATAACTATCGCAACTACTAAGAATATATCTTACAATAGAAGGATTGTGCTCATGAGTTAGTAGGATCATGATTTACTAGAATTACCTTGACCAATTATGTAGAGTTTTAGCCAAGAATAGATATTAAAACTCTATGAGATTCAATATTCTATCCTCTCTACTAAATACCTTAAAAAATCTTATTGGCCTCAAGACTATTATCACTCATTAGAATGCCAAAGTTGTGAACACAACCCATACTTTTTATATTTCTATATATACATATCATCATAAGCCACCAAAATATATAAGAATATTTTATAATTTTGAGCATCTAACATATCTCATGCTTTACTATGATTTCTTTCCAATGCTAGCCTATATCCTTTTCTAGGGTTGACTTACTAATTTGTGGATGATGAGTGTTGAATTATAACTATTGTGGAAATGCAATATGGTTTTTTGTTGATATTCTTGGGATTTATTCTGACATGTTGGCTTTCACCATGATGTATTCATCTTACCATATATAATGCATAATTACCTCTAGCAATTAGTATGTTCAGTTATGATGCCCATATGTATTTCTTAGGATAATAACATCCAATAAGAACACACTTATGTGACTCTTACAAGTGTGATAGACTTTAAGAGAACTTGTGCAGAAATTCTCAACATAAACTAATAGGAACAAGCTTATACACATGAGATATTTATAATATGGACTATGACAATTGATTAATAAAAGATCCAAGTGTTACCCAATTTATTTGGTTACCAAAGACATTGTTTGATTCTTAGAAGAACTTTTACTAGTGAAAAAGAACAAATGCTTGAGGCATACATCATGACCAGTGCCTTTAGATGCCCTAGCAAGGATAATAGACTTATTATCATCCTCATTGCCTAGATAAACTATTTTTGGTGACTCAATTTTGAACATGAGAAGTGTGACCTATTCTCAATGTCCCATATTTTGTTATTTATAAATCAATAAATAATACACTATATGCCAATGACTATTGAATAATGGAAATCACCATGTATAAAAAAGTAAATCAACTATAGAACTTATTGAATCAAATACTTATAAGCCAAGATAGCTAAGAACTTCAACACCATTTCAAACCAAAAACCTCAATCTTTATGAAATCAATATTTGGACACCAAATGTTCACTTTATTTCTTGTTAAACTCATATTTTTGGTTGTATCTAGTATGTAAATAATTTTCTACACTAGTATTCATATTAATAGTCATAATCATAGTTATAATCATAGCATACTCATACTCATTTTAGTGGTGGTAGTTCTATGGTAAGCATAGTTGTAGTCATATTCATAGTCATGGTCATAGTCATATTGGTATTCATAATAGTATCATTGAGGTAGTTGAGATGGCAGTCATAGTCATAATAGTTGTTGTAGTGGTAATGGTAGTCATAGTGGTAGTCATAATCATTATTAGTAGTCATAGTCATAGTCATAGTGGTAGTGGTATCGGTAGTCATAGTCATAGTCATAGTGGTAGTCATTGTCATATTCATAGTCAAAGCCCTCATAGTCATAGTCTTAGTCTTAGTCTTAGTCATAGTAGTAGTCATAGTAGTAGTCATAGTTATAGTAATAGTTAATGTCATATTCATGATTATTATCATAATCATCATCATACTCATAGTTGGAGTCATAGTCATAGTCATAGCGTTAAGGATCTAATAGTGATTTAGGAGTTCAGGAAGGGGGAAGAGAGCTCTCAAAGATGAAGCACACAATGCATGAAAATAAAAGATAAGAGAGAGAGAAAGATAAATTTTATTATCATATTTCATTCAAAACCCCTCAACATATTTCTACATTACATGCATAAGTCCTTAAATAGTAAAATAAAAATCCTTTTTAAAACTTATGTCCTAAGTCAATATAATATCCATGTTGCAACTTCATTCATTTATGCAGTGATACTAGGGAACAAGGTTTTGAATTAAATCTTTAATTTCTCTAGTAGCACTAACACATAACATGTTATGACTTTATTTATTTATATCACGATAACAAAGAACAATGTTGCAATTTAAATTTTTAAGACTTTCAATCATAAAAACATAAACTAGGTTGTAACTCCAATCAAGTCATGACTTCATAATTTATATCACAACATTGAACATAAAGTCTACCAGTTGTAACAACACAAAATATTTTGTGTCTTAGTTAAGGTCACAACTTCAAAATGCATGTTGGTAGACTAAACACATATTGTAGCTTCAAAAGTATAAGCCATACCTAATGATCTCTCACTTTGTGAATATATCTTCATCTTGGTCTCGACTCTACACTACTAGAACTTTTCTACCCCTACTATCATTTTCATGTAATCAACATTGTTATTATGTGTTGACTTTCTCTGATCGAATCAACCTCTAATAAACTTACTCTCTAATGAAGTGATATTGGGTATTTATGTGATATGTTAAAGCTTGAAATGCTAGATTTCTTTTTAAATGAATAGTACTCTAACTATCATATACGAGTCTCAATTCCTTATACTCGAAGCCAAACTCTACACATAGTTTTGTTATTAAGATAGCTTACTTACTTGCATGAGTAAGCACCATTTATTCTACCTTAGTAGTTGAAAGGGAAATAACAATTTGCCTCTTACTCATCCAGCTCATAGATCAATTATTGATTTTGAATATTTATTTAAGATTAATTATTATAAATTCTTTATTTTAGAAACAAATATATATATATATATATACATATATATCACTACAAAAAAAAGAAGGATTTAGAAATAAAAATTTGAAATGCCAAAATCCATTTTTCTAAAATTTGAAATGGATTTGAAATGGACTAGAAATGGAATTTACAAAACTAGGAAATAATCGAAACGAAAAAAATTCTTGCTGCTAAATAGTGACAGATATATTTAAATTTTTTTAACCATTACTAATAGCAACATGAAGCAAGATTTAGTTATGCTTGGTGGCATTTTGTGATGAAAATCTTTGCATCCATTTGTAATTAGAAATGAAATCCATATCTGTTTCTACTATTTGGGAGGGATATTAATTCCATCGCTAAATGAGAAACGACATGCATATCCATCACTATATCATTTAAAATGATTATGCGATGAAAATTCATTCAGTTTTTATTTTTGAGACGAAATAATTTATATCGCAAAAATATGATAATTGATTTCCAAAAAATTCTTCAGAACTTCGAACATTAATTCTTAGGGTTTTGGGGATTTTTGGTTTTGATTATGATTTCATCTGATTCCTTTGTGGATTACCTATCCTCTATATATTGATCGACACACATTTAATCCATATTTGAGGTATACATTTATGATTTTCATTTTATCCAGTTTGTATTGTATTCAGGAATAACTATATTTTTGCATTTTCATATTATGTATATATATATATATATTTTTCATTTTTAACATTGATATTGGGTTCTATCTTATTATTTTGTTGAATGATTATAAATATAATTGATAAATTATATAATTTTTACATTATTTTACATATCTTCCTCATACTTTGATTTGTATTTTTTTTTTGTAACCTTATTGAGTTATAATTTTTTTGTGTATTTTATTATTGACCTATAGTTAAGATTACCAAAATAATTTGCATTTTGTTTTCATACTAGAATTACATGAAATTTAATAATTTCAAAAAATATAATTCATATTAATGCCTTGATGGCACAACATTAACAATAAATAATTTATAATTATTAAAATAAATATTAAAAGTTCATTTTTAATAGGAATGCAAATGAAAAAAAAAAGAACTCTCTTCTTTGGAGGAGTTAATACCAAAATGAAAGAAGAAATATTGCAAGATTCTGGATTTATCAAAGGATCTCTCCCCTTCACCTTCAAGTAGATTAATCATGGCTCAATTCTCTACATTGTTGATCAAAATTATTTCAATCATACACCAATGAGCTAGTAAAATTCTTTCATTTACGGGAATGCTGGAACTACTAAGCATAGTAATCCATGGTATAGAGAGAAATTGGTTTTCGGTATTCCTCTTATCATCATCTATTATTAGTAGAATCAAAATTGTATGTAGATGATTCCTATAGAGATGTCCATAAACAGGCAAATTCAGGCATAAAGACTCATGGAAATAAGTATTCATGCCCATCTCAAATGGCAGCTTGGTATCCTTGAATTAGCAATATGGAATAAATCTTTTTTTATTAAAAATATATGGAGAATCAATAAGAAAGATGATTCTCTTTGGATTAAGTGGCTACATTATATTTATTTAAACTCTACTAATATTTGGGAGTACCAATTTTGAAAATCTCTAATCTTGATTATGGATTTACTAATTGACAAAACTTGTGGTATAAAGCAAGCTGAAACATTACTTAATACATGAGGTATCAATGGAAGGATAATATCTGAAGCGTATAAATTCTTTTCTGGGAAGTATACAAAAAGAACCAAAGTGTGGAACAAAGTGATATGGTTTTCTAACCATATTCCAAAGCACGTAGCATTCCTATGGATTTCCAAATGTGGCAAAATCAAAACCCAAGATAGTTTATCTTGATCCTGAAAAACATGTAGTGGGAATTATGCATCCATACAAAATCAGTGAATCATGTATTTTTTGAATGTGAGTTTTTCAAAGGCATTTGGGAACACCTAAAAAGTTAGATATCAATAGTAGGACCCATGGATTCCATCCATGCATGTTTCAAGAGCTTTTAAGAAAATCACCCAGCCAAAACAAATGAGAATCACATACAAAAAGTAATATTTGTAGTCATTGTTTACTACAGCTAGAGAGAAAGAAACCATAAATGGCACGAAGGAAAGGGACAAGATGTAGATGCAATACTATGGAAAATTAAAATAGAAATTAATGTTGTATTTTACAATGAATGTAATAGCTTGAATCTTTCTTAGGTTCTACAAATTTTAATATTAATGTTTTTACTTATCAAAAAAAAATAGAAAAAAAAATTATAAGGATAAGCAATTAGAATAGTAAAACATAACAAACAATTATAAAGCTAAAAAAAATAGAAGTTAATTTAAAAATTTATATAGTTGTTTGATCTATATTTCACTAAAATTGTAATAAAATAAAAAATAACATCTTTATTTATTATTATAAAAATCATATTACATGTCACATGTGGTATATGACTTTGTATACTACATGCTTCAAATAGATTAGAAGATTTTTCCATTCATTTATTAATATTTTTCATTGATAGTTAATTTATTTTATATGTTTTTTCATTGAAAAATTTTAATATATTGACAATGATAATTTATTTTTTATTTCTATTATGTGTAGTATCTTTATCTAATTATTTAGTACTCATTATTAATTTAGAAATTAATAATTATGACATTGCAAATTTTTCGTTATTTCTTTATTAATGCAATTTCATCCGATATAGATAAATATCAAATATTTAGTTTTATGTAAATGAGAAAACTATAACTTATTTCTTTTGAATAATATTTAAAACATAGGAATAACTCGCCTTATCTGATTTTAATCCAAAATTATCTAATAATTATTTTACTGCAACTTATTTTTTAGATTTATACAATGTCATAAAAATATTATTACATCTTTATTTTAAATAAATCTCAATGTATATTATTATAATTCAAAAAATATTAATGTTATGTGTTAAATGAATGGAAAATATTATATGACCTTATCATCAATGGATGAATGCTAGACTGAAATATAGTTTTTAACTGATGAATTTGTAGCTAGGATTGAAGAATGTATTTCCTTTGCAAAAAATAGCCTAAATTTATGGATGAAAAAAAAATAAGATGTCCATGTAATGCTCATAAATATCAAAATTAAAGTTTCTATGATGTGGATACAATGCAATATCATTTTACAAAAAATGAATTTGTTAGCGACTATTATGTTTGGTATAAATATGAAGAATTAGTTATGCCACAAATAACTAAGCATTATGTACATATAAATATTGATTAAACTATTGTAATGAAATTTGCTAATCCCAATGATGCATGTGTATCAATTTTGAAGAATATTATTGGTCATTCATTAAACCTGGATATCACTGATGATATCCCAATATTATCAGAAAAATAATTTTATGAAATTATAATGGTTCCAGAAGAAGAGATTTGGGAGGGTAATCCATATGGTCATTTAAAGTTATTTGCAGTGGCTAGACTAATAAATTTAAAGGCAAAACATTATTTTTCAGAAAGGTATTATGATAAAATATACCTGTTGTTATTTGAATTGTTATAGAAGAATAACGTCATGACATATAGTTTTTATGATACAAAGAAGTTAATGCAAAGTTTGGATTTGCCGGTGAAAAAAATATATTACTTTATTAATGGCTACATGATATATTGGGGCATAGACAGTGAAACAATTACATATAATTTCTTTTACTATTCTTGGTACAAAAGAAATATAACACGTAAAAGGAAAAAAACAAATATTTTTCACAAGATGATGGATTATTTTTTATTGACTCCTCGTTTGCAAAGATTTTTTTGTTTCTAATGCTATTACTATTGATATGAATTGACACAAAGAGCATGTTATTAAAGATGTCGTGATGCAGCACTGCTTAGACTCTCCTTCTTAGAAATATTTTGATGATTATCATTCATCTCTTGCAGATGAAAGTTGGAATATTAGATTATAGCTATGCAAAGATTTATTTTAGCCATTTGGACAAACATGTCAATAATACTCTTCATGGCTAGTTATTATTATACCTTATAATTTATCACCATGGATGTGAATAAAATATGAATACATGTTTTTGTTGTTATCATGCCCGGTCCGAGAAATACAAAAGACAAATTGGATGTTTTCCATAACTCCTTATAGCAGAGTTCAAATTTTTGTGGGAGGATGGTATCGAAACATATGATATATCAAGAAAGCAAAAATTCAAAATGTGAGTAGCACTTAGGTGGACTATAAGTAACTTTCATGCATATTTAATATTATACGGATGGAGTACTACATGAAAATTAGCTTTTTCTTTTTCTTTGGAGGACTTAGATGCATTTTATTTGAGCAAAGGAAGAAATACTTTTTTATTTGATAATTACCATAAATTCTTATATGTGGAACATCTATTTCGGATGAATATTGATGCATTTAAGAAAGGTCATAAAGTCATTAAAAGTGCACCACCTTTGAGACCATGTGACAAAATATTAGAAGTAATTGAAAGATATGTGTTTAAAAATATTATGGATATTGATGTAGATTGCATTCATGTACAAATTTCAAAGAATTGTCATTATAGTTAGAAGAAAAAAAATATCTTTTGGGATTTTCCTTATTGAAAAAAATATCTTATTAGATACAACTCAGATGTAATGCATATTGAGGAAAAATTTTTGATAATATTTTTAATACTATAATGAATGTGGAAAGAAAAACAAAAATTAATTCCAAATCAAGAGAGGATATGAAAGAGTTTTGTTCATGTCCATAGTTACACATGGACGAATTAAAAAATAAATTTTCAAAGGCTTGTTATAGTCTTGAAAATGATGCAAATGAAGCTTTGTGCAAATGGCTAATGGAGCTTAGGTTCCCTGAGGGATATGTATCTAATATGGGAAGATATATTGGTATGAAGAAGCATAAATTATTTGGAATGAAAAATCACAACTTTCGTGTGTTCATGCAGATGCTAATACTCATAGTATTCCATGAATTACTTCCACAAAATATTTGTGAAACATTGACTTAAATACATATTTTTTTAGAATCTCACTTGTAATGTAATGAGAAAGGAAGAAATAAAGAAATTATAAAATGACATCCCTATTATTTATGCAAACTTGAGCGTATTTTTCTTCTTATCTTTTTTAATTCCATGGAACATCAGTCAATCCACTTGCCTTATGAATCCATGATAGTAGGCCCTATTTAATACAGATGGATGTATCGATTTGAAAGGTAATATATTTTTTAATTGTTAATCTAATTATTTTAATGTATCCACCAAATATTTTTTTTAAATATATAACTATTTTAGATATCATAGAAAATTAAAAAATAATATTCAAAATAAATCTAAAATCGAAGGATCGATATATAATGCCTACTTGGTTGAAGAGGCTTTGGCATTTTGTGTTCTTTACTTTCGGCCACAATTATATAATCGGTATAACAAATTGTCACCAAAGAATATATATGGTATAGAGGATGGATAGAAGAAGATGATATATTTTCTATTTTTAGACATGCAAGTAAATCATATGGTAGAATAACTTCAAGATTTTTTTGAATAACCTAGAGTATCATGTTATGCACACATATATTTTATTCAACTGTGAGGAAGTTACACCTTATACTAAGTAATATTTATAATAATTTCATTTTTTCATTTTTTGTCATTGTATGTGATATAATATTTAATTATTCAAAACACCTTCAATTTTGTTTTTGAAGAATATTTGCTCGGGAATTAAGCAAAAAGAACATCATATTGATGATGATTCAATTGATGCAAAGCTTCAAAAGGATTTTGCAAATTGGTTTGAAGAATATGTCAATAAATAACTTATCATTCTTGATTCTAAATAGTTACGTGCAATATTATATATGAATGAATTTATATTTATTATTTTTTAGTTACAATACTCTTCATCAAAAATATATAATATCATATCAAGGATCTTACAAAAGGAGTATTATGAAGTTTACAGGTAAATTCCATACATTATATAAATGGATATAAACTTCACACTTTTAAATATAGTTCAAATATAACTATAATGAATAGTGATGTTTACATCAAGGGGTCTAACTATACTTCATATACTACTATTTTTCACAGTCGAGTAATTGAAATTCTACAAGTGCAGTATCATGTTTTACCAATTAAGAGGACTATTTTGTTTTAAGTGTGAATATTTTGATCCTAATCCAAATATGAATATTAGAATTCATCATTAATACAACCTTGTTTATGTGCATCATAATAAATTTTATCATAAGTATGAGCTATTTATTCTTATAGTACAAGTCATACAAGTGTGTTACACCACATATCCAACCATGATAAGAAATCTATGTCACTGGTGGGAATTATGTAAAATAAAACTTAGATCAGCTGTCGAAGTTATTGAAAATAATGTTATGGTCACTCCATCATGTGTATTAGTATTTCAAAAGAATAATATGGAACTTCATTCAATCATTTGTGGAGTAGATGATGACATTCAAACTTTACTTATTGAATGTGATAATTATTTGGATATTAATGATGACAATGTTAAAGAAGATAATGAGAAAAAATTAATTTCAAAATCAGATGATGGTGAGTATATAGATAGAGATGATTTTTTAGAAATTTCTAATGATAACTAGAAATTCATTGACTGTTTTATTATTTTTTCATTCTCATTTTGTAATGGTTAAAAAGTGGATGCTAAATTAAAATATTTTGTTATAATGACATTTTCATATAATATTTTTATTGCCTCTATATTTTTTTGATATTAATGTAACTTGATTTAGGTATGAGAGGTAACCATTCAAGTGACCAATGATCTCAATGTGTGAGGAGGAGTAGAGAAAGTCAACTAATAGTTCATGAAGGAGGAAATCTATATGTATTCAGTAATGAAAACACTACAAATATATATTTGTGCATTCTTCTACACACATGGAGGAAACTTTGTCATCACCTCATCATGACATATACGGATTTACTACCAAAAATAGTCCTACTTGGTCTCATTTTTCACCAGAAGATACCGATAGTTTCGTTCCACCTATCTTAGGAGACCCATGCATTGGTAATGTAGTAGTAATACCGGCAAGATATTCATAATCCTTAATCTGCATGCCAAGTATTGAGAAAACCTTTATTCAACCCACAATTAATAATAAATAATACATAGCTTTCTAATATTTAGTACATCCATTCAATATCATTTTTCAATGTTTTTCATTTTAATTAAATATAAAATAATATGTGAATTAAATTATAAATATATTACAATTTTTGAATTTTGGTATTTTACAATAATAGCAACATATGATATTGCTACTTATTGAATATTATCATTTATAATATTAAAAATAAATTTTAACTTAGTAGTAGCAAAAAATGTGTATTTTATTTATATGTATATGTACGTGATGATTTTAAATTAATCATAGGTTTATTCTTTCTGCTTCTCATATAATCGGAAAGATATTTAAGGAGAAACTAGTTGTGGAAGGTATAAAAAGAAGCAAGTGCTCCCAAGTATGAAAGTATTTTGATGGGAAGAATTTGAGGTACATCTTTCATGTATTTGCTTGTTTTTTAATTTAGTATTATATGATATACTCTTAAAATAAATACATTACAACGTATTATTGTTTTATTTGGTTTTTGTAGAATAAATATAAATGGAATAACACTTTGGTGGTATTAGTGAAGGAAACATGGAAACATGTCGTAAGTGTGAGATACAATGACCTGCTTGGAAAAATGGAGAAAAAATATGGTAAATATGCAAAGCCTATTAGTGTCTTTCTTAGCATTTGGATAAAGTGGTGGGAATACTAGAATAGAGAGGAGTTCAAGGCCTTGTCCTAGGTGGTCTCACACAATCATTGATCAGAAAAAATAGGTGAGGAATCAAGACTTTCAAAACATATCAGAGTTTAAAAGGTGACATACCAATAATTGGTATATCTAATATAATTATCTTTTATTTTTTATGATTATATATTTTTTTTGAATACAAAGGATAATATCTATGTGATAATGAATGATATATCTTAATAGTAACTAATATTTATTTTTAGGAGGATAAATTGGGACATCCACTGACACTGTTTGAGGCATTCAAGCGAATGCACAAGAAGGATTGATCATTTGTGGATCAGCACTAAAATGATATAAATGTGAGTTTCTTATTTTGTACTTGTAGTTTTATTTGACAATTGCAAATAATAAAAAAAAATTAAAAATTGATTATTTGACAATAACTATAAATAAAATGTAAACTTAAGTATATATATATTTTTTACCATAACTAATGATTTATTATTTATGAACTTAGTAAATATAATTACAAACTTTGTTTTTAAAATATTTTATAGTAGCAAAAGGATAATTACTTGTGCTAGTATAAAATTTCTTTTAATATAATAATAGATGAGTTATGTTGTATTTTATCTATTGTAGGAAGTTATGAAAAATATGGTTGCAATGCTTCTCAATTGATATATATTTATATAGAGGCTCAAGAGATTGATGTTTTACATGTTTACCTTCAGGTTATCAGAGTTGAGCTGAAAAAAATAGTAAGTATATAGTCTTGCTACCCATGCATCTACATGTTTATCAAAGTTTTATTTGGAGTTCTTCATCATCATCTTTCAATTATAATAACATGTTTGATGAGAGGTTATGCATTGAGATACAAGATATTTAAGATACATTGCAAAGGAAAAATAAAGAGAAGGAATAAAAGAATGAAGAGGTGGAAAAAGAAATTGATGAATTGAAAAAAAGAGAAGATAAAAGATTGAAAAGAGAAGAAAAAATATAGTAGAAGGTTTGAAGATGGAGAAAATAATGTGTAGATTGGCACAGGCATCATCTATTTTTCATATTTTTAAAGAGGATCCTTTGAAATCTCCAGATGACACTACTTTCCAGGAGAAAGACTCGTAGTTATTTATGATGTATTGTTAATTTTTTACACCATATATTTTTTATCCAAAATTATGTTTTTTGTGTTAATCTTTTTTTAATTACTTTATAAATTGTATTTTCAAATTTATGGACATTTATGCTTTTTATTTGATATTTTATTCTATGGTAGATGTTATATGAATATCATTTGATAAATAATATATGGTTGTGTTAATTTGGTTGTAGGTCATATAGTTTATGTATGTAATTGTATATAATATACAACATACAAAAACTACACAAATAGAATTTGTTCCTATTGCAGATAATAGAAATGTTTTATTCCATTTCTAAATATGTTTCTAAATAAAAAAGAGCCTTGCATTTCTTTGATGATTCGTTGCTCGTTTAGAAATGGATTATACGTTTCTTATTTTTATGTCTCAAAATTTATGACAGAATCCAAAATATCTTTGACGTCGCTAAATTTAGTGATTGATTTTTCCATTGCTATTTATTGAAACACCATTGTGTAATCTATTTATAAAATTTAGAGAGGAGGATTATAGAAATGGAACTAATTTGTCTCAAAATCCATCTCTATTCAACCATAGCGATGGAATTAGAAACAAAATAGGATGTTTTTGATTCTATGTTTTCTTGTTTTGTGTGTGTGTGTGTGTGTGTAAATGTAATTAAAACTTTTTAATTTTGAAAATTTATTTAAAATACATTATCATAAATTATTTATATTAAAAACAAATATAATTAAACATACATATATATGCACACACACACACACACACACATATATCCATGTGTATATTATAAGAATTTATATGCATGAGTATAATGATGTATTTTGAAAAATTCTTATCTATATATTGATGCATTCGTATTTAGTTATGTGTGTGTAAATTAAGTATTGTTTAAGTAATTATGTAATTTTTAATTATGTTAAATATTGTAAAATATTTCTTAATTATTTTTGATAATTCATAATTGATATGACTAATATTGTATTTATGAAAATTGTAGATTTCATTTACATATTAAAAGGAAATGGATGGTGAGAAGTTTTGCTTCATTTATGAAGGTGAAGATTTGATTAAAAATAATGATGGGTTAGTTGAATATAAGGGTGGTTGTACAAAATCTATTTTTTTTATCACGACATCACGGTTAAATCACTTGTTAATTAGATTTGTGTTGAAATGAGCTTGGAGTTAAATTCATTCGGTATTTATTTTACTATGAAATTTAATCTTTCTTGTATGCTACCACTTGAAGATGATTCTTCCATAGCAAAGATGCTACATTTTAATGAAATGTATTGTTGCATTTATTTGACCTCAATTATTGCTGCAAATTAAGAAGTTTTTCAAATAACAAGGTACTATATTATATATTTTCATGAATGTCATAACAAATATTTGATGTAATATTCAAAAATTCTTTATTATTAGATTCATCTAATTTTCATTTAAATACAACCTAGTTGGTCTTTATTCTACAGATGGTGAAAATGCAAGTGTCATTGCATTTACACATAGGCAATTAGATTCATTTATTGATTGCCATGGGTTTTCATCAAGATTACTAAATTGGGGCAATCAATTTCGAGTGCAGGTAAATTTCATGATGTTGTTTACTTATTATCTTTAGTTGGAAGATTTAAATATAAATTTAAGAAGAATTACCTAATACACATGATTGTGATATGCAATGTCATTAATTGTCTATGGAAAATTAGTTATCGAGCAATTAGAAATTTTAAAATTGTTCAAGTACATACTTTCAATAATATTCATTATCATTCTTTGGATGTTATTTTTGTATGTATGCCTATTGTTAGACCAAGTAGATCATCAGTTATCATTGATAATGTTATCCAATCTACTTAGGATTATCTACCAGGACATATATATATATATATATATATATATATATATATATATATATATATATATATATATATATATATATATATAAAGATTTAATTTGAAATCATGTATTGAATATTTCTTACAATCAAACATGGTATGTAAAGGAAAAAGTGAAGGAATGTGTATTTGGAGCAACATTTTGAGCAACATTTTGTTATATATTTATATCTATTCAAGGTTATGTTATGGGTTATCAACCAATTATAACTATTGACTCATCTCATATGAGTGGGCCTTATGATAGAACTCAATCTCTACAATAATATATGATGCGAATAATTTGATGTTTTCTTTAGTTTTAGGGTGATGAGTTTGAAAACTTTTGATAATTAATTTTAGTTTTTAGAAAATATGAAAACAATTATTAATGATAGAGATGTCATTGTTATATCTGATAGGTATCCCACTCTTTTGTGTGTAGTTCCACAATTATTTGGTGTTGAAAATTATGTATATTGTTATCATCATTTTAAAAAGAATTTCAGTAGTTATTTGAAAAAACATAATATTAAAAGGAGGAAGGGAAAGGAGAATGCTCTCGATTGGCAAGATAATCTTCTATATGCAAGGTTGGATTATGATTATGATATATGTTTCATAGAACTTAGATATTTAACAACTTGGGTTGAATCAAATGAATCAGAACATTGGGCAATATCAAAATTCCCAAAAAGATATGGGATAAAATGATATCTAATCTTGCAGAATCTTTCTATTCTTGGGTTTGTGTGGAATGACATTATTCAATCTGTAGTTTTTTAATTGAGGATATGATAAAATTAGGTGAAATATTGATTAAACATAAGAAAGAGACTATAGGTTGGAAATAAAATATTAGCCCCAAAATTGAAGATCATGTAATGTCTAATATTTCCAAAAGAAAATCATTACAAGTTTCTCAATTTATGAATGATATTTTTAGAGTTTTCATTGGGTCAACTTACATTAATGCTGATATTATTAACATGGAATGTACTTGTAGAGATTGGAAAATATTGGATATCCCATGTGAGCATGCATGTGCAATGTTATTATCAATAAGTCAATCCATGATTGATTTTGTTGAATATTGATATAAATTTGTAAAAGCAAGAATTAATATATTCAGGCTCATTTTTAGGAATAGAGAGTAGAGACACATGACATGCTAACAGTATGTGAAGATGGTATAGTACGTGATATTTTGGGTAAAATTTACTTCTCTTTACTTCCTCCTAAGTCAAAATGTCCACCTAAAAGACCACGAAAAAATATATTGAATCTCAAATGATGGAGAAATGAATGATATATTTTTCAAGATGCAACAATGAACGACACAATAGAAAGACATGTAAAATTTGGATGGGTTGATATATTTTATTTGTTTCATTGTTTCCTTTTGATTTGTCTTGTTTAACTCTTATTTATGATATTTTATTTGGTTAACATTTTTTTGTTGGACATTATTTCACTTAATATCATTCATATGTGTTTTTGTTGGATATTGTATAAATTAATGATATATATCCATGTATTTTAGGAAGTTATAGATAAGTGTTCCAACCTTTTCAATGTTACATATATAAATTAATGATACATATATACATCATTATGATTTATATATGTTTATGGTTTGTATGTTTTTTTTCACTTAATACTATGTAAGTACAATTCATTTTTAATAAAATGATTATTAATTGAAATTGATATTGTAAATTTTAAAATAAAATACAATACGTGTGTGTGATAAATGTTTTTTTTTTAATGTGTAATATCTATGTGATGTAGTTTGTAGTTACAATGATGAATTTTTAAAAATAAAATTCATTTACATAATAACATTTGTACCTTAAGTATTAACATGCAATATGTTGTATTTATTATAAACAAAAAATATTTCGAATTTGATTATTAATTACAATAAATTATATGGTGAAGTATTTGTTTTGAAAATAATTTCAATATATAATTATTTAAGAAAATAATTTCATATATTTATATGGTTATTTATTTAATTTCAATACAATAAAACAAAATAATTTATAGAGAAAGATTAATATATGTATATGGTAATTTATTTGAACATAATAAAAGAATTCATAGATTTTTTTCAAAACATAAAAGACATGTATTTATATGCACTACATAATGTTTGAATATTATAGTTTCATAACAACATATTAATAACAATAAATTATGAGCGTAAATACATCTTCACATTAAATTTCTATGCAAATTTTTTAAGAAAAAGAAATTATTATCTATTTATCAACAACATTTTCATTTTCAAGATTATTATAAAAATAAAATATATGATATTTTCAAGAAATTATTATATATATATATATATTATGTTTTTAATATTTTAATTTTAATAAAATTTTGAAAATCAAAAAAAATTAAAAAAATTCACACACACACGCACACAATGTGCTTCACGAAGCTTCACCGAGGAGCTCTAAGGAGCACATCGAGATGCATCAAGGAGCTCAATGACCTCGCAGAAGCTTTGCACGATCTTCCAGTGAGCTCGATGGAGCACATTAAATCCATCAAGAGCTCGATGGAGCTCATCGAGCTCCACAGAGCTCCATCGAGCTCCACCTAGGGGCTCAATGGAGCACATCAAGAAGCTAGGTGGAACTCAACAAGCTCCACGAAGCTCCATCGAGCTCCTCGATGAAGCTCGATGAGCTCAATGGAATTATGGGCATCAATAAAGTTACTTGGGAGAGGGCCGAAGGTGAGGGCGAGGGTGAGGATGTGGACGAGGTGAGAGGGGTGAGGGGCTAGGGGCTAGGGGCTAGGGGAGAGGGGCTAGGGACTAGGGGAGAGGGGCGAGGGGCTAGGGGCTAGGGGCTAGGGGAGAGGGGCTAGGGACTAGGGGAGAGGGGCGAGGGGCTAGGGGCTAGGAGAGAGGAGCGAGGGGCTAGGGGAGAGGGGAGAGGGGTGAGGGGCTGGGGGCTAGGAGAGAGGGACGAGGGGCGAGGGGCTAGGGGAGAGGGGTGATGAGCTAGGGGCTAGGGGAGAGGGGAGAGGGGAGAGGGGCGAGGAGCTAGGGGCTAGGAGAGAGGGGCGAGGGGCGAGGGGCTAGGGGAGAGGGGCGAGGTGCTATGGGCTAGGGGAGAGGGGCGAGGGGCTAGGTGCTAGGGGAGAGGGGCGAGGAGCTAGGGGCTAGGAAAGAGGGGCGAGAAGCTAGGGCTAGGGGCGAGGGGAGAGGGGCTAGGGGCTAGGGGAGAGAGACTAGAGGCTAGGGGCTAGAAAAGAGGGGTGAGTTACATGGGGGAGGGTGCGAGGGGCAAGTTAAGGGAAGGGGCAAGTGGAGAGGGTTACTGAAAATTCATTAACAATTAATTAAGTATCTAGAGATTAAGTTAAGGATATTTTCTCGCGAAAACTCTCCTGCGGATTTCTCTAGATTTTCTCTCTCGCGATTTATCTTAAACAAACTGTTATGTGAATTTGTTGAATGAATTATTGTGCAAATTGCTTCGTGAATTTCTTTTGATACAGGTTCTCTCGCGATTTTCTCTCTAACGTATTATCTTGCGAATATCTCGAATAAACAAACGGGTATGTGAATTTGTCGAATGATTTATTATGCAAATTGCCTAGTGAATTGCTTTCATTACAGGTTCTCTCGTGATTATTTTGCGAACATCTTGAATAAACTATTAGTTGGGAGAACCATCGCGTTAATTGCTTTGTGAACTGCCTGGAAAACAATAACGAATACCTTGAATAAACTGTTTGTCGAATGATTTTTTGATACAGTTGGGAGAACCATCTTGTTATATTTGCAAAGTGTTATTAAGTGTAACTGTTATGGGAATACTGTTATGGGAACATGAACAATAACAATTGTATGAATAAACTGTTATGCGATTCTCTGGAATAATCTGTTATTCTCGCGAAAATCCTCTCGCTTTTTCTCTCTAGCGATTACCTGGAATAAACTTTTGTGGGAATAGTTGAGGGACTTAGTGTGCAAATTACTTCGTGAATTGCTGTTTGATACAATAGGGGTATAGTGTTGTGTAACTGTTAGATTGTGCAACAAAGAAAGAAGAAAACACCATTGCTGCTCAAACCAAGCCCAACTCAAGGTGAGAATGGAAAAATCTGACTTATTATTAAATAATAAGTCTTTTGCCTCGATGGTGAAGGGAACCACGCCGATTTTACGAATTCAAGGGAACAAAAATAGTCTCCCGGCCATCATCTTCTCTGCCGAAGAATCTAAAAGGCTCTTAGAACCTTTCGAATATACGCTCATTGGTAAGTTCTCTCACGGCAAGCCTCGTGCGATTGGAGTTCAGAAATTTATCGACAATTTAAAGCTCAAGGGGAAGGTGAAATTTGCTGATTTCGATGCCAAACATGTCGTGCTGCAATGCTCTCTACTGGAAGATCAATATCGCCTATGGCAGCGTGCATTATGGCAAGTTGATGGCTTCCCCATGCGTATACTGAAGTGGACAAAGGATTTTACTCCTCTTGAAGAGGCGCCTATAGCTCCGGTATGGTTTACATTGCCTTTTCTGCCACTCCATTTTTTCTCTGAAACATCTCTTTATGCAATTTCATCGTGTTTGGGTAAGCCCATGTTACGAGATGAAGCCACAAGAACCATGTCAAGGCCGAACAAAGCACGTGTATGTGTAGAGCTAAACCTCTTAACTAAACCGCCTGACAAAATATGGATAGGTAGTGGTGAAGGGGAACAGGCCGAGGGGTTTTGGCAAACTGTCATTCCCGAAAGCCTTCCTCCCTACTGTTCAAAATGTAAGAGGCTCGGGCATGAAAATTTCTAGTGCAAGGTGGGGAAAGAAGAGCATAACAACGGGCAGCAGCATGAAGGAGGAGGTAGGAAGGTGATGCATTGGGTAAGGAAAGAGGAGGCTTCACTTCTCAAACAAAACCAGCCGAAGGGAGATCTGGACTCAAGCATCCCACTAGATTATCCAAATATTACCCAAGAAGAAGGACCCCTGAGAGAGACTAACTCGGGGATAGAAAATGATATTAGTTTAATAAAAGGATGGGAGGAGGTAAAACATAAGAGAAAATATAAAAAAACATCTAAAACAAGAATTGTATTGAAAGAAAAACTTGATGATTATGCATGGATAGATGAGGATCTTCTGGATTTTCCTGAAGATGAATCGGTAATTTTTAGTTGCCCTTCAAGCCACAAGGGTGATGTATCTCAAGATGAGCCTGAGTTGAAAGCAAAGGACGATATACATATTTATAATGAAGATTGGGGGAATCTTTCAAGAACCCAATCCATGGAGGCCCTAAAGCAAATGACTATGGTGCTCGGAAAACAGGTAAAATATAAGGAGATTAGGTATGAAATTCCTCACACTCCTAAAACAGCAAGAAATACGAAAAAATATGCTAACATATCTTATGAATCTAAGTGTACAACTCGAGCCCAAGCTAAACTAGTTTTTAATGGATAGATGTCTATATTAGAATGTTAGGGGAATAACCAATAGCCCCAAGATAAATAGATTAAGACTTTTAATTAAAGAACATAAAATCTCATTAATGATTATTGCAGAACCAATGGTCGTGCAAGATCAACTAAATAAATATAGAGTAATTTTAGGATTTAATAAGCCATATGCTAATCTAAATAGTAAACTTTGGATTTTATGGCACAGTAAATTGAAAATTGAAATATTAAAAGATACTGAACAAATAGTACATTTCAAATTAGATAAGAGCACAGATCAAATAATCTCAGCAGTTTATGCAAAAAATGATAAACAATCTAGGTTGGCATTATGGGAAGAAATGAAAGATATAGCAAGTAGAAATTCACCTTGGATAATAGGAGGCGACTTTAATATAATTAGAAGCCCTCAAGAAAAGAAGGGTGGCAAACCACCGGATAAGGTAGCCATGAAGCAATTTAATGACACAATAGCCATTACCAATCTAATGGAAATAGATTTCAATGGTTTGAGATATACCTGGTGTAATAATTGGAAAAAAAGAGGAGTCATCTGGGCTCGACTGGATAGGATTATGTGTAACACAAAGTGGGTCACCTCATAATGGATTACGGGGCTTAGACACCTAAATAGAACTTGCTCTGACCATAGCCCACTGCTTATCACCATTCAAAAAAACCAGGGTAATACATCTAATTTTAAATTTCAAAATATGTGGGTAAAGCATGCGAGCTTTGCAGGACTTGTTAGAGAGTCTTGGAAAGAGCCAGCAGAGGGTAACCCGATGCAAGTTCTATCAATTAAACTTTTGAGGCTAAAAGCTTGTTTAAAAACATGGAATAAAGAGGTTTTTGGGAAATTAAATCAGGAGCTAAAAAAATAGAAGAAAAAGTAGCCAAGCTGGAGCAAGATTTTGACTCCACTAATAATAATGAAACTCGGATAGAATTAAGTTAGGCTAAAGGAGAACTGAGATTGAAACTACACATAGAAGAAATTTACTAGAAACAACGAGCAAAAATAAAATGGTTAAAAGATGGGGATCGTAATACCAAATTTTTTTATAGTATGTCTAAAATAAAATCTCAAAAAAATAAAATTAAAGGTCTAATAAACAAAGAAGGAAAATGGGTAGAAAATGAAAAGGAAATAGGAGCTCTCTTTAAAATTTTTTTTGAAAATCAACTATGTAGTCAGTCATGTAGGACAGATAATTCTCTAATGCAAGAGATTAGGGCAACCATTACGGAAGCTCAAAATCAATTAATGGAATTGATCCCAGAAGAACCAGAAGTTAAAGAGGCTATTTTTAGTCTGGATAAAGATAGTGCAGCAGGACTTGATGGTTGGAACAATTATTTTTTTCAGGTAAACTGAGATACGATTAAAACTGAGCTAGTCCCTGCAATTGCAAGTTTTTTTGTAGGTGCGGAAATCCCAAAAGCATGGGCAAAATCTTTTATAGTATTAATTCCAAAAAAAGAATCACCACAGAAATGTGAGGATTATAGACCAATAAGTTTATGCAATGCTATTTATAAAATACTGGCAAAAATATTACAAAATAGGCTGAGCTTAATTTTACCTTCAATAATATCTCAGGAACAAACGGGCTTCGTTAAAAATAGATTAATGATAGAAAATATAAAGCTTGCATCAGAAATGATGAAAGAAATAGGAAGTAAGTCTAGAGGAAAAAACTTAGTGGTCAAATTAGATCTATCGAAAGCCTTCGATAGAGTAGAATGGGATACCCTTTGCTTTGTGTTAAGAAGGTTTGGCTTTTCTGAGCTGACCATAGATCTAATATATAGATGCATTTCAAGTACTTGGGTAAGAGTCCTGGTAAATGGTAAGTTAAGTGAGGAATTTAAACCAAATAAAAGTTTAAGGCAAGGGGATCTGTTATCCCCTCTTCTTTTTGATATCTATTTAGAATTGTTAATACGTAACTTGAATAAGAAAATATCCGAAGGTAAAATATTGTCATTCAGACAACCAAGGAATACACCAAGAATAGGCTGTTTAGCTTATGCAGATGACCTTATAATATTTACAAATGCTAGCATAAAGTCTTTAATGAATCTTATGGATCTTCTCCAAATTTTTGAAAAAGAGATAGGCCAAATGGTTAATAAAAGTAAATGTCAGTTCATGCTTGCTAAAAATGCAAAATTAAAGTTAGTAGATAAAATAAAAAGTATTACAAGATTTGCAGAAATTAAAGGGGCATTAATGTATTTAGGTTGTCCGATATATGAGGGGAGGTTGAAGGAAGAATATCTAAGTTACCTTCAAGACAAACTAAGAAAGAAAATAGCAGGATGGAAAGAAGAGTTACTGGGATTTGGGAGGAGGATAACGCTGCTGTCACATGTATTACAAAGCACGCTAACGCACATATTATCAGTGATACACCCCCCTAAGAAATTTATTTAAAAACTCAAATCGGAAATGGCCAACTTCTTATGGGGTAAAAAACAAGGCAGAAATAAACTACATTGGAATGACTGAAAAAGTATCTGTTATCCGAAAGAGGAAGCAGGATTAGGTCTAATGAGTCTCCAGGACTCGGCAGCTGCCTGGGACTGTAAAAGCTGGTGGAGACTTAAAGAAAGCGATAATCTTTGGGCTAAATATATGCGGGCAAGATATTTAGATAACAAGAATAAGACCACTAAGAAAGTCTCGAACAGTTGGAAGTCAATGGTAAAACAAAAAGAGATAGTTGACTCACACTCTATACAAAAGAGGAGCGGCTGGAAATGGACGTTAACACCACAAGGAAACTTTTCCCTCAAGTCGGCAAAAGACTTGGTCAGAAAGAAAAAACTGGCTCAAACTCTATTTAAATGGGTATGGCAAGAAAACATACCGCAAAAAATGCGCTCCTTCACATGGAAGGCTTTAATGAATGTTATACCGGTAGATAGAAATATACAAAAGAAAGGAATAAACATGGCATCAAGATGTGAATGCTGTTCACAAGCGGTTGAAACCACTGATCATTTGCTTTCTAATGGTCCCATCGCATCAGAAATATGGAAAGAAATGGAAGGGGAAAAAAGAATATGTAAAAAAGATGATGGATTAATAGATAAAGTTAAAAAATGGGAAAAGGAGAACACGAAAAGCCCCACCAGGAAATGGCTTAATCAAAAACTACCGCATCTAATTATTTGGTGTATATGGAAATCTCGAAACAAAAGTAAATTCGAAAATATAAGGATGAATTTAACAGAAATTATAAAAGATATTAGAAAGGAGATATGTAATATATCACTAATAAAACCGATAGTTATTCAGGAAATGAAACAAGAAAAGAAGCTTGAGAAAGAATGGGATCTCACATATAAAGTTTTAAAACAGCAATGAGCTAAATGTATACAGTGGAATGCTCCGCCGGTTGGTAAACTCTCAATACGGATGGGAGTTTTAGCAGGGACACTAGAATAGCAGGAGGAGGCGGGATAATAAGAGATCATACAGGGACAGTACAGAGAGCTTTCACCAGATCTAGTAGAGCCTCCTCGGCTTTAGAATCTGAAATTAGAGCATTAAAATCAGGGTTAGAGATATGTAAGCAGCTTAACTTTAAAAACATTGAAGTTCAGGTAGACTCAAAATTACTAGTTGATATAGTAATCAATAAGAAAATATTATGGAGGAATGAAGAGGATCTAGAAGTAATTCTTGGTCTTATGGACGAACTGAAGGCCTCAATAATACATATATATATAGAGAAGCTAATAATCTAGCGGACAGTCTATCTAAAATAGGCACCACCAGAGGAGATATAGAATATAATGAGAAACTCATGCCAAACAAACTAAAGGGAATAGCATGTTTAGATAAAATGGGTTTTCCTTATATTAGAACAAATAAACAGATCACGAAGGTATAACAAAGCCTCAACTTTCTGATGGATTGGGCGGGAATAATGAGTACTTTAAAATATGTATCTTGACTTTCCTTGCAGGTTAGCTAAAATGTAAGGGTGCTAAGATAATATCATAATATGTATTCTGACTTTAACGCTGCTATATAAACATTGTTATATAACAAAGCCACAGTGAATCTTAAATAAGGATAATTCTGCTATTCCTTGTTTTGCTGCTGTTCTTGCTGCTGTAATAGGACAAGGAAATAGGGCAAGGTAATAGTGCAAGGTATTGTTGCTTGTGTTGCTGTTCCTTTTTGTGTTGCTTGTGGTTTGGTTTTGCTGCAGATATTTAGATAAGGGTCACCCCGGTCCTGAGGGGGACTATTAATTGATTATTTCCTTATTGCTCTACTGCTTTATCTATTTTTTTGTTTTGTTTTCTTTGTTTCTGTCATTTTTAAGATCACAGATTCAAGCTTGGGGTGAAGTTGATGCTTGAAAAGGCTGCAAGCGCAAGCATTGGTCCTAAAAAGATTTGAAAATGAGAAGGGGTCCTAGGGGTGTTTTCTGTTTAGCTTCCAGAATCTAAGTAAAATAAGGGCTGTTTGTTTAGATGGTAAATATAAAGTCTGTACTATATATGTTAGGGTGAGGTAGCAAATATAGATTGGGCAGAAGAGTTAGGGTTAGGTTATTAAATGCATGTATAGAGGGGGGGTTTTTTGTATATTTTTACTGTTTTGCAGGAAATATTGCAGATAAATCAATATTGGTAGTGGTAAAGACAAGAAAGGAGGTTTTGCCACTTCGAGGTGCTAGAACGGGAAGGAAGAAGAAGCGGTTGTTGTTGATGTTTATTTTATTTCCAGATTCTTTGTTAAGGGGAGGGTTAATCGGGACAAGGGGAGAAAGAATGTTTATTTCAGATTAGAAGC
Organism: Sapria himalayana; assembly: GCA_029783825.1. Lineage (NCBI taxonomy): Eukaryota > Viridiplantae > Streptophyta > Magnoliopsida > Malpighiales > Rafflesiaceae > Sapria > Sapria himalayana. The sequence continues at coordinate 11,672,050 of JAREIK010001563.1, read as the reverse complement.
TGAAAGACATGAAATGGAGGACTTTAAGAGGTTTAGGAAGACAGTTAAAGAGGCTCGGGGATAGCTAAAGAGGCATTATTGGAGGCTCCAAGAGACGCAATAAAAGAGAAGCTTAAAGGGCAGCATAAGGGACAGCATAAGAGGCAATAAAAAGCATTAAAGGATCACATTGAAGTTACTAATGATATACAAAAAGCAAAGATTTTACTCATAGCATATTCATATTCACAAGCAGTTTAAATGTTTTGATGCAAGTGAAATTTATGATTACTTGTTAATTTGTATGCATGTCTCATTAGATAATACCCGATAGGGGTATATAAGATATGAAGGGTGTAAAGGGCATTGGGTAGCAAGCAAGTAGGTTGTAAAAATTGTATTCATCCGCCAAAAGAGATGGTTAATATTAATAAAACAAACTTTTTAAAAAAAAAAAAAAAAGTTAAGGATATTTTGAGATTACTCTATTTGAGTGCACAAAAAATAATTAGTTAAGAGTTTTATGTATTTTTTTTTAAATATTAACAATTTAGTTGATTTTTTTAATTATTTTCTTGGCTATGGACCAAAATTTAATTATGTTTTTTTTTGTTTTTCTCTTTTGTTTTTTTCATAGTTTTTTTTTTGCTTTTTTCTTAGTTTTTTTGGGGAATTATGTTTTGGTGTGTTTCCCTAGAAATTTTTAACATTTAGAAACTAAAATTTTGATATTTTTTAAAAAGTCACAAAACTAAAAATAAATTAACAATAAGGACACGAATTCTAAGTCCTAAACTACTCTCGCCCATCTCCCTTGCCCCTCACCCTAGCCAATCTCCCCTCACATGACTGCCCTCACCTCTCGCCCCTCTTTCCCCACCTCTCTCCCCCAGCCCATCTCCACGAGCTCCTTCGTGACGAGCTCGACAGAACTCCATGAACTCCACGAAGGAGCTCATCGAGCTCTAGCGAGCTCACTAGAGCTCGATCGTGGAGCTCACATGAGATCGACGAAGTTCCATGAAGGAGCTCGTCGAACTCTAGTGAGCTCCACGATTCAGAAAATGCCCAATTTAGGGATTTTATCCAATCTCAATTGAGACTAAACCCTATGTATACAAATATCAATTCTAAGATTGTGATTAATAAATATAGAGAACACGAACAAAAATCTTTAAATGGAATGCATAAATCAACAAAATATGTTCAACGTTAGATGAACATATGCATGGATAATCGAGATGTGGGAATATTTGAATTAGATTATAGAATATTTACTAAAATTCTGGGAGAATATTTGGCTAAATGTGATAATTGGAAAATCAATGCTAAGATTGAATTGTTGAATCCCAAAGTCATGGATTTTGAAATTTTAAAATTACAGAAATATAATTCGAATCCAAATAAAATTATCATTTCTTTCAAGTATTATGATAATTTTGTTTATGTTCATCTCAATCAAAAAATTGATTCGAATGACTCCATTTACGTTTATTAGTTGAAAAAAGGCAAGAATAATATTAAACTACTCTGAAAACTTATGAAAATTTGATAAGGTTGAGAAATATATAATTAGTAAAGAAAATATCATTGTTAATAGTGATGAGAATAAGAAAGATCCCAACTCTAATATCTAAGGCCTTAATAACTCAAAAAAAAGAGAGAAAGAAATATCTTTAAAAAATAGCAGTGAAAGGTAGAGTATACTCTTTGAAAAACTCAAAGGAGTTTAATGAAGAGTAGTTTTACATAGATCTAGATGGCAATTACCTCAAATGGTCGAATGTGTTTTAAAACATAATTGATTAAGAAATATTTTGACCTATTAAGAGGATTGTTGATGTGACTAACCCTGATAATCCAATCATTTTTTAAGCCAATGTAAAAATGTCCTTGGCTCTATCAAAACAAATGTTTCAGGTACAAGAGCTAGGAACGAAATCTTACCAAAGAAGGAAGAAGGAGAAAGTTTAAGGATGGAGAAAGAAAGAATGAAGGAAGTATAGCAAAAAGAAAAGATGGAAAAACTAAAGGAGAAGGGAGGCTTCACCCAACTAGCCAAAGGCCTAATAGGACCCTTGAAAAAGAAAGAAGGAATGATCTAAAAATAAAAAAAAAACTTGGAAGGACAAATACATGCGAAAGCAAGACGAGAGGAAGTAGTATATAAAGAGGAGATACATAATAGAACATATGCGAAAGGCAGTTGAAGAGAGGATCCACATGCAAACATTATTCACCCTAGACAAGGATAAAGGGCCATGTAGCCATCTTCAAGGTAAGTATGTGTTGAATGCCCTATTCTCTTGTAGAGGTGTCAAACGAGATGTGATGTGCCTGTACGACCCAATTTTTGGTGGCCCAATTGGGCCACTTGCCGTGCCTGGCATGGGATGATACGAGAGTTGCATCGTGCTTGGCACGGGATGGTAGGAGAGTTGTGTCATGCCAGGCACGAGATGGTACGAGAGTTGTGTCGTGCCTAGCATGGTACACATCATGGGAGCCTGACGCCCAAAACCTAGTACTCAGCCTGAGTTTCAAGGCACGGTGCCAAGTCGTGCTTCTGGATCATGCCTTTAGGCCAAACAGCCAGGTCGTGCGCGTGCTTGTCCTGAAATGGGCCCAACACCCCCTAGCCTGACACGACATGGACCTGTGCATGGTTCTAGATTGTGTCGTGCCAATCCAGAACCATGTGCCGAGCACATGGTTCTGTCGTGCCTTGTGCCAGGCTAGGTCCAAGCACGGCTCAGTCGGGTCGTGCCTTGTGTTGAGCTCAGGCAGCTCGAGCAGCTCGGCCCACTTTACACTTCTATATCTCTCGTGATTATGATGATGTGGTGCATGATGGTGTTGTAGCTAGGTACATATGGCATGATAAAAATATGCATGAATGTCAAGCATGTAATGGTATGCAGTATGAATGTGTGCTTCTTGGTGGTAATGGTAGAGAACGAGGCAAATATAATGATTTATCAAATAAAAGAGGAAAATTTAAGTTTTTCGAAAAATCTAATCAATATCCCATTCAGGCTAAGAGTTCCCCATTTATCCTTAGGCCTGAGGTACATATGGAAGGAGAACCTGGAATCTTTATTCCTATAGAGGAAGTTCTAAATCAGAGTTGCCAATATGTATGGATGTTGATTGGCAAGACCAAGAATATGTCTATAAATATTAAGGAAAGTGATCAATTTTTAAAAATAAAAGCCAATCTAAAGGGTTCATTTGAGTTATGTTATCAAAAATTAGCTTTTAGTTCTTGAAAAACTGAAAAATACAATTTGGATTCAAATAAAGGTGAGTTTTTTCTTAATTTTTTTAATTAAATTTTGATTTCATTAATATGTTTTTATAGAAAACTTATAATGTACCAGTTGAAGGAAAGAAACATACTTTTTAATTTGTTTGTATAAAATGGAGATAATTTAAGTTAAAGTTAAGGACAAAATTTTTGAATTCATTGGAGGATAGACAACTCTTATTTGACAAACTTCTTAAGAACTATTAATTCATAAAAAACATGCTTGGAATGCCTTTGTTAATAAGTATAGTTCTTTAGAATTTTAGGAATAGAATAGGTTACAAAGTAAAAGAGCAAAAAGTAATGAGTATCGATATCAGTCATCTAGGTATGAATTTGTTAATGTGGAAGAAAAAGTAGTAAGTGGTGAATATTTAGTTCTATATCATGGAGTAATTATTAGTTAATTTTGTATTAAAATATTTCTTGTCTATTAATTATAAAAAAAGAGATGGGCTTCAATGAAGATATTGGACATAGTGTTATATGAAAATTGATTATTCAAAAAAATATATGATAGTTATGATAGTAAAGTCATCCAAGAAGTTATACAAAAAATTATAGTAAATATGCTATTGTTAATTTAATAACTAATTGTAGATTCTTTTATAATTTCATAATGTATGGTTCATTTTATCTATATATCAAGATGAATATACAAAGAAGGTGAATGATGGATCAATACAAGAATTAGAACAAAAAGACATACTAGGAATGATATTGAGAAATCCTAAACATGGTAGTCGAGTAAGAGGCATTGGAGGCATGGTTATGCATATAACCTATTTTAATCTTCCAAAAAGAATAAAAATAAGTGAACTCTAATAATATTTGTTAGAAGAATAAAAAAAATTGAATTAACAAAGAGAAGATGCTGAGGAAATATAATTATTACTTAATTTGTCATATCAACTTTATGAAGAAAATGTAAAATTGAGAGAAATTTCTAAAATTGCTGCAAGTGTGTATTATGTTTCAAACAAAGGTAGCTATTACTCAGTTAACAAATTCTATCCAAATTAAATTTTTATTGCTTCTGATACACAATGATATCAATATTGAATTAGTTTCTACTGGATAAAGAAATATGCAAAATGTAAATAAATATTTACTTATATTTGTAGTATTTTATTTAATTCATAGTGTTTATATTTTTTAATATTATTGCTTTGAAGAGAAAATCATATAAATTGATAGTATAATCTATTGGTAATATAATTAGATTTGATACAGTGATTGAGATTTTCACACCAAACTCTGGTGTACATGAAGTTTCTTTGGGTATTCATAATTATTATGTATTTATTGATATTTGTTTTGATGATGATGCTCTCCTTCCAATAATAATTAGTGATGGTAATATGAAAGTTTAAGATTTAGTTAGTTCTCATGTTGTATGACCTTGATTATTGGTTATTGATGAACAAGTCAAGGTATCTTAAACATTTTTAATTTATATATATATTTATGATTAATTTATAATGATAAATTATTTATTATATAACATTAATGAATTAAATATTTTTATTATGAATTGACTATGATTGTTCCACAAAAGTTACAATTAGAAAATAAAGAAAATGGTCCATGAAGTTTGTCATATTTAAAGAATTATACTACAAAAAGTTTGAGAGATACAAATGCAATTATTGTGGTATTGGATGTTAGGTATCTTTGATTATGAATGAGTTTGTTATATTATTTTAGAAGATATTGATAACTTTTTTTCAATGAAAAATATTACTTCTAGTTGATTGTGATATATATTAGGTAATATGATATTTTTTTTTGTATTTCCTATGAAATTACTATATGTAATAAGTTTCTAATAAAAAATGTGGAATTGAATAATTTAATTTGTGTAGCTTTGTACAATCAAATCAAATAATTAAATTTGCTCAACATGTATGGCTTTATATACCTTGGATAAATCTCTATGCACTCTGAATCAGCTAAAACATGATTATCCTCACTTCAAGTATCCTCATTCAATTATATTGATTATTATTCTTTTTCTAAAGTTCTACTATAATAATTTGCAAGCCAATATTCATACTTAGCATTTCTTTCCTTTGTGATGGATATTAATTAAAATTAGAGTCCTTGATTTATATAGTTCATCATATTATTCTTGGTGCACCTAGAGGATTGTTCGATATGATATCACATACTCTAATAGTTTTAATATGAAAAAGTTTCTTGATTTCTCCTATTCTGATGAAAATGCATTGAGACATTATTATTGTATCAAAATATATACCCTTTGCTATATATTTGATTGGCCTTTTCTATTTGATAAAATTGATCTAAGTTCATTGATTCATTTGGATATAAAGTATGGACTTTCATCTTTACTTCAATCTTGGCGAACCTATCCAACTTCAATACCCTTGCTCTTCTTCTCACAAATGAATAATTTACTAGAGTTTTCATAGTTATTTTTTTAGCTCCTCAAATGAATTAGATGTCTCCTCTAGTGATTTATTTATAATAGTCTCTCTGGCGACAATATTAATCATATACTTTATTATATAGTTTAACTCATTGTAGAAAGTTTGGGCTTGTAACCGAAACTCAAATTCATGTTGAGAACATTTTCTTAATATTTTTTTTGAATGGTCCCAAACATCATATAAGTTCTAATTTATTAGAATTGATTTATCTCTTTCAATAGTTTAGAAGTAATTTCAGATGGAAATAATTTAGTGTAAAATATTCTTACTAATTCATTTCAACTCTTAATAGAGTCACATGGTAAATATTAGAGCTAATTTCATGATTTACCATTTAATGAAAATGAAAATAAGCATAATCTAATTATTTAAAGGCTAACTTATTCATTTTCACAGTGTCAAATAGCTCAAAAATAATGTGACGTATTCATTAGGGTCATCTGATATCTTTTTGCTATATTAGTGTTATGAAATAGTATCTATCAGACCCAGGTTTGATTTTAAGTTATTTGTTTTAATTGGTTACAAATGAATCCCATAAAATTTTTTTAGCACAGTAGGTTTCTAATAATCCTCCAAAGTATGGTAGTAGATAGACTGATGGATAGCTTGCCTATCACTTCATTGGGTTCTCGTTACTTTCATTTTACTCCATAAAATCCTTGTCAGCTTTTATTTGGTAAGGTTTGTTCTAGTTTAATTGATTTCTAGGTCCATAGGGTTTATCTCAATCCCAGAGCTTTGATTATTAAAGATTTGTAAAAAAAAAAAAAGAAATAGAATACAAGAACACAAATAAAGCTATATAAAATCATTCACATTCAAATAAGTTAACATAATTTAACTTTTAGATCCTAGAATATTTATTAAACTTACTATTATTTATACTATTAAAAAAGAATTATCTTTTTACATGAATAATTATATCAACTCATAAAACAATTCAAACTAAATAATTCTCAACAATGATATTAAAAACTTGTAACTTTATTACTCTATATAATTTAATCAGTTAGGTAATTTCTTAAAAGCACATTAATAATAATATCTCATCAATTGAGATTTACAAGTGCATGAATCATACAAGTAGTATAATAGATTTTTGTCTAAATAATAATCTCACATGGATTATATAAGTAATTTGGTTATTCAATAATGACATAATTCATTTTAAATTATATAGATACTCATATTGTTAAGCAATCTTAGATTCATGTTTGTTGGATTATTGTGCAAAATCTTTTTTCCCTAACAAAATACAAGGTTGTTATAACTATTGAACCTTTCTCAATAGTGATTCTCTCATAATTTTTTTCTTAGTATGTCATCACTAAAATAACAATTCATCTCTATATAAGAGTTTGTCATAATCCTAAATCTTATAGGAACTTTATCAACTATTTTTGATGGTTTCTTCATATGTACATTATTATTATCTTGCATTTAATTTAATAAAGATAAATGATTAACATGATTTATAAATATTTATATCTTTAGTTTTGTAAATGTCATACTTGTATTATTATTATATGTTTTCCTTGAGTTTTATCAATGGATACTATATGAGTAAAAGTAGCTCATTAGGGTTAGCATCATCTTGTGAATCATAACATATGCACATATTGTTTCAAGTATAACACATCATCATATTTTTTAATTATGTGACTCTCACACTAAAGATGAATCATTTGGGAGAATGTTTCATATAATATCCATTTGAATTGAGAATTAGTTTCTTTAAGATATGTATAATATATTAGAATGTAAAAGATTTATATTTTTAGCTTTGTAAATATCATACTCTTGATTATTAATATACTCAAATTTTGAGTTTCAATATATAAATTTATCTCATTCATCTCAATTGGAATGATTGTTACTTTATTCTTATATTATGCATAAGTGGACCTTATGATTTACCTGTCATTATCTACCATGATAATCTCATAGAAACTCACTAATTATTAAAATTTTATTTAAATTTTTATTTAGCTACCATCCATTAATACTTATACATAAAATAAATAAAACCATTCATATACTCATAATTAAATCTAATTACTTCACATAATTCAAATAATACAAACTCTACACTATGATAGTTTGGTAGAAATTCCTGAATATATTTTTAAAAGAGAGAGATTGAGAGTCTTGCTCCTTAACTCTAAGAATTGACATAAATTATATATCATTTGCTTTCTAGTGGAATCCCAAAAAGTATAAAATGAGCCCATGGGGGTTGTAGTATTCATGACTTTATTATTGTATAAGAGAGAATGAGAGAAAAAAAGAGTCTTTCTTGAATTTTTTTTATCATACACTTCTATTCTTAGACATCCTTGCATTACTCGGTAGTACGTTATGACTATCAAAAAAAATTGCAACTTTAGTTTTCATATTTTTAGTTTAAGGGCATGACTCTAAAAAATTATTATGACACTAATTAACAATTTGTTCTTTTTGTAACACAATTGTAGTGTTAATATTGATAATAACTCAGGCTTAATTTCTTTGTAATACAAAGTCTTGGTACTATAAAATAATCATGACTTAGGCCTAATAATACTATAATACAAAATTGTGACACTATAAAATATTTATGGCTTCATGCCTTTAACTATTTGTTGTCCATAAAGGGTTGTGACAATATGAGGTAGCCACAAAGTGAAGAAGAGTTCTCATTTTGTTATATAGTCATGATATTGATAAATAATCTTTCTTGATATTTATATGGCCACTATGTTAAGAAATAGTTGTGATGCTGAGAAATAATTGTGATGTTGAGGTCTTTCATGTGTTGGTTGTGGCCATGGAACTAGGAATTAATCATGTACAAAAGTAATCCTTCATATCTGTAAATATCCATGACACTAGGAGTAATTATAACATTGATATTTTCTTCTCTCACAAAATATATTTTTGTTGTATTGTAAGGATGCCATAATATTGGAACTTAGCTTGTGCATATAAATTGTGGTCATGTCTTTATTTGAGGACAAGAGTCACAATTTTAGAAATGATCATATATGAGTAATATTTTTTATAATATTTAGTATTTCAAAATTCATCACTTTGAATTATTATCGTGACTTTGATATGAGTTATTTTGATTCTGTAATTTTTGATAGCTCAAAAGTTATGACTTTGTAAAAAGGCTATGTCTTTGAATTGAGACTATCAAGTCATATAAAAATAAAGTTGTGTTGTAATATTGGTCATGACCATGAACACTAGTAAGATACTTGTTTGATATGATGAAGAATTAATGTTATAGTTATTTAAATTTTTTAAGTTGAGTATGATTTCTTCCTCATGATATTATCTCAACCATTAAGATTATGTAAACAAGTTGGTAAGATCATGACATAATATAATCACCTCGATCAATTAAGTAGTGTTTTGATCACGAATAAATGTGAAAATTATATGAGACTCACAGATCTATACTCTCTGTTAAATATTTTTAAAGTTATATCGATTTCATAATTATTTATCAAAATTCTTTAAAATACCAAAAGTCATGAAATTAATACATATTAGTTTTATTTTCATGTTTACATATTATTTTAAACCATCAAAATATATTAGAATATTTAGTAATTTGAATACTAAATAATTATGGCTAATGAAAAAATGTCATGATTTTTCATGTGGTCATGACTTTTCCTTTTAAAAGGAATGTTACAATTTTGTTTGAGCATAATGGCTTTTTTTGGGCGACTGTGTGCGTGTATCAGAGTGTATATGCTTACATAAAAAAATAAAATTGTTTATTATATCTCATTATTTAAAAATTAAATTCTTGTATTGTCTCCTAAGTAGCATTATAATTAATATTTATAACTAGGCTTTTATTTAATATCCAATTTAGTCAATGATGTTAGCAGACTAGATTTCTCCCTATAGTCTTTCTCTTCTACTTATCTTCATAATTTCTCCTCTAACAATAAATAATCCTTCATGACACATCACCTTGTGTATTCTTTTATGTATATCATGAATTTGGTAATAATCAATGTATCATTGCCTATGATCTCATTTGATAAAGTTGTGGCTTGTGATTTACAAAGTTGTGTTGTCTGGAATTACTCACTACTAAGGTTCGGGTAAGTTTTTTATAGAGATTGGCCTCACCGCTTGCGCGGCCCCATACCCTAGAAACCCTCAATTGGCCCAGCCCCTTGAGAGTTTTTTGGGAGGCATAGTTCCACATCCGCAGAGTGTAGGATTTGAACCCATGTCCTCTTCCCCTCCCCTGGAGTACCACAGCCTTAGCCACTAGGACAAAGACATTATTTGGTGTCTGGAATTACTCACTAGATCACATTTCTTTAAGCTTTATAAAAAGTCATGACTTTCTCTTTAAGTTTTTATTCCTTCATTATCACGGTCTTGTCTCTTGTCATGCATTCTTCACTTATCTAGAATGTGAAGTCTTAACATCTTTAGAAGGCATAACTTTATTTGTTATAATTATTTCATCTTCATATATATTCGAATATTTCATATTTATTGTCTCTATATTATCTTTATCTTTCAACATATCAATGATCAATTGGAGAGTTTCTTTTATTTGTACTTTTATAATTTTGAAAATCTCTTCAATAATTTCTTCATGTTGAAATGAGAATTTCATAATTTCTTTCTTTTCCAATGTATCTTCAGAGTAGTCTAGCATGGATTCTCCTAAAGTTACAACTTTGAAGAACACAAAAACTTTGTAGTAGTCTTTTATTTATTGTCACTTCCATTGTCTTCTTTAATTAAAAGTACATCTAAATTGTTATGTTTTCTATTTTCTTCAGGTCAACAATTATCTATCAAGTCTTTTCATTTGAAATTTATTTTTTGCCTTATTGTTGTACATACGAGACTACCTATTTTTTAGGAATCATCCTTGTTATAGTTTAGATTATGTAGGTTTATATAGAGCTTGAATTTCATTTATTCTTTGCCAACATAAAATATGAACTCTTCTGTAACATTAATTAACATCTATCTAGTGACTAAAACTGACTTTCCCAAGATCAATTGAGCATTTTAGTATTCCTCCATATCTAGCACTATGAAATTTACCAGAAAAATAAATCTACTAACTATTACTATTATATCTTCAATAATATTATTTAGAAACTTGATTGAATGATTAACTATATGAAGTTAGTGAGTGGTTGGAGTGATCTCGCCAAGCCTCAACCTTGGAATTATGGCTAATGATATTTAATTTATTCTTGATCTTAATTCACATAGTACCTTCCAAAAAGTATATTCTTCTATAATGCACAAACTCATAAAACTTCATAAATCTTTCAATATTTTCTAAAGTTTATGCTGGATAATAGTACTATATTTCTCGTTTATATTGATCATTTCATAGGCCTCCAACTTTTTTTTATTACTCATTATATCCTTCACAAAATTCATGTAATTCAGTGAGATAAGTTTTCGATAAATAGAATATTGACTTTCAACTTCTAGAAAATATTAAAAAATTTCTCAAATTGTTCATTCATATTTTCCTTGCTAAAATGTTGTCGAATTATAAAATTAAGAGAGGGATGTTTATTTTTTTCATAGTTTTCTCTTGTACATTCATTTGATTATCACTTTAGGTAATTTATAATTTTTTTTCTCAACTATTTCATTTGTCATGGCTGGAGGCATAAGTTGGGATGTGAATTCTATGGATGCCATGATTTTGTAGAATATTACTATTTTAGGTGCCATAGTGGTGGGTTGAGTCACAATTTTGAAAAAAGTCATGACTTTATCCGACACAACTTTATCTTTTATTTTAGTTTTCTATTTGACTTTTATTTCTGCTTGTTTCTCTTCTAATTATTTGTTACTTCTAAGAATAATGCGTATAAATTTTGTTGATAGTATTAGTTGTTTAAGTTAATTTTTAATAATCTTTATTGTCGTGTTTGTGTGATCTAGCCTTATTTCAATTTGTTTCATCTAGTTCTCTTGAAGCTCAATTTTTTTTTGTTTCAATGAGTAAGACAAGTATATTGCCTTCAAGTGATAACTTTTCTTTTGTCCCTGAGTGGTTGTAATTTATACTTGAGGTTCCTTGCAATTGACAACCCATTAAGTTATTCTAAATTCTTTTGCAATTTGCACTTGATTTTTTTATGTTGTATCACCACACCAAGGTTCAACATGTTTGGAGCCCAAAAAGATAAATGGTCAAAATATATAATTTTTTTTCCACATATTATTAGCTTTTTCTACGTAATATATGAGGTCAAAATTTTTCGTTTCATTCTATTACAAAATAAAAATTTCTTGCATACTTAATTGTTTGTCTTTTTTGGCTTCAAACATGTTAAAAAATAGGTACAACTTGGTTTTTATAATAGTCAATATGTTTAACTCTGATACTCTAGTTTATTTTTTTTTAAATACACAATTATTCAAAGATTTCTAGTTATTCTTTATTAACTCTTCGAATAGGTAATATGTTTTATGTGGTGACTTATTCATAATAGACCTACTCAAGTCCACATCAATCATACATCTTATTATATAGTTCAATCTATTATAAAAAGTTTGAATTTGGAATCATTAATTAAATCCATATTTAGGCATCTCCTAAAAGTATCTTCGAATTAGTTTCAAGCATCATATAATATTTCTTGTTTCTTGTTATCGAAATTGACTTATCTCTCCCTATAGTTGTGAGATGATTCGATATGAAAAAAACATAATGAGAAAGATATGTACACGTTTATTTCAATTCTCAATTGAGCCTATAGATAAGCAATGGAACTAACTTTGAGCCTCGTCTCTCAAAAAAAAAGTCATAATTGTATAGCATCCAGGATAGAGGTGTCAAATGGGCCGGGCTGAGCCAACCCTGCCCATTTTTTCAAAGCCCACCCAGACTCATGTGTTGTGCCAGCCACAATATGGTAGTTTGGAGTGCAAGCCTGGCTCGGGTCGGCTTGGGTCGAGATAGATTTAGATTAAAGTTAATTTTAAAAATTAGGGTTTGAGAACTCCCATCGTTGCACAGCTGTCCTCGTCGGACCTGTCGAGCCATCTCCCGTCAGGTGATGCTGCCTCATCCTTCGTCGGGAGTCGTTTCATCTATCATTGGGCACCATTTCGTCGGTAGTCGGGCATTGTTTCATTGGATGTTGGGTGCGTTGCTCGTGCCATGCCCACATGGTAGGCACCAAGGTCGTGCTCGGCACGGCCTAATCCCCCCCCCCCCCCCCCCCCCCCCGGCCCATTTGACACCTAATATAGGATAACTACATTCATCTTCACCATGTTGCATAACTCCAAGAATGATACTGCATATTTATTCTTAAGAAATTCTTTCACCATACTAATGTTTTTGTACCATATGTATCAAACTTGGCTTCAACTCAAAGTACTTTGCTTGTATATATTATTTCTGAATCACTAAATAACTATCTATCATAGTCACCCACCAATAATCATCCAAGATATGGGGAGGAATGAGCTATTATATAACTTATCTTTAACTGTCTTGGTAGTATCTATTACTATTAGTTCATTCCATATGCTCTCTTTGGGCTCTCTGTTATAGAAATGTTCTTGTTACTCTAAATATTTTGGGACTAGAGGTACTCAATCACATAGTTTCTACTCATGAAATGTTTATGATTACAAAATTAACAAAAAATAAATAAAAATAGAATAGAAAGTAATAGTTGTATCTAAACAACTAGAAACAAAACTATTCTATTGCAAGAATAGTTATGTTAACTTAAATTGACTAATCAAATTATAATTAATTAGTCTATGGTAGCAGTTTCAAGAACTTTTGATTTTATGAGGGTGCTAAACTTATTGTTATATAATATGGTTCTAGGGGCTCAATGGATGATTATCTCTTATCTAATATAATTATATAAATATATAAGTCATATAAGTAATAAAATGAATATAAATATAGATATCATTTTCCCATATATTGTATATGCAATTCGATCAAACAACATTGAACTAACTGCTATTCAAGTTGAGTAATAGACTTAAATTTTTGGAAGGATACTTAAATTCTTAGGTTAGCTAACTTCTTTATGTATGATGATATTTTTGTAGTGTTTGGTTAATGTTGTGTTTAATTGTTAGATGAATGATAGATTAGTGTGAAAATACTTTAGTACCTCATGATATAGAAGATGGCTATCATCCTTTGATTCTTATTACCATGGATGGTTACTTTGAATACATTCTATTCTCAAATGTCTAATGCCTTAAAGGCATGAGATGATATAGTAATAAATATGTTTGTGCATTCAGCTTCATAAGCATCATACTTGTGATAATTAACATATATATTCCCATGAATTATACCTATAGAAACCATACAAGATGAATTAATTTGCATAACTATCACTATCAATCGAAGTAACTCTTCTTATTTATGCCCCATCACTTGCATATCATCATTTGTCATATGTAATATATAAATCTCACTCTATGATGGAAAACATAGGTTAGATATTTTACATAATGTGTATATCATTTGATGTCACTTTTTCTAGAATATGTATAATTGATTATTCATAAGCTTGGTCATGCTTTCAGCTTTGTAAGTACCATACTTTTAAATTTTAAATTTATCTTTAATTTTCAATTTTTACATATAATTTTATCTCACTTGTTAAGAATGGCAGTCACTTTTTTTACATAACTGCATGAGTATGTCTCATGACATACATACCAATATCTATCATAACAAACACATTAATTTATAATTTTGTGAAAAACTTAAATTTTAATTTTAATTAACATTTATATCTATCAAAATCCAAATTACAACATGAACACAAGTATAAACTTTATAAAATCTTATATTCATCCTAGATCTCAATAAAGTATAATCTTTAAATTAAAACATGAACATACCAATCTTAGATCTCAATAAAGTCTGAAATTGATTAAAATTTGTGTGAGATATTTTGAGAGATATTATGTGGAATTGAGGATTCACAATAAAAGTCTAAGTGATAATCTAAGTTTTATTATCTCATACTAATCAAATATTACTTACTTTTACCTCATATTTTCTCTTAATCAAGGGTTAAAAGTTGTGGACCTAGAGTTTTTAAATACCTGGATTGAAATCTAATTCCCCATATCAACTTTTTTTTTCTTATTATCCTAAGTGTTTCTTATATACTTGGGATTTGTGTAATAATTTAAGTTAGACGTTATGATGTTAGCTTGAGGTTTTGATTTTTTTTATCTCATTGGATCTTCTTTAGTATATCAAAGTTACGGTGATAATGAATGCTATAACTCAAATAATTTTCATATGAAGCATGATTTTGAGACACTTGAAATGACCATGACTAAAATAATTCTACCTGGAATATAAAATCATGATGCTGAAAATAATCATGATTTATGTATCTACTTTTTGTAATACAAAGTCATGGCAATGTGAATGATTATAGCTTTGGTATTTTTTTGTTGGAGCACAAAGTTGTGATTTTGGAAAAGCATTGACAAGAATATATATTTTATGGAAATAAATATAATATTGAAAATAATATCATGAATCAAAATATTTGGTATTTTGACATTCTATTGAATAAGTCACAATACTATAAATTGTTGTAACTAATAATACTAGTTGGATATTTAGTTTCCCTGACATGAAAAAACTATCATGACCATTATGTTTTAATTGATGAAATGATTGTGAATCTAAGAAAATAGCAATATCATGAAGATTAAGTTATACATTAACATAATTATGTGAATTTTATAGTAAAGTTATGATGTACCTAGATAAAAATAACTCTCCATTATTATGACTAAGAATTATTAAAATTATATAGTTATGACTCTCCATTATCATAACTCTCCATGATTAGTTTTATATAGTTATGACTAAGAATGTATATTAAAATTTATCAGTTGATATTATGACTCTCCATTATTTCTTCTTTCAAACATTTGCTCCACCAAGTGTATCAATTATATCTAAAATAAATATGATTTCATGAATATTAATCATATTCTCTCAAAATAGTTATTTAGTAAAATCTCTCATAAATGATTAAATACAAAAAAAAATCATAAATACATACTAAATCTCTCAAAATAGTTATTTATTTGGTACATAGAGTGCGGAATAGACATTTAATTGCTAGAGCAAGCTTCCCAATCCAAGTTTCTATCATTTTTATTGTGACATCTTTATTTCTCATTTTTGTCTCCATTTGATC
Source organism: Sapria himalayana (assembly GCA_029783825.1). Lineage (NCBI taxonomy): Eukaryota > Viridiplantae > Streptophyta > Magnoliopsida > Malpighiales > Rafflesiaceae > Sapria > Sapria himalayana. The sequence continues at coordinate 11,656,091 of JAREIK010001563.1, read as the reverse complement.
CATTCTATTTTCTTGCACATTATTTTTTTTTGTTTCAGTCAAGAGTGCCAAGATGTTGTCCTCAAACAATGAGGGCTTTTTCTACCCTTGATTGTTAGAGCTTGAAGTCCTTACCCATGAAATCTGTTTGCTTTGCTTGAATAATTTTGATATTGAAACTGCTACATATAATATGGATTATCAAGTGAAGCTTTCATGATTCTTCAAGTTTGGATGATAGTAAGCATGCATATTGTTGTTGGGTTAGAAGGAATAGCCTTTGTTCACATAGTTTTACATCGTTTACTTGATATGCTTACTATTGGCCCACTACTTGTTGCATCTATAGTCAAAATCACTTTCATTGTTGGTTGTATTTTTTTTTTGCCTTGGGATGATAAAAATATATTTTAGTTTCACTTTCTTGGCAAAAATATGGTTATTTTGGTTGGAGCTTTATAATTATTTTGGCCAGCTCTTCAAAGAGAAAATAGGGCCCCCAGGGGACTTCATCATAATGGATCAACCTCGAGCAACATCTATAATATATGAGTCACATAGTTCAGCTTATTACAAAATAATTGATCTTGGAATTGAAGCTCAAATTCATGTTGCAGGCATTTCCTTAATAAGTCCTTAAACTTATCCCAAGCATAATGTAGTGCATCTTTCTCTCCATTCTTATTTTGGTTAATTTATACCCATAGTTGTAATGTAATTTATGGCATAAAAAATCCTCAATATTGATGTTGTTGTATCATATCTATCAAACTCGATTTTTGTTTAAAATTGTTGGTTTGTATGAACTATTTTTTGTTCCCAAATAGCTCTGTCAAGGTAGTGTCCAATAATCACCTAATGTATGGTAGTGCATGTGTTTTTGTGATATTTGTTCAATTTCTCCACTATTGTTTTCAACGCTTCTATTATTCTCCTCGAAAAGTAATTTTTCATATTGTTGCCTTCTCACTAAGTTTAACATTCTTTCTATTCCTAAATCTAAAGAAAATGACTTAGTTTTAGATATTTGGTTCATTCAAGTGAGTTTTTGCAAAAAAAAAAATTGCTAGCAAAATTAAAAAAAAAAACACTCTAAACATAGTAATCACAAAATAGAAATAGATTTGTTCTTTCTCTAGACAGTTGTGTTCACCAAATAAATTTTACCAAATTAAAATAATTTACAATCCCTATCAATGATGTCAAAATCTTGTTGGTTCAAATTCTTTGTGTACTAAATACAACTACAATTATATGAGTCCAATAAGTAATAAAGTAGACTACTGAAGTCTAGATATTGATCATAAAAAGATATATATTTTTGGTTTGAAATGATGTTGAATTTCTTAGCTGTCTTGACTTACAAAAAATATTCAAATCAAGGAGCTATAGGGTTAATTAATATTTTTGCATGTGATCATTGTTAATGTTCAACATTCATGGATGTGTACTATTTATTAATTTATGGATAACAAAAAGAGTTACCTTGATAATAGGTCAAACTTCTCATACTCATAACCCATTCTTCTGAAATAGTTCAAGTGAGCAATGAAGATGCAAATAATCCTATTATTCTTACAGTGGTAGGTGAAGGCACCCCTCATAGTGCGTGCCTCAAGCATATGTTCTTATTCATTGATAATAGTCATTCTAAGAATCACACAATCTTTGGGTAGCCAATTAAATTAGGTAATATTTGGACCTTTCATTGATCACCTATCACAGTCTATATGATGGATGTTTCAAAGGTATAAACTTGTTCCTAGTAGTCTATGCAAAGAGTTTCCAACAAATGTGCTCTTCTTAGAGTTTTCCACACTTCTAAGAAGCACACAAATGCATTCTTAGTGTTTATCATCATCTAAAGAAATACACATAGTCATGGTAACTGGATATACTGATTACTAGAGATAATTATTCATTACCTTAAATTAGCTGAATATATCTCAATGAAAGCCAAGATGTTTAAATAAATCCCAAGAACATTAATTATAATCTATATTACATTTCCACAACACATATAATTCATCAATCATCATCCCCAAATTTATAACTCAATCATAGATAAAGATATTGTTAAATCCCATAAAAAATGAATAAATAAATAATATGATTTTTTTATAGAAAAAAATGGCAAAATAATAATTTTCCAATAAGAAAAATAAATTGAAAATTTTACAACTCTGATGATAAAATGGATTTCATTATTAAATTCATTCTAAAAAAAATAAATACGGTGACAAATATCGTCAAATTCTAAGGAAGTCAGAATTTAGTTATTTTTTTAAATTATTTAAATAATTATTAAAATAATTAGGAAATAAAAAAAAGAAAAGACCACGCCATGATGTCAGCACGTGGGTGCGCCATGCGTGGTCCAAGCATCACACAAAAAAATAATAATAAGTTTTTTTAATATATTAGTTTAATAAAATAATAAAAAATTAAAATAAATAATGGGAATCTGGAAAATGGGATGATGTGGAAAAAAAATAAAAACAACACTTTGGGAGAGGGAGAGAGAGACAGTGCAAAAGAAAAAAAAATTAAAAGGTTCGTTGATTTTCTTTTAATCATAACAGATTATTCTAGAGTCAGAATAAAATAGTCCAAGAAAAGTTGCTTTACGCAACGAGATTTTCAGTTTGATATCAAAATTATAGTTTCCTTTAAATATTTCAAGAGGTAGTGATTTTCTCCTATTGATATTTCTTTCTATTTAAAGGCCCTAAATGATCATAATTTATATTTTAATTTGAACTGTTTAGAAATTTTATTGGGAATGATTAATTGGTGAAAATTTTCTATGTTTCATTTAGTAAAATATATTATAGTGTAAATTTGGTTTGAATAGTTATAATTATGTATGGAACGTGATTTAATCGTGAATGACATATTTGCAATTCATACTCATAGGAACATTCAATATTAATGGGTGGGTATATGATATATATATGTATATATACACACACACACACACACATACATATAAATGTATGATGGATTATATTTTGTAAACTCGAATTAGGACAACGTACAGACTGAGTTGTGTGGTATTTATTCAGGAGCATGGCTAATATAAATATGTGAACTTGAATTGGGATAGACATGTCTCACCCTAGAAGAAGAATGAACATTGAATATGGATCTTCCTCAGAAAGTTTATGAATACGAGAATATTTTTCCAGATGAATTACCAGGATTACCCCCACACAGGAATGCAGACTTTAGTATCGAGTTACAACCTGATATATCACCCATTTCTATGACTCCGCGTAGGATGATATCGATTTAATTACAAGAACTCAAGGTTCAGATACAAGATTTGTTGGACAAGGGTTTCATTAGACCCAGTACTTCACCTTGGGGTGCTCCGATTCTATTTGAAAAAAAAAAGATAAAACTCTTCGACTGTACATTGATTATTGACCGTTGAATAGGATTATGATAAAGAAATTATATCCATTACCAAGGATTGATGATTTATTTGACCAGTTAAAAGGGGGATGAGTTTTTTATAAAATAGATCTTTGTACCGGATATAACTAGTTGTGAGTTAGAGAGGTTGACATCCCTAAGACAACATTTAGAATGCAGTATTGCCATTTTTAGTTTATAATAATGCTTTTTGGATTAACGAATATGCCAGTAGTATTTATGGATCTTATGCATAGAATATTTCAGCCATATTTAGATTATTTTGTTGTGATTTTTGAGGATGACATTTTGATCTATTCTTAGTCCGAAGGAGAGTATGAAGATTATTTAAATATTGTTCTCTAAATTTTGAGAGAACATAAGTTGTATACCAAGTTTGGTAAATGTGATTTTTGGTTGGCAGAAGTAAAATTTTTAGGACATGTAGTATCAGCTACTGGTATCTCAGTGGACCCTAAAAAATTTGAGGTAGTCATGAATTGGGAGAGATCAAAGTTAGTTTTTTAGATACATAGTTTTATAGGATTGACTGGGTATTACAGAAGATTTATTAAGAATTTGTCCCGGTTAACTGGTCTAATGACTAGATTGACCAAGAAAGATGTCAAGTATGAGTAGATTGATTCATGTGAAAAGATATTCTAGGAATTGAAAATGAGACTTACTTCAGCTACTATTCTGATAGTTCTGGATAGAGGACAGAAATATACTATATATTGTGATACCTCATAAGATGAATTGTGATGTGCTTCGATGTAATCCGGGAAAGTTGTAGCTTATGGTTCAAGGAAATTAAAGAACCATGAGTGAAATTACCCCACACATGATATAGAGTTGCCGACTATAGTCTTTTCTTTAAAAATATGACACTATTATTTGTATGGGGAGTAATTTGAGGTATATTCAGACCACAAAAGTATAAAATAACTCTTTACACAATGAGACCACAAAATGTATGGGGAGTAATCATGAGACAGCGTTGATTGATTGAGTATCTAGAAGATTATATTTTTACTTTGCATTACCATCCAAGTAAGGCAAATGTGGTGACTGATGCACTTAGTCAGAAATCACGAGGTACACTAGCTAGTATAGCTTTGGGGGAATGGGATATGCTTGAAACTATGAGATAATTCAGCTTATAATATAGCAATTGAAGTCAGGGTGTTATCAGGAGTTTAGTAACTATACATTTTTTATTAAATAAGGTGATTGAGATCTAGAAATAATATGTAGAAATATTATCTATAAAGAACCGAGTAGAGACGGGTACATGTGATGAAGGTTGGGCTATTCATATGGATGGTAGTCTTCAGGTTTAGGGGGTGGATTGTGGTTCCCCATATAGTAGAATTGAGAGAAGAGATTCTTAGAGAATTCAACTATTCTTATTTTACGGTGCATCCGGGTGGCACAAAGATGTATAATGATATTTGTCGCCAGTATTACTAGAATGAGATGAAGAGACACATTGGAGATTTTGTTCGACGATGTCTCATATGTCAAAAGATAAAGGCTAAGCATCAGAAGCTAGCATGATTACTCTAGCCTTTGGAGGTAGAAGAGTGGAAATGGAAGCATATCATGATAGATTTTGTGACTCACTTGCCACGAACATCACGAAAACATGATGCTGTGTGAGTGATTGTGGACTAGTTTACAAAGTCAATACATTTTCTAGCAATGCGGATGACCTCCACACAAGAGGAATTATGCAAATTATACATACAAGAAATTATCCATATATATGGAGTGCTAGTATATATTGTATCGGACAAAGATCTCAAATTTATAGCTTATATTTGGAAGATTTTTCAAAAAGCAATGGGAACACAGTTAATAATGAGTACTATTTTTCATCCACAAATAGGTCAATCGGAAATGACCATATAAGTTTAGGAAGATATGCTACGAACATGCTGTCTAAATTTCAATGGCAGCTTCAAAGAACATATGCCTTTGGTCGAGTTTGCCTATAACAATAGTTATCAGACAAGTATCCAACTAGAATCATATAAAGTAGTGTATGGAAGGCCATGTTGATCTCCAGTTTGTTGGGCTGAGGTGGGAGACATATCTATCACGAACCCAGATGTGATTAGAGATACCTTAGAGAAAGTAGATTTGATATGACAACATCTTATTACATCTCAAAGTCGACAGAAAAGTTATACTGATAGACGATATCGACTTCTAGAATTTGAGGTGTGAGATCGTATTTTCTTGGAAGTAATATCAAAAAGAGGAGTAATCAGATTTGACAAGCATGAAAAGTTATCGCCAAAATATATTGAGCCTTTCGAAATACTCGAGAAGGTGGGCTTAATTGCTTATCAATTGGCATTACCACCACATTTATCTGGTGTCCACAAGATATTCCATGTTTATATGCTTAGAAAATATATTTCTGATCCAACTCATGTAATGGATTGGGATGAACTCGTTATTGATGCTAATTAAATGTTTAAAGAAATGCTAGTGCATATCATTGATAGTCAAGACCAAGTTATTTGACACAAGACTGTGAGACTAGTAAATGTGATATGGCAGTATCAAGGAATAAAAGAAGCAACATGGAAATATGAAGACATGATGCATGTTGCTAATCCTTTTTTATTTAAGAATGAAATATGTGTTTTAATAATTTAATAATTATTTAGCCCTAGGGCATGTTTATAATTATAAAAGTGTATATATGAGAATTTTGGGATAAAATTCTCTAAGGAGGAGAGAATGTGAAATCCAAGAAAAAAAATGAATAAATAAATAATATAGTTTTTTTTTCTAGAAAAAATGGGCAAAATTGTAATTTTATAATAAGAAAAATAAGTTAGAAAATTTCAGAACCCTGATGATAAAATAAATTTCGTTATTGAATTCGACTTGGAAAATATAGCGACGGTGACAAATTTCATTAAATTCTGAGGAATTCAGAATTTAGTTATTTTTTTTAAATTATTTAAATACTTATTAGAATGATTAAGAAATAAAAAAAAGAAAAGACAACTCCATGACATCAGCACGTGGATGCGGCATGCATGGTCCAAGCATCACATATAAAAAAATAATAATAATTTTTATTAATATATTATTTTAATAAAATGATAATCAAAAAATAACGTGAATCCAAAAAGTAGGATGATGGGGAAAAAATAAAAACAACACTTCGAGAAAGAGAGAGAGACACCATGCAGAAGAAAAAAAAATTAAAAGGTTTATTAATTTTTTTTGATCATAATGGATTATTCTGGAGTTATAATAGAATAATCCATGAATAAAAGTTGATCTGCACTATGAGATCTCCAATTTGATAAAAAATTTATAAAGTTTCCATGAAATATACCAAGAGGTAGTAGTTTTCTTTTCTCCTATTGAAATTTCTTTCTATTTAAAAGCACTAAATGATCATGATTTCTATTTCAATTCGAACTGTTTAGAAATTTTATTGGGAATGGTTAATTGGTGAAAATTTCCTGTATTTTATTTAGTAAAATATATTACAATGTGAATTGACTTTGGATAGTTATAACTATGTCTAAAAAGTGGTTTAATCATAAATGGGATATTTGCAATTCATACGCATGGGAACATTCCATATAAATGGGTGGATACATGATATATATATATATATATATATACATATAAAGGTATAATAAATTGTATTTTGTGAACTCGAATTGGGGACAACGTCCAAGCTGTGTTACGTGGTGATTTTTGGAAAATATCCAAGGAAAAAATTATTTTATCAGAAAATATCCATTATGGTTCTTCGAAGGTGGTATATATTTCTCGGAGTATGTCCAAGAAAAGCATATTTTATTCGGAGAATATCCAATATTGTTTTACACAAAAGGTCCATATATTTCAAAATAATTTTAAAAAAATATATATTTCTATACACACACACACATCTATTATATAATATGTCACACTTGGCTTCGGCATGTGTAAGGGAGTTGATATGACTCATAATATGTGTATATAATTATTTCATCTATAATTGTATTCATATAAACATTATACTTGAATAAGTATTGATATATATGCATGATGTTTTATGTGTACTTAGGTAGGGAGTAGCTTGTAGGAGTTTACCTCTATTGAGCTTTGCTCACTCTGTTGTAGGACCCCTTTCAGATACAGGTCCAGGATAGATGACAGACCCACATGCAGGATCGCACGTGTGAAGAGAAGACAGTTGTAGCTTGAATAATATATTATGTGTTTTTTATTCCGCTGAGCTAATAAAATAAAGAAAAAATATATGTTACATTTGAGAAAATTGTATTTTATTGTATATTTTATTATGTGATTGAATGATTGAAATCCCCTAGGGGGTGGGATGTCACAAATCTAGCCTAACATTAAAGAGAAATCAAAGAAAATTATTGGATACAATTTTTGTTTGCCAATACAATTGAAGAAATATATATTTGTTGTTGAAATCATATTCATCTCAAGATTGTCCTATTAGTAAAACCTACTAGGATTTAGTTCTCTGCCTTCTACTTTAGATATGTTGTGTGTTGCCGAATAATTTTGTCAGAGAATCCATGGTAGATATACCTTTGATTCTACTCATAAATCTATTCAGTTCTTTCATATCTTGATTACTCATGTGTTGTGTCTGTCATATCTTTTTTTCCTTCTCTTCATCTCTCCTCTTTTTATCATCCTCATTTGTGTGCCTTTTATATCCATAATTTGAAATTAAAGTTTAGAGGGAATCTATGCTTTTGTTGGTTCTTGTCATGATAAGACAAATAGCATAATGACCAAAATATATTGTTACAAATGAGGATTAGTGCCATAACATGTGAAATGCTATCATGATTGAAAATGGAACTACAACATCAAAAATGTAATTATGACTAAAAATGGTGACGCGGCACTAGAAATGTAGTTGCAACTAAAATTGGCATCACAATATTAGAAATATAGTTGTGACTAAAAGAAAAGGTGGATCAAACATTTAAAACAACAAGAAATAATGTCGCATGTGGGAAGTAGAGTCATGATGTATAAATATAGTCATGACTACAATGTTGAGTCACACAGTATGAGATATTGTTGTGTTTGAGCAATAGGATCACAACTGCATAAGTCAATTGTGATGAAATATACACTCACATGTTCCATTTGGCATTATAATTGAAAAATATGACATTAATACATGTGAACATCATGAGTCAAAAATAATCTAGTGTGACTCGTTCTGCTTCAAACCTTCAAAATGTTGTCATGACTCTTAGTTACAATGATGTATCTCATTCTATGGCTACCAAATTTTCTTCTTGTCTTAGATGTGGTCTCGACTAATACATGCTAAGTCTTGACTACAATTCATGACCATTTTTACTTTATTTTGCTACAAGCCTTTTAAAACCACAAATTGTGAAATCTTTATAATTGGCATTTACATTGGATAATTTCCATCAAATCACACCAATATTTGGCAAAAACTATCGGCAGATTTTGTGCCTATCATGTGAAAAGAGTGTCGAAAGGGTAATGTATAGTTGAGAACACCAATAGATAGAATGTTTTATAAGTCATTTTTTAAAAAAAAAAACATAATGATGGAAAAAACATAGTGTGGTTTCTAGAGAAAATCATCATAATTTGAGAAATTTTATCATGATGCAAAATTAATTTAACAAGCTGTATAGAGCATTTTGATGTGTATAATGTAGTCATGATTGAGAAAGAATGTAGTCCATTTGTAATGATGTCATGACATTTACAATGTTGTCATGGATGAAAGATGGGTCACAAGTGACATAGTGTCCGGACACAGAATGATATCCCAACTTAGAATAGAAGTATTTTGTTTCAAAAGATGAGATTAACAAAAATACATTCACAATGTCATTTGCTATCTATTTTTTTTCAACAAATTCTGATAATCAAAATAATATTGTGACTTCACAACTATTGTAGAGTTGCAATAGAAAATTATACACAACACATGTCACAACTTTAACAAGTCATGTCTTACTCTCCAAAACATTTCAAGTGTTATGACTCTTTGATAATTGGATGTAATAATTAAATAGACTTCCAAAAAAAGAAACATTGGACAACATTGATGACACTTTATTTAATCTTCAAATGAGCTTAGGTTACCTTTCAAGAAATACTTTGTTTAATATCTTTAGATCGACCTAAGTAATTCAAACTTTCAGCTTAGTCATTTTCAATAAAATTATTTCTTCTAGCTATGATATTCTTCTTACACATTGTAGTCTCTCTGATACCATTTCAACCACTTTTCATTGATTTGTGGACGATAATGGGAGCTCTTGATATGCTTAAAATATATATTTCTAAATGCGCAGAATATAATCTATTGTAGAAATGACTCATTTCATCACGTATTATATATTGAGGAGCTCCAATAATATGGTTACCTATATCACACATGGTTTCAAAGTGCTCGCCCCACTATGATATAATCATTATAGGTGCTACCATATAATTTTCCTTGAAATTCTAAAATGCTTCCATAATTTCTTGGAAAATAATCTATTGCAAAAATGACCCATTTCATCACTTATGATATATTGAGGAGCTCCAATAGCATAGTCACTTGCATCACACATGGTTTGAAAGTGCTCACCCCACTATGATATAATCTTCATAGGTGAAACCATACATTTTTCCTTGAAATACTAAAATGCTTCCACATTTTCATTTATATCCATGTAAATCATCATCATACATCTCTAGAATATTTTTGGAGCATTGCACAAGCCAAACAATATTTTTCTAAATGCAAATGTTCTATATGGACATATAAAAGTTATCCTTTCTTAGTCTTCAAGACCTATCATGATCTGGTTATAGTCCGAGTACCCATCTTAAAAAGTAATAATAAGTATGTTCTCCTAACCTATCTAGTATTTGATCTATGAATGGATGAGGATAGTAATCTTTTTTATGCCCTTTTTGAGCTTATAGTCATCTATGCATATGTGCCATCCAGTAATTATGCTTGTTGAAATTTGTTTCTCTTTTTCATTCTTCACAACTATCATTCTGTGCTTTTTTGGTACCACATGGATGAGATTAATAGCTTTTGGATATGATATATATGAGTCTAGCTAATAGCTACTTCAGAACATATATTTTCACAACTTTCTTTATTATGGGATTTAACCTTCACTAATGCTCCAATGATGGTTTTACATTAATCTCAATGAACATTTTAGGCATGCAGATTGATGAACTGATTCCCTTTATCCCTTATTGACAATGTGATTGCCATAATGTATAAATGAATCTTCATTAATACTTACTACTCCATCTCTTCCATCAAAATTAAACCGTCTAAAGACTCCTATATAATAGGTATCAAGGCTTCTTCAAGTGATGTCGCAACTAAAGATGTTGTGACTTCTTTTGTAGTGCCATGCCCTCCTTAGTTATAACTTTAAAAGCATGCATTGTGATTTTTTCAATATACATCATGACTCTAATAACTTCTTTTAGGACTTCTTTGTATGTCACAATGTCTTTCATTGTTACATCTTCATCATGACATTTTTAATCATTGCATCATCAACAATCTTGCTAGGACTTATTGAACATTGCATTCTTTTCTCTCATGCATCATTACAATTTCATCACTTTTCGTAACCTCTTCAAAAATTGTCACAATATCAAAACATTTGGCGACATCTTCAAAATTTGTAACTTCATTTGATCTTTCAATGCTTTTAATTATTTCTACATTCTGAATTGTTTCATTTTTGAGTTTCATTTCATAAAGTCTTTGGATTAACAATTGTATGAATGGATCAAGCTAACTATTCTCTAATAGATCACCTTGTCTCCATTTGTAAATTCCAAAATTTTATAAATATTAAATTTCACTTGGTTTTCATCCTCTTAACAAGTCAACTCACTGTTCTTCACATTAATCAATGCTTGTCTAATAGCCAAAAAGGTCTACTTAGAATCAATGGTGTATCTTTGTCTTCTTCAATATATAATGCAATAAAATTTACAGATAAATTAAATCTCCTACTTTCACTAAGATATCTTCATTAATACCTTTTGTATGAGAAAGATATTTCTTTTCCATTTACAATGAAAGTGCCATCAGAGTGACTTTACCTAAATTCAATTTTTCAAAATCATCCAAAGTAACATATTGATGATCATTCCCAAGTGATAGAATACTTTCACAATAATATGTTATCCATTAACACAAAGGATAGTACAACTGCTAGGATATTTGAGTTTATGAAGAAGATATTTTGTATAGTAGCACTGCAATTCTCAGTCAAGTTAATAGTTCAATATGATTCTAACTTTTTTTTTAATTCTCATATCATCTTTCATAAACTTCACAAAATCCAGCATCTTATCTAAAACATTAGCAAATAGAATGTTCACTTCTAGCTTTTTAAATATTTTAAAAATTTGTTAAAATGCCCATCCATCACCTTCTTAAATCTTTATAGAAATGAAAATGTTGGGGTGATCATGGGAGGGTTATGTCGAGATGATATTCTTCCATGCACATATTTTTTTCCCTTTTGTTTCTTCAATTCTACCTCAACTTCACATTCCCATTCCTTTTTAGTAGCCATTTCTTCTCTCTTTTGTAGCCATATCTTCCAGTTCATGTCAATCACTTTTAATTTCTCGTTCAATTCTCAAAGTGATTTCCATGCCTTGGTTTTATTCTTTTTTTCAACATCATTGGGAAATGATCTGGATGGTCCATCTTTAACTAGGTGAGTAAAATGTTTGTTCTGAGTTTCAATCATCTTCATTGTGACATCCATGTTGCTCAACTTTGTTTCTTTTTGATCCATTTTGTTTTCTATGTTGCTTAACTTTGTTTCATCCACTCTATTTGGTTGTCTTGTTCATTGTTTCTCATCTTTGTTGTACTTATCATTGCCCATATACTATTCTCAAAGGATGAGAATTTTTTTTTTTCGACTTGATAATTGGAGCTTCAAGCTCCTTGCAATTGAAATCCAACTACATTGCTGGAATTATTCAGATATGGAAGGTGCTGCATATAAGATGGATTTCCATAAGATAATATTTGATGATTCTTTAAACTTGTATGATAATAAGTGGGCTCATTGTTGTTTTGTTAGAAGATATACTCCTTGTTCACATCATTTACTTCTTCTACTTTTTATGCTTAATCTTGGCCCACTGCTTCTTGCATATGCATAACTATAATCTCTCTCATTGTTTGTTTTCCTTTCTTGCCTTGAGATGAAAAATGACTCATAAGCATGTTCAAATTTGCTTCCATGGCAAGAATCTTGTTTAGCTTATCTTTCGTTCATTATTTTTTTTGGGTAAGAGCTTAGTACATTGTGGATGTAGCTTTAGGAAGATCCATTATGAATAAGTTACCAGAATAAGTTTGCATACTTTTTGAGGAGCTAACCAAGAATAATTACTAAGTCACATAGTTTAACATATTATAGAATATTTGAGTTTGAAACCACAACTCAACTTAATATTATGGATATCTCCTCAATAAATTTTTAAATCTATCCTAAGCATCATAAAGTGTCTTTTTCTCACCTTGTCTGATCTTCGCTCTTAGTTGTTAGGTGAGTTGTGGTGGAAAAAATTTAGGCAAAAAGACTTGAATCAGATGTCCCCAATTATTGTTGGAACGCCTCTTCTAACATTAAAACCAATTACTCGTCACATTCTTGAGAGAAGATGGGAATAGTCTCATCTTGATCACATAATGATCTACTCTATTGATTTTCACTATGTCACATAATTCTATAAATAATACAATATGATTGTTGGGATCTTCTGAAAGATATCCTCTATATCGATTTTACTGCACCATGGCTATCAAACTCATTTTTAGCCTAGAGGTTTTGGCTTGTATTGGATGTTTCCTTATTCTCGAATAGCTATTGATCAAGATTGGACTTCAATAATCACCACGTGCATGGTTGTTTATGTGCTATTGTGGAACTTTCTCAGCACCTCCTCTACTATTTCTTGTACTCACACCTTCTACTTTCATTATGGTCTTTTCACTTCTTTGTCTTCTCAAAAGTTTCCAAGTTCTTTCTATTTCTAGATATAGAGGAAATGGCTTAGTTATAAATCTTCAATTCATATACATGATTGTCTGCAAAATAGAAGAACAAACAATTGCTAGAAAACAAAATACAAAAACAAAATACAACATCACATAAAATGTACAACATAAACATATATTCAATCTCTAGACAGTAGTTTCAAATCACTATTTCCAAATAAAAAAAGTTTTCAATTCCCAACTGTAGCACCAAAAATATATTGGGTGAATCTAATTTTCACTTTTTGTAACCACAAGAATACGAGTCAAATAAGTATTAAAGTAGACTCTATCATTCTAGGACTCTAAATATTGACCTATTAGAGATTGATATTTTTGAGTTGGAATGGTGTTGAAGCCTTGTATTGGTTCACATCGGATACTCAAATCAAAATGTTCTAGGGTAGATGTATCTAACTTATTGTGTCATGCTAGTATGACCCATTTATGTGTGGCCCAACTGTGCCACTATGTCTTGCCTGACATGGCTAGCCATCAAAAGGCCCAACATAACATGTTTGGTCTACAGTAGTGCCGAACTATGCTGGTTCATGCCATACCATATCGGGCAGTGTCAGTGTGTGCTAGTTCATGTTGGACTCAGAACTGGAACATGCTAGTTTTGGCCCCCCTGGACTTTTGCTTTTCATATGGGGAAAAATTAAAAATTCAAATAAAATTTAAATTTTTTTTATATTTAAATATTTTATTGAAATATTTATTAAAAATATTACACTTCAAAAAATGAAAGTGAAATAAATTAAAAAAAATTGACATTCCCAATTTAATTTCTTTCACCTCAAATAAAAAATCCATTTTATTTTTGTATTTCATAATCAAAAGCAAAATATGAAACATATATACATTTATAACATTCTATGATATGAAAGATATGCATAACTCATAACATAAAAATATAATAGCCAATAGTACAAAAATCACAATGACATAAATAAATGGTAGAAATAAAAAAATCATGACAATATAGTATCATAGAAAAATAAAAAATCACATGACTACATGAGTCATCATTTAGTGTATCTGGTATGGTAGTACGAATGTACTTGTCGAGCATCATCATTGTCACTATTTATGTGTCTGAAAGTATTGCTAGTGGTGACCTCAATATTGTCGATATCCATGTCTCATGAATCATAATCCTCCAACACATCTTGCTCCTTATCTAAAATTTCCAACCTTGAATCTTTCTAGCCAATGCATGCAAGTGCCTCTATGATATCTAGTTGTATTTTTGATCACCTATTAGAAATAATATTGGCTACTATATAAAAAATAGACTATGATGCTATGCTAGATACTAGAGGAGTCAGTAGATCACATATCATCTTATATAATATGAGATAAGTAGATTCATATGATTTCCATCATAATAAAATATCCAAATTATTATTATCAAGTGATAAGATTGAGTAGTAATTAGTATAAAGTATTGAGATAGCTTGCTCTTATTCAATGGATCATCCCATCATTTATCCCTGACTAACTAAATATAAAAGTCATCATCTCTAGATATGATGCCCACGTCTGCACTCAGAGTCCAACTACAACAAACATACTTAGTATTGTAATATGTAAAGAATGTTAATTAATTTTTTATGAATGAAACCTTTAGGTTGGTGTTCCTAATTCATGCAAGTAGATATATATGTCAAAATTTTTTTTATCTCTTCCACCTTACCTTTAGTATTGCATAATTAACTTTAGGTAGCTAGCAATACATAGTTAGAATGAAGGACTAGTATTTAAAATACTTAGTTTTCATCTCAACAGTCATGACATTAAATGAATGGTGATCTCTATACTTGCTAAATATGCTATCAATATTTCATATGCACCTAAGTCTAATATATGTAGTAAGAGTATACACAAACGAATACATGTTCATCATGTCATATAAAATAATCAGAAATTTCATAAAAAAAATTTCTATATCTCAGTCTAAATCATCAATAATAAGTTTTTCACACTTACTATTGATATTGTCAGATATCTCATGTTGATAGACAACATATAACACTAACATAAAGTTGATTTAATTCCAATGGTATCTCATAACTATTTAGAATTTTTTCTCTTCTAACCCTATAGAAAAATAGAGACTACTAACCTCTCGTTGTCTAGTAGGCTCCCTAAGATATTTTAGTAAATTTCTTATTTTTTCTAATGTGAAAGAAATAACTTTCATTCCTGCCTATATTATCAGGTTAATTATGTGAAGTATACACCTAACATGAAAAACCTCACCTAATCACCTATCTCAAATAGTTTTAGTATACTAATAGTTATTCTATTATTAGAAATATTATCAAAAGTAATACTAAATATTTAATTCTAAATATTATTTTCTCTAAAAATTCTTTTTATACACTTATACATGATAGAATTATTATGAGGATAGAGAGTCTCGGGAAATCCTAAATTTTTTTTATTAAGTTTTTATTTTTTATTTGAATTGTGAGTAGTAAGGCATGTGAATGATGCATTGTTACAACTAGTCCAAATATCATATATCACGAATATCACTCCATATATTTCTTAAATTCATTAATTATTAATTTTTTTTATAACATAAAATATTTTATTGTCATTCCTGCTAGTATACCTAGGAATTTTATGATGAGCAGGCTAGAAGTAGATATGCATAATTTTGACTACCCTAGGATCCTCTAAAAATCTAATAGAAGGATCCATGATAGTAATTACATCTATCACTCAGTTAGGTTGCCTCAAATCTAATATACCATATTTTTTGGTATATTGATCAATATACCTCTTAAGGTGGCCAATGCCACAACCACATGCATGCCTATATGTATATATCATTTGAAAAAATATATCTTATGCTTATTCTTCTTTGATACCCCTAGACTTATTTTTTTATTATTTTAAAGTATGTGTCTATGCTATTGAAGTTTGCATAGTTTTTTTTATTTTTTAGGTGATAAATTAGTTTGTGTCAAGACCATTGGAGAAAATTTAGTTTTGGCCTCAGACCTTTCGATAGGGTTGACATTATTATTTACATCTATTTCAATTTTAAATTCTTTATCATTACATTCTCTATTTGCCATTTTTTTGTAAAAAAAGATTTTATTTTATAAAAAAAAACTAATTAAAAATTTACAAAATAATAAAAAAAAATGTGTGCCATATCCACTTTGTTGTAAAATACTTTCCTTTATATTACACAACTTTTAAATCTGATCTCGACTCAATTTTCTAGTTGTAATTTGTAAGTTGCACTACTTATGTTGTATGCATACATTAAATATAAAAATAAATAAAAATATTGAAAAAAAATACCAAAAGTTGAGTTTAGAAGATGAGAGAGAGATAGAGAGAGAGAGAAAAGAAGAAGAAAGAGTCCAATGGGGGGAGTGAATAATATTCAGAATTGAGAATTAAATTTCTAAATTTCAATTCTCAATTTATACTTTTTTTTATATTTTAAAAGTAGATATTTTTTATTTTTTTAAATTTTATGGGCCATAAATTTGATAGTCATCTAATTTTTGGCATGTAACCATTGGAATAAATCTAATGGATATAGATTTAAAAAGAATAATTTTGATATTTTTATCATTTTAAGGCAAAAATAGCCAGTGTTAATGCCTGTCATTGTCGATATCATCACTAGTTGTGTGAAAATTCAATGGGCGTGCCACTTAAGCCAAACCTAGCTTAAGTGGCCGAGTTTTTTTTAAGCTGGCCCTATTAAGTAGTTACCCGATGAGTGGTGACCCAGGACCTATATCAAGTAGTTACCCCATGGGTAGGCACTATGGTCATGCCTAGCCTAGCATGAGGCATGCCTAGCTTTAGCCCAGCAAGACAAGACACATGAGTCATGCATTGGGCTAGCATGATATAGGTCCAGCATGTGATCTTATTTACCTATCATTGTCCATCTAAGAATTATACAATATCTTGGGTAGACAAATAAGTGGATAACACTCAAACACTACATCGACCACCTATTTAGTCTATTCTATGAATAGCTCAAGTATATAAGCTTGCTCCCAATAATCCATGTAGAGAGTTTCCCACACGTGTACTCTTATAGTCTATCACCCTTCTAAGAGTTAGACATGTATTTTCTTATTACATGCACTCTTCTAAGAAACACACATGGGCTCGATAACTAAATTTACTAGATGTGCAATAGGTAAGTCATCGATAAATATTGTACAATCCACATAAATAATTATCCAAGTAAGTGCTATGCATTTTGGAAGAAGCAAAGATGTCTGCATCATTCTAAAGAACACCAATGAAATTCTAACTATAATTTCATAGAATTTATTACACCATAGTTGAACAATCATCATACACAAATTGTAAATCAATTTTAGATAAAATCTAGCCTAGGATTAAGAAGTAATAGAAACTAAGTATTGGATCCACCATTGGGTCACAAATACAAATAAATACAGATGAAAGTACAACTGAATTTTTCTAAGTTGTGAGGTCTTACCACTGGTTGATCTTCCCAAAGATTCTGCTCTATATGATTGGCCTCGAGTGATGATGTCTATTGTCAAATTTTTTTGTTCAATTTCTTTTCATATCTTATTTTGTTCTATCACCTCTATTCTAAATATTTTTTTTTCTACTTATATGTTTCCTTTCTTTTTTGAATATCCTCTTAGAATTTTATATCTACCATTTAAAAATAAAGACTAGTGAGAGTTTTTGTTCCTACCTATGTACATTGCAATTGGAAGGACAAGGTCTCAACTCTAATTTTGCATATTAGCTCTAGTGTTATAATTAAGACATGTCGTTGTAATTATGGATCAGAATCATGATGTTTGAAATCCTATCACTTATGAGAAAATTGCTTCATGACTTAGGAAATATAGTCATGACTAAGTGATAAGGTAGACTCATAATTTAAAGTCATGAACAAATAAAGATGCTACTACTAGAAAGTAGATCATGATGTATGTCTGATATCATGTCTAAGAAAAATAGTCATAATGTATGAGATATGGTTTTAACTGAGGAATAGGGTTACAACTATGTAAGTCATTTGTGACCAAAGAAATCTTATCAACACATGTCTTCTATTATCATGACTTTACTGGTACTTATTAGGTTTACTTGGCATTGCGATTGATAAAGATAGTGATATGACATGTGAATTTTGTGTCTTGGAATTAAACTATAGTGATCCCTCATGCTTCATATCTCCCAAAGTTGTTATCAAGACTCTTTATTAAGTTGTTTCAACTCATTATATTGAAACTAAGCTTTTTTTTTATTTGGAATGCAATCTATCAACCTTAATAATTGATCATTTTTACTTTACTCTATTGTTTATTTCTTCCTTTTCACTCAAAAACTCCAAAACCCTTAGTTATGGTAAAATCTCTAAAATTAGCATCTATACTCAATCATAATCATTGAAATCACACCAATAATATGCCTAAAATATAGAAATATTGTAAGCTTATCAGATTATCTTACTCATAAATCCCCCTTGTTGATAGTCTCGAAAGGATTTGTTGATGTTCTTTCCAATAGTAACTTCATGCATTTTTACTCATAAACCCTTAGTCCTATCTTGGTTCATGTTGAGAGATGTAAGAAAGCTTGCATGACTGAGCTAATAAAATAAACCATACCTTTGCCATTTCTATGAGATCGTTGCTTTGTATTTGCTTGTAGTAATTTTTTTTTCATGCCATGCCAATTTCCTCTTACTTTCATTAGTGTGTGGATGATCTTCTATAAGTTGAGATATTTCTATAACTATTTGAATTTATTTCTATCCAATATATATTGTTACTTGAAGACTAGGTTGATGCCATCTTTATCAAATGTAACCCAAATTTTCTTTCATGAAATATATATTTATACTTTTGTTCTTTATCTTACTCCCTTCTTCATGTTCATAATCCTGACTCTTCTTTCATTTAGCACTTATTTTCCAATTGGTCTTGGATTTTGCTTTATCCTTTTATTATTTCATTGCTTTCTCATCAGTCTTTCAAATAGTTTTCTCTATTTTTTTCTAGATTGAAATAGGCGTGGTTCTAGACATCCTTTTAGAAATTTAGGTTTTGGCTGATGACTAGCTAGAGAGAACTAATATAGTAAGGGGTTATATGTGGGGTGGTTGACATGGAGTTGAGAATGTGAGTTGACCTCAAGGTTTATATGTCACATCGAAATAAAAAGAAAAAATACTATTACAACCAAGAAATAGCATGTCATTTAAAATGAAATGTTGTGACATGTGAAATATTATTATGATTGAGAGATTAAAGTCATGACAATTGAATGATCTTGCGATAGAGTAATTGCATCATGACAGAAGAAATTATCTCATGATTGAGAAATAACATTATAAGTGAGAAAGTGTGTCACAATGTGCAAAATATCATTGTCTAAGAAATAATATCGTGACTAAGCAAGGATATAGCAATTGATGGGAGTGTCATAAAGTATAAAATGTCATCGTGTCTGAAAAATTGAATAATTACCGAAGAAATTGTATTGTGACTGAAGAAATTACATCGTGATTGAGAGGAAGTAGTAAAGTGAGGCAGTGACACTATCCTAGTCATGTATGGCTGAAGTGGCACAAAACCTGATAGGTGATCATGACATCTTTTTCTTTTATCTTTTCTTTTCTATTTTTTTTATTTTCTTCGATTTATTTTCTTTTCTTTCATTCTCATTCTTTTCTTTTTTCTTTTTTTGTCTATTCTCTCTCTCTCTCGCTCTCTCTCTCTCTCTCTCTCCTCTAAAAAAGATATCCTCAGGATAATCAAGTATCCATTAGGATCGAGTTCAAGGTTATTGTTCCTAAAACTCCCCTAAGACTATTTTTTGGGAGTTTAAAGTCTCTCAGAAAATGTCAAGACACAATAAATATAACCAAAACAATGAATGTAAAAATAATGGATAGAAATACTCATTTAGCATGGGTTGTCTCTTAAATGCCACTCCTTTTTTTGAAGTCTAGCTATACTCTTTGGGAAAATATGAGAGTTTCAGATTGATCTTTCATCCATCATGACCAATTCTTCTTTATTGGACTTCAAGAGTACAAGGATGTGTTTCTCCATCTCGACAATGTTCAATGTAAGTGTCAATGCCAATTTTTTGGTGGAAAATGAATTTAAGGCTAAAGGTTTGTCAACAACTATTATGGGTGGAGATTTTCTCTCAAAAACTCTAAAGGCTATAGATTTTTCTTCAACTATCGGGGTTGGAGGTTTTTCCTTTATACCAAGCTTATTCTTAGCATCAGCTTTCTTTTGCTTAAATAGAGGATATTCCAGTATAGCTAGCTTATCCTCAACCTCATAAACCATCATGTCTAGAGGGTTTTTCTCAGAGACTATCATGGCTGAAGGTTTTTCCTTAACTATTAGGGTTGGAGATTTTTCCTCATTGGAGAACTTATTCTCGGCCTCATCTTACATTTTCCCCAACAGAGGCTTTTCTGCTATAACAAGCTTATCCTCAACCTCATAAATCACCATGGCTAGAGGTTTCTCTTCCAAATTTAAAGTTATAATGTCAAGATCGCATATATCATCATCCTCATCTCCTGAGTCACATGGGAGTGTCCTTAAGAATTCTCCCTTTATGGCAAGGATCAACTGCTCAAGTTGATTTTCCATATTCTTCACTAAGGAATTGAAATTGATGATCTAGACTTCTAGATTGTCCAAGAAATTTTTTTATGTATTATTTATTTCTTTGACTCAATCTAGAGGGCAAGAATTTGTTCCTCATAAAATGATATCGTTCCTTATTCTTCATAGTTAGGACTTGACCATTATTGACTTTGAAAACTAGGATTTCCATAAGAAAAATCATGTCTTCCAACCCAAATCATGATGTCATGCCTCTCAATTGTCTAATTATTTTTCTTGGGCTTCATTCCATTCTTTTGTCTCAATCATGAGAGCAAGAATTTGCTCCTTGATGGATGACTGCCTCTTTTTTTTTCATAGTTGAGACTTGACTATTCTTGACTTTAAAAACTAGGATTTCCATAAGAGAAATCCTCATATGTTTTCTAACCTGAAATCATAGTAGCATGGCATATCATATTTGGGTTTAAACAAATGGCATGCTTTTCTATAGTCAAAAGCTTTTTGGCTTATATAGGCTTGTGCTTGCCTTGCAATGATTTTCCCCAAAGTTGGACCTTTTGACAATTTTTTGAAATATCATTCATTAAAATAAACTAACTAAAAAAAGAAACAAACAAAAATAGAGAAGAAAGATTTGTTTTTAGCTTAAAGTTGCAATACTTTCGCTTGCCAATTGCCATAATATTGTTCATTCAAACTATTATCATTCTCGACAGTGCTAGCAAAAACTTGTTAATTGTTTTTCAATGCGCTAAGATTATTGTAAGTATACGGGTCTAATAAATAATAAAATGGACTCATAATGTTTGGATATGAATCTCACAAGTAATTGGTTATTGTGCTTTATTAAATAAGTATCTCGACTAAAGCAACTTCTTACTATTTAAGCTCACAATAAGATTGATTGAGTTTTGATATAGCAAATAAATTAAATAATAAACTAAGTGCAAGTGTGTGTATTTAGGCATCTTGAAACTCAAAGTAGCAACCTAGATTTTACTTATTTAAAGGGTCTAGGGTTGGTTTACATCATTATGTACGAGGGATTCCTTTTCTCTTAGTTAATGGATGTGCATTTAATGAAGTGTTAGTTTGAAGGATGATATAATGTTTATTACCTTACTCACGCATGTTGGTCATACCCCTCACAATTATCCCCTAGTCACCAGCACACTATTACATTATAGTTCATGCAAGAGATAAGGATATACAATTCATGAGTTGTTAAAGGGAAATGAAATATACGAGACCTCTACTTACACATACTGGTCACATGGATCACATTTACCCCCTACTCACCAGCTCACTATCTCTTTCTAGTACATGTAGGCAATAAGGATGAGAGTTAAGCATGTCATCCCATTGAGGCCAAGCTTTCTTATATACAAAATACCTCTACTAAGTACTCTTATTCATCTGTCAGTTTTTATAAGAGACAAAAAAATCATAGAGTAGTATATATTCTAAAAAAATTGTGGTAATTAATGGTCACATGATATATTTCCTATGATAAATATCTTAATTATGTGGCTTGAGACTCACATAGTCACATGGTAGTAAAATATTCAAAGATGGCTCAAGGGAATCTATGTGTCTACCATCATAGTCCATGATGATTGGATTACCTTTAGCATGTAGGCTTATTCACATATCATAGTTCCCCTTGGACCCACATAGTATCGAAGACTATCTCTATGTTGGCCTAAGCTAAGAAATCACAAAATAACTCCCACATATATTAATAATTTTGTGCACTATAATCCATGTAGTTTAACAAACTATATTAGGAAATCCTCACACAAAGATCCACAACCAACCCTAGATACAAATTTAGCCTAGTATTGGGAAATAATTTAGGTGGTGTTGAAGATCTAATTTTATTTCTGATTTATAGAGAAAGAGAAAGCAATTGGAATATAAAATTGATCTTGTAACTTGAAAATAAAATTTTATCAATGAGCTCTCATGGACTATCATTCTTTGCCCAGCCTCAGTTCATGCTAAATTCCTCAGGCATTTTTGTTCTCATTGCCTTTTTTTCTATCCTAAGTGCTGAGACTTGATGTTCTTTCTATTCCATGGTCGATGCTCTTCTCAACTTCTTTGCTCCTTAAACTCTTTAATTTATAGTGCTAATTGATGAGTCCTTTAATCAAGACTGAATTATCATCGGCCCAAAAATAACTTTGAATGAATTTCTTTAATTTTGGGTGCATGCATGTGTCTACTTATGTTGCAACTCCAATCTTGCTTGTTGGCTCCATTTGTGTTGCGACCAAGAAAGATGGTGTCATGCATGAGATCAAATTTAATGTCATGATCAATAATGATAGTCATGCACATGACTTGTTTGGCTTACCTTTAAAAAGTGTTTCGTGGCTTATAAGAATTGTGTCGTGACCTTGAAGTATGATATCATGACCATGTGATTTTCATGACTTCGATCTTGTTCTACTACAACCATATTTTTGGCTTTTTGCATTTTCATAGGATGGTCTTGACCAAAATGACTAAGCAGTAATTTCCATTCTTCTCTATTTTTCCTTCTTTCCTTTCTAATTTCAATTTCTTACATAAAAACCAACAAAATATTAATATTGGGAAATCTATCCATAATTAGGATATATTTCACATACTCTAAATAATATATGCCAATAATAAACCAAATATATGCACACAAATGATGTTGATCAGCTAGTAGTCATCATAGTAGTAGTCATAGTAATAGTCTTGGTACTATTTTGTAGTAGTAGTCATATTAGGAATCATTGTGGTAGTCATAATAGTAGTCCTAGTAGTATTTATAGTAGTTGTTGTGGTAGTGGTCATGATAGGTATCATAGTAGTTTTTTGGTATTGAAAATACCATGTTTTTATGATTATTTTTTGACTTATTTCATTTCATGTGATATCTGTACTAGAAATGGGCATAAAAGACATGAATTTCATAAACATGATTGTTTTAAAAAGTTTTGATAAAAATTAGTGAAATTAGCTATAAATTGAGTACCAAAGCTAGACTTGGTGGAACACTTAACTAAAATGCAAAAGAGTGAGGTAAAGGCCCAATATTTTTTATTTTATGATATCATCAATACTGGCATATACCCTGGAAGAAGTCAAGGCAAGCATTTCCATGTCACAAATCTACTTATTGGTCATGATATTCATTATACAGCATGCCTCTATCACATGGTTGTAATAATTATCTATGTTATAACACATTCTTTGTGGTCGTAACAATATTACTGAGTTGTGACCATATTTGTTCTAATATATATATTTTTATCATGATATTATTTTTACATCATGATAGCCAATGCATTGCCTATCGGTCACAACATAGAATTAAAATCATAATTATGCTTGAATAATAATATGAAGTCATAACATACTCTTCAATATCATGATAATTGTACTTCAAAACTAAAATCACAATCTTTTTAGGGTTATGAAGCAATTTGTGATCATGACATTTTTTTCACATCTCATCCACTTACTCAAAAGTATAAGTAACTTAAGTTGAGACATCTTTTCATGTGACGATATAATCCTCACACATGTATATCAATATCATAATATTTTCATGACATTTCATGATGTGATATTATAGAAGTGATTTAACTCAACTCTCTTTCACAATCCAACCCAATATCATGGTATAGAGCTCATTAAAGATGTTATAATTCATGTTAAGGACTTGATCATATAAAAGCTAAACTTAGTAGAGATCTTAAAAAAAATATTGGCATCAATAAGATCAGAGGAAAATAAAGAAGTACCAAGTCTAGGAAATCCACCTCTAGTAGGAAAATAGAAAAAAGCTGAACTTGAAATGGATTAGATTGGGAACTAAAATTGAACCTAGATCTAAATATCTACTATCTTTAGGGATATGCATTTCAGTGAGATAATTCCTAGATTATTTTGCTAGAATCTCTTTCCAATGTTAGACTAATTTTTGAATCTAGAATTGATTTATATAATTATATATGATGAATATTGTTTGTAATGAATGATTTCTAGTTTTGTGATATATTGAAGGTTGATTGATGTGAAAGTATCTTAGAATGTCTAACATATGGTTTCACCTTACTGATATATACTTTGTGTTGGTCATGACAGATAGTGAGAAGCAAGTCATGAGACACATGTAAGGGGATATGTGTCAATCAGAAGTGACAACCCTCCAACTACCTTCCCCCTTATAATAACTTCTATGGCTGATTTTGCTAGGTTGATATATGTCTAATTTATTTGAGTATGATGCTAATGAATTTAAAAGCATAAACAATATTATGATCATATTATTATGTGTTCTCTAGAAGTATTGGCTAGAAAATATAGATATGTACAATCAAAGTGACCATAAAGGAGAGTTAAAGAATTTCCTAAAATAAGTAGGAATTATGAAGTTGTTAATTATTAGGTAAATATGCACGTAGATGAATGATGATATTTATATTTGAAAGCACAACTACAATGAGAACATCCATGGTAGTGATAACCTGAAGTTGATCAACTCTTGAAGGCTAATAAGGTGGTTGAAGATCTAGCAACATCTTAAAATTTGTCCGACAAATATGTATTACATTACTTCATACACAAAAAAGTAAACCAACCCTAGAGTCCAAGTATCATTCTGAGACCCTAATTTTAACTTATCAACTTAAGTAGTTTTATCAATTACTAAGATTCATTCAAAAGCCAAAATAATCCGTATGTGATTGATATCTAGACTTATTTTTATTTTATTACTTGTATGATTGATATACTTGCAAAACATTGTCAACATACATAGAATATAACATAGTCAGAGATTGATTTTATTTTGAATGAGTAACTTATAGTTGACCCAACTACTTGTATAATAGTTTTTGTTTGTGGTTGATTAGATGGCATTTTGTTTTGTCTTTGTTTGCTTTTACTTTATTATCTATTTTTTGTTTGTGTTGATACTTATTAAGACCGAGAGATGGGAGAGCAAATAAGGAGAAAAATTGCAGCAATAAAAATAACTAAGGTGGTACGGAATAAGCTGTCTAGTAGCTTATTCTCCACCAAACACATGAGGATTATTGAAGGCCAATATTAATGGACAGCTACTCTAGGATCCTGATACAATCTATTCAAGAAAATTACTTCGAATTGAAGGTGAGTCTCATAGTCATGATGCAGTAACATCAAAATAGATAATACATTTAGAAGATCCAATATTCATGTCATGATATTTTTTGAAGTTGAGACTGTTTCTATTTTCTTTCATGGATAAGATAAAAGCTAGTTTTAGTGTTGATCATAAGAATCATTTAAGATTTGGAATGAGCTGGTTCAAGCATTTTAAGCAAGTTCTTTCCACCTCAAATCACATTATAAATGAGAGCAAGATCAATCAATTCATACTATAAGAACATGAGACATAATATGATACTTGGGATTGATTTAAATACCTACTGAGGAAGCCCACAATACATATTTGAACTATGGTTTCAACTTGAAACATTCTATAAGAAGATAAATTATATGACAAGATGTATGATGGATGCAACCTTGGGTAGTTCCATAACAAACAAATTACTTGAGAAGACATACTTTTTATTTGAGGAACTTACCAAAAATAATTACCGAACTTCAAATTAAAGAACAAATGGAAGCAGACAAATTAGAGTTTTGGAGATGAACAAATTATTAGCTATGTAGGCCAAGATGGTTGTATTTTCCAATCATTTTTTTTGCAAAACACAAAAAAAGACAAAACATGAGAGAAATGATAGTCTTGTAATAGTATTAGGTGAGCAGCCTCGACTTGATTTATCAAGTTCAAGAAGCTAATGTACTACAAAATAGAGGGCATGCTTCCTGACACAAGTATAACATCTCTATACACAATCATCTGAACATGAGAAATAATTAGAATTATTATATGAGAACAAAGAAAATTTGCAGGAAAACTATACTTTATAAAAATAATGAAAGTAACTTGATAGGATACCAAATAAAAAGAGCTTCAAGCTTCAAGCTTCAAGCTTCAATTGCAACTAATATAAGGTAGCAACCAAACCATTGTTTGAAGATAATATTCTTGCACTATTGATGAAGACCAAGATAATAAATAATGTACAAGTAGATTGAATGAGATGGATGGAAACAAGGTTGGATCATATTTAGATGACGATGTAAACCATTGAAATTAAATTGGACAACTTAAACTCATGTTAAAGAAAAAGAATTTCAATGGATTGCCTAGTGATACTAAGACAAACTCAAAGTAATACATGTCCATAACATGGAGAAGCAACAAAGAAGTGCAAGGGGATAAAATTGAAGCAAAATCAAAAGAAGAATTTGATATAGAAGAGAATGTTTCCATAGATGATATCACAACATCCAAAGTCACAACATCCAATATCATGATAACCATATTCATGACACATAATTTCATGACATAGACTAACCTTACTGCCCATAGAATTACACTAGAAGAAACTCATAATGATGTAGAAATGAAAAGGCTCTACTAGTTAATTATCGCAAAAAATAAAAAGATGATGCAAAGAATAAAAAATATGCAGACAATCCTCACTCTCTCCACCCCATTCTTTCCTTTCCATAATGATTCAGAAAAAGATAGTTGGATGAATAGTTCAAGAAAATTCTTTATATTTTTAGAAAGCAAGAGATTAATATACCACTATTGGAAACTTCATCTGTATATCACTCTATGACAAGTTCCATGAAGAATATAATGAATATAAAGAAGAAGTTGGTTACTTATGGAATGGTTGGTATGACTGAGAAATACAATGCAATAATCCAAAGAAAACTCATGAGGAGACTCATAGATCTGGGAATATTTACTTTTCTTTATACATTTTTGGAGAGCACACCTTCTAAAAGGTTTTATGTGACTTGGGCAATAAGTGTTAAATTGATTCCATGAGGTTGAATTTATGTGAGATTACTCTAACTTCTCTATCTTTATATATGGATAGTAGATCTATCCAATTTTCAAAAGGGAATAATTAAAGACAAGCTAGTGAAAGCCAAGAAATTTATCTTTTCTGTAGACTTTGTGTTAATTGACATGGAATAATATATGTATGGACTACTAATTTTGGGAAGACTCTCTTTGGAAACTAGATAGGTATTGATTGAAAACAAGAATGATGAATTCACTCTTCAAGTGGGCGAAGAATAAGTAAAATTCAATATATATAAAATCCTATAAATTCTAGATGAAGGTGAGTAAAACTATTGAATAAAAATAGATAACTTGATCAGCATAACTAAAAACTAGAATGTTAAGTTTAGAATGACAAATTTCATGGAAGATTACTTGCCTAAAGAAATAGAAGTAGTCAAAAAGTTGAAAAAGTTATGAAACAAAATGAAGTCTACTTGGATGTAGACATATGTTATGATATCATGATATTTTTCAAAGTTATGATAGAATATGAAAATATATCATGTTATGAAGATGTCATGATTCATATTACTGAACCACATCATTCTTATGCATAGATAATGAAAAACATAATTAGAGACTCCTCTAAGTATAGTCACAACATGATTGGAAATTATCACACAATTACTTGATGGAAGTCCATGGGAAAGAAATGAAGCTATGATGAATAATGATAAAGATACAAAGGAAATAGAGGTTGATGAAGATACAAAGGAAATAGAGATTGAGAAGGAAGATGAACAGGAAGCAAGAAAATTGAAGTATAAAAAAAATCATGATATCTGAAATGTCATGACTATAACAATAGGCTCAATGAAGAAATAAGTCATGATAAAAGCTAAAAGAACCATGACATTAATAGAATAAAAAAAAGAAAAGAACACATCATGACATGATTAAATAATAGAACACAAGATGACTACACAATATTTTAAAGCCACAACTATGTTTAAAGTAGAGATAATAGACAATAATAATATGATAATTAAAAAAATTATGACATATGCATGTTAGGAGGAAAGAAGATGACTAATGACCAAATTTCAAAGAATAGACATGATGAGCAACATGCTGGACCAAGAAAGAAGGAACCTGAGATTATCTTTTATCTAGAGTCATTGATCAAAGATATAATGACCATGAAGCAAAAGAAATTCAAATACTATATAAAGAAGATTGCATGGTTGATTGAATCCCATAACTATGGAGACTAAATTTGAAAATTATTCTAGCTAAAGATATTAAATATAGTGCTTCTTGGGATGCAAGCCAAACATTTATTTTTTTTCTTGTGTGATTGTAAAATTTTTTTATACATTCTACAATATCATACACTGAAATCCAATGACTACAAGATACTAAAACATCAAACCAAGTAATGAGAATATACATGGCTTCTCATACACTAAAATAATTTGTGATACTCATACTCAGTCATGACAAATTTTACTTGAAACAAACTTATGTTCTTTTATTTTCTTCCTCCTCATTTAATTAGAAATAGTGACCAAAAAAAAAGAAAATTTTTTTTAACTTGAGGATGAGGAAATATTAAGTGTGAGGGTTTGTTCCACACTAAAAGTATCATATTTTTATAGATAATTTTGGCTTATTTCATGTACTAGAAAGGGTCATAAAAAAACATGAATTCCACAAAAATTGGGTTTTGAAGAGTTTTGTAGTGAAATTCATTGTAAATTGAAGACAAAAGATAAACATAGTAGAACATTGAAATAAAAAGCAAAAGAGTGATGTGAAGTTGTGATATTTTCACTACTATCACATTATTAATACTAGTACATACCTTTGAAGTAGTCATAATAAGCCTTTCTTATTCACGATTCTACATATTGGTCATGACATTAATAAAAATTCATGACTCCACTATATAGTCACAATAATTTTCTATGTTTCAACACCCTTTTCATGGTTGTGATAATAATTATGAGTCACAACTATTTATGCTCTAAAATACATTTTTGATCGTGTTCTTTATTTTAATGTCATGATAGATAAAGCATGGAATCCCAATCATGACTTTTAAACAAAGTCATAACAATGATTGAATAATAATAATATTACCTCGTGACACACTTTTCAGCTTTATAATAATTGTGGTACATAATTAAAATCACAATATTTTTAGGGTTCCAATGCTATGTCTGGTCACAATATTTTTTTATATCACGACCTCATCCTCATAGAATGATCAACTTCGGAAAAGATACTTTTTTATTACAACATCATCCTCACACATGCATCATGATGTCACGACATTTTTCATGACATTTTACTACATGATGTTGTAGATGTGATTCAACTCAATCCTATATTACAACATCAACCCAGTGTCATGACATGGAGCTCATTAAAGATGCTACAATGCATGTTAATGACATAATCATACAAATGCTAGATGAAAAAAAATGGAACCCTAAGAAAAAAAAATATAGCTGAATGAAAATTGGATTGAATTGAAAACAAAATTTGAAATCTAGGTCCTAAATGTCCATCACCTTTAGAGTTTAGAGATATATGATTCAATAAGATAATTCTTAGATTATCTTACTCAAATCCCTCCTAATATTAGACAAATTTAGAAATCTATGGTTGGCCTACATAATTTTTATGATGAATGAGGTTTATAGTGAATGATTTATAGTTTTGTGATATATTGATTTTTAATGGATATGTGAGTGTCATAGAACACCTAGCCTATGGTTTTAAATTACTGATGGATGCTTTATATTGGCCATGGAAGATGGTGAAAGGTAAGCCAGAAAACACAACAAAGGGACATGCAACAACAAAAAGTGACAACCCTCTGACTACTTTTCCTTTATGATAGTTTCCATGGGCGTTTTTACTAGGTTGGTATAAGTTTAATTAATGTGAGTGTGGTGCTAATGAAGGTAAAAATATAAATGTTATTATGATCATATGGTAGTGTGTTCTTTAAATGTACTACTAGGAGAATAAATATATGCATACTAAAAAACAACCACCAAGAGGAGTTGATAGATTGCCTACAAGTGGTAGGAATTCCAAGTTGCTAATTATTAAGTAAATATGCACTTCAATGGATGGAGACATATGTACCAAATACACAATTAAAGGGGATCATCCACATTAGTGATAGCTCAAGGTTGATTAACTTTTGAAAACTAATAAAGTGATCGGAGATCCTACAACATCTTGCCCTTTGTCCAACAAACATGTGTTATATTACCACACCACCATAGAGAAAACATCATCACAAACAGGGCATTAAACCAACCCTATCTTAAGTATCTTTTTGAGACTCCATTGTATTTTATCAACGTAAGTTGTTTAGTTAATTTGCTTAGACTCTACCAAAAACCAATACCCAATATCTATGAGGATATTTATATTTACATCCACTTTATTACTTGTATGACTCATATATTTTTAAAATATAGTTAGCATGCATAGAATATGCCTAATAAGATCTTGTTAGCTTTTCTAAGAACCATCAAAATTTTGGAATCATCAGCACGGTCACAATAGTAATCTTAATGGTAGTCATCATAGTATTCATGCTAGTAATCATCATAGTATTCATAGTAGTAGTCATCATAGTCATCGTGGTCATCTTCATCATAGTAGTAGTTAGAGTGTTATTCATAGTAGTGGCCTCATATGTGTTTAAACCATCATTAATACACTAGATCTCATAATAACTCCAAAATTAAACGTGCTTGGTCACAATCACTACTAAGATGTTTGGCTAGTGTGGAAGGTGGGTACTAGTACAACGACTTCCAAAAATGTTAAATGATTGTGGTGCTATGTGAAAGCTTTGACATTGACCATTCATCCTTCTTAATAAGTATATGAACGTGATGTTATGAAGTGGCCATTATGCTTGCACTTAACTTGCATGTATAAGTAACGGTTATGCCTTACTTTGAGGACAAGAGTCACGACCTTAGTAATGAATGTACTCAAGTAATATCCTTTATAATATTGAGTGACCCAAAAATCATTGATTTTAATAATTTTCCAAAACTTTGGCCTAGGTACATATGGCTCTTTATTATTTTATGGCACAAAAGTTGTGGCTTTATGAAAAAACTATGACTCCAACTTTAGACTTCCTAGTACCCATTGGTTCATGTGATAGAAAATTAATATTGTAGCAATTAAAATTTTATGATCTAAATTTGTCTATGACTTAATGATAATATAAAAGTCATTTAGAAAAATATCACATAGTGAAAAGAATGTGTTAATGAGAAAGTAGGGTCATGATATACAATGTTTTATCATGACCATTTAGATAGAGTTTGGCCAAGAATGAATATCAAAACTATAAAGAACTTGTAGAATCACCTTATCTGTTAAACACCTACAAAATTTACCAATTTCATAACTATTAATCAAATTTTTCTAAAAGACCAAAAATTATGAAATCAATAAAAATCAACCTCATTTCCACATTTAGACCCTAATTTCAATTATCAAAATATATTTGGTAAATTAAATACTTAACATAAACTTTTTGGAAGGCCTTATGTGACTTGGGAGAAAATATTAACTTGATGTTGTTGTTGATTATAAGAATACTAAATTTAGGTATTCTAAGACATCTATCAATAACTAAAACATCTATCAATAACTAAGACATTTATCAATAAAATGGATAATTGAATATGTGTTAGCTAATGTCCAAAAACTTGTCTTCCCTACCAACTTTATAGTGTTGGACATGAAAGAAGACTCATATACACCATTGATTTTGGAAAACCCCTTTTTAGTGACAGGATATAATTGATTGATATCGAGAAGGATGAATTCACTCTTGGAGTGTGCAAAGAATAATAAAAATGCAACATATATAAAAGCATATAAATTCGAAACAAAGACGAGGACAACTACTATAAAATAGATAGTCTTATATAAATAGTCAAACACCATAATGTTGAGTCTAGAATGAAATATTTTCTACATGATTTCTAGCCTAAAGAAATGGAACAAGTTGAGAAGTTAAAAATAATTCTAGAACAAAATGAATTCATGATGCACCTTGATGAAGGCTCATGTTAGGATGTCAACATTTTTTAATGTCATGATAGAAGATGAAATGATGACATGTTATTAAGATATCATGACTCATATTGACAAAGCCATGACATTTGTATGCAAATAAAAAGGAGAAACAAATGTGGGGACTCCTGAAAATGTAGACACATCATAATTGATATAGTCACACCAAAACTTGATTAAGTCACTGAGGAAAAAATGATGATATGAATGAAAGAGAGGTTGAGAAGGAAGATGACTTAGAGGTGAAAAATGTACAGGTTGAACTACATAAGGATGTCACAACATTTGAAGAAGTTATGATAGAAGCTAAAAGAGCTATGATATTGATAGAACAAAATACAAAAGAAAAAGAAATCATGATATTTTTCAACTACAATACAATTAAAGATAGGAACCAAGATGAAGTCATGATATATTCCAAAGTCGTGACTATGATTGTAGTGTATATCATAAACTATGATTTCATAAGAATTAATAAAATGATGATATACAAGGACGTGCATTAAAAATAAAATAAGATAACGAAAAGATCACTTTTTGTAGGGGAGACATGAGCAACATGCTAGCCAAGGACAAAATGGAATAGAGATTGTCTTATATTCAGTATCATTGATCGGAGATAAGAAGAATATGAAGTAAAAGGAAATCAAATACTATATAGAGAAAATTTCATGGTTGGTGGAAGTCGGCAATTGTCAAGACCAAATCCAAAAATTAGTCCAAAAATTAGTCTAGATAAAGATATTAAACATAATTTTATATATTTTCCACAAAGTAAAATAATAAAATTCATTATACAAACGATGTTTTGACTTCAAACCTAGTCACACCATGCTCCCCAACTAACCTCCACTTAAAAATAAGTCATTACACTCATACCAAATTGTGACAAATCTTACTAAAATAATCTTACATGCTATTATTTTCTTCCTCCTCATTAGATCAAAAAAAGAGCAATCAAAAAAGTAAAAGGTTCTCGTTGCTCAAGGTTGAGTAAATATTAAGTGTGAAGGTTTGTTTGATAATGAAAGTAACATTTTAACGTAGATTCTTGCTGATTTCATGCGGTGTCAGCACTAGAAAGGGGTATAAAAGACAAATTTCGTGAAAATAGATTTTTTAGATGTTTTGATAAAAAATAGTGAAATAAACTATAATTAGAGTAGAAAATAAAGTTTTGGTGGAACATTGAACTAATGTGCCAAAGATCAAGTTGAAGTCAAGATATTGAAAATATTTCGACTTCTTTAATACTAGCACATAGCTTTCATTTAGTTGTGACAAATATTTCATTATCATGACTTTACAAGTGATCATTGCATTCATTATGTTTCACTTACTCTTATATATAGTGCAACAATGTTCTACATTGCAACACCTTCTTCATGTTCATGACAATATTTCTGAGTCACTACAATATTGCTCTAAAATATATTTTTGGCTGCAATATTATTTTTATGATGTGATAGCTAAATTATTGAATCTCAATAGTTCCATTATTCGAACACTCAATGTACTAACTTTTTTATGTTATTTTATCGTATTTTATGATGTGTTTGTATGGAAAATGGGCTTATAATGTAAAAATTTCATTAAATGATAATTTTGATAGAAATAGGTTAATAGTAGTAAAATTAGAGAACTTGGTTGAAATATGAATTGGTGGATATAGAAGCAAAGGAAAGACATGATATTTCAAAGTCATGACTTGGTTACATTAGCATAAGTTTTTTTTGAGTAATCATGGTAGTCGTTCTTGTCAACGACTTTATTTTTACATTATGGCAAGCAAATAACATACTCGTACAATAAGTCATGGCATATTCCAAAATTGCGACATATTCATTTTAAAGATAAAATGACATAATTTCAAGTCATTTTTAGCCATAAACTTAGTATACTGCTCATCCTTCTATTCTTTAATTACATATATTTCTTCCTTCAAATGAGATATCTACTCATCCTTCTTTTTCATTACAGTCTCCATAATTACAATACGTTCATTTGTTTCCATTACTTGTTGTTCGACCGCCTCATCCACCATTGCTGAGACATATGAATTAGAAGTATGGCTGCTACAAAAAAAATGCCACTCCCTTCGAGCATATGTTGTACACTCACTCTTTCTTATGACCTATTATGGTTTCCAAATAAATAGGATCATAGTCAATTGTTTGAAGATCTATAGAACCTTCAATATGTTGATGAGCAGTTGTCACACGTTCCTCCATTAGTTCCTAAGATAAAATAGAGAAAAATATTATTCTAGATATACATAAAATAAAATAAATATTTTGCATTCCAAACAATTTTCAAAATGTACAATAGTATTATAAAATTTTATTAATATAACAAATTCTTATAGCAATCATCTGAGACTTGTTGTCAACAAATCGACCATCAACTTTCTTCACATGCATCTTCTTGAAAATCTCATAAAAATTGGGATCTAGACCCAATTCTCCAGCCTAGAATATATTTTTATTAAGTCATAAAAAACAAATGATCAAAAAATTTAACAAAATTAATAAAACCATGCAGAGATTTGATTTATTAGACTATTAGGACAACCACTAAATATATAAATGTTTAAAATTTTAAAATTACACCAAATCTCGAGCATGCTCAATGCTCGACTTTGACCCTCCTGTGTGTCGACAAATTACTGTACCTAGTCTAACTACCTCACTTTGTCGATTTTTGCTAGCAATATCTGATTTTTTTCTTCACATCTGGCTCCTCCCAATACTTAAGCCACTCGTGCCAGTCATCCTCAGATATAAAATCAGGTCTTTCTTTTATATTCTTCAATTTATGGACAAAATCAGTATACCGTTGAGCAGCTTTGCTCTCTCATAATGACTTTATCTTTTCATCAAATTTGGGTGCACATGTGCACTGATTCAATCTATAGAAAAATCACAAAAGAATTTATATTAATAATAAGAACATAAATATTTACTACTTGAATAATAACCAGCATAATAGTTAAGTAATTAGATAATTATTTTTCAATGCATTTGTTTTGTTATTTTTACCTGAAAGTCATTAAAATAAGACTCTTTTGTTGATTCAGAATCTTTCTTCTAGGAGAAAGCTTTAGATCGGCCATTTTCTTGAAAGACTTTGTAATTATTATCGAACACTTATGAGATGGAATAAAATTGTACAAATAAATAAATAATATTGAAAACAAGCAAATCATAACAATATTAAAAAAACCACTTTCAATAACATCGAAATTTTTTTTTCAAGTCATATTTATATATTTCTTTTACCTCCCATCCATAATCACATATACTAACTTTGCACTAACTGTAGAGGAAGACACAATATTTGATGATGTCGTTGGTTTTGTAAATGGAGGAACTATCGGAGTAAAATGTGGTGTAGAAGATAGAGATTAATCAAAAGTATGTGCAAGAAGCACGATGGATGGTGGGCTTATATCTGATAAAGGTGATAGTAGATGTCTCAATGATGGTGATGGTAATGGTGATAAAAATGGAGATAGTGATTGTGATGTTGAAGTCTGGATATGGTGGGTATGAGATGGTATTGATTTTGCAACATGATGTAATATACTAGATGAATTTGGTTTATTTCTGTGTCCACGTCCACGTCCACCTCCACCACGACCACGTCCTTTAAGTGCTATCTGCTGTACAAAATAAAACATAGAATAAATAATAGAGATATGATGAACAAGCATGCATTTTAGAATAAAACACACCGATAAATTTCAACAAAATATAGAAAGTCTTTGATAGTTTAATATTATAATAATTTAATTATTAACATCACTATCATCCTCCAATGGATCTTTTGATATATCATCTGATTCTGATAGAAGTTCGAACTCATCTTTAGATAGAAATTGATCATCTTCAATTTCTATTAGGCTACCATTTGAGTCACATAAATTTTTAGGATATTTATCTACACGCACAAGCTCAATATTATTTATGTCATCTTCCTGGAATGCCGATACAATATCTAAGTATGTACTTCTTTGTTGAGATGTTGGTACTTCAAAATTTGATCGGGCTTTAATTTTACAAATTGCCCACCAATCACTCTTATCATGAGATAAACTCGAATACGTACAATAATATACTTGAGCGACTTAAACTGCGATATTAAATGGCTCATATCGATTATATCTACATTTATGGTTAACATCCATTAGATTATAATCCGAAATTATCTTTGTGCCCACATTTCATGTAGGATCAAACCACTCACATTTTAATAATACAATCCTATTATTTTTGAGTCCAGGATACTCTAACTCAATAACTTCTTTGAGTTGACCATAATAATCAATCTCATCTATACTATAGCCTGAGCCTTTAATGCATACACCACTATTCATTATTGTTTTAGAAGAACCATGCCCGATTGTGTGAAATTTATATCCATTGACAAAATACACAGGATAAGTTGTCATATATCTAAACAGGCTTTTACTTAGATTTACAAGTAATTATATGCATACAAGTAATTATAAGTAGATATACATAAATGTATACAAAGTTATAAATAATTATATAGATTTACATATATGTATACATAATTAAAAATAAAGTTATATTTATTCATATAGAGTTTTTTAATATTTATATATAGTTATACACATATAGTTAAACATTATTTTGTATGTTTTTATACATGTAATTATAAATATAGTTACATGTGGTTATACATTTAGTTACACGTATAGTTAAACTTAAATTTATACATGTATGTACATATATTTTTTCATATAATTTCATATATTTATACATATAGTTATGTATATGTATGGATATACTAAAATACATTTTTTTAACTAATATATAAAAATGTATATTAAATATATGTTGTTAATTATATATTTAAATATAGTTATGTATAAAGTTTTTATAGTTATATATATATTAAGATAGAATTATTTATAGTTATATGTTTTTATACATATAATATATATAGTTATAAAAAATTATATATCATTAAACATTTAGTTTTGTGTGTGTGTGTGTGTGTGTGTGTGTGTATTCATACGAGTAGTTATATTTAGTTATACATAAATACATACAAAGTTATAAAGAAATATATAGATATATGTATACATATATGTATAAATAGTTAGAAATATAGTTATATTTAATTATATAAAGTTTTATTTAGTTTTACAAATATTTATATATAGTTATACACATATAATTAAACATAATGTAGTATGTTGTTATACATGTAATTATAAATATAGTTACATGTGGTTATACATATAATTATACATATAGTTATACTTATATTTATACATGTAAGTATATATATTTATTCATATAATTTTATATATTTATACCTATAGTTATGTATAGGTATGTATATATATTAAAATATATTTTTATATACTAATATATACAAATGTATATTAAATATAAGTTGTAAATTATATATTTAAATATAGTTATGTATAAAGCTTTTATAGTTATACATAAGATACAGTTATTTATAGTTATATGTTATTATACATATAGTATATATAGCTATAAATATTTTTATATAGTTAAACATATAGTTATTTATAAATATATTCATACAAATAGTTATACATAAATATATAAAGTTACAAATAAATATATAGATTTACATATATGTATACATAGTTACAAATATAGTTATATTTAATTATATAGAGTGCTATATTGTTATACAAATATTTTTATATAGTTATACATATATAGTTAAACATAATGTTCTATTTTATTATACATGTAATTATAAATATAGTTATATGTGGTTATACATATATTTACACATATGGTTATATTTATATTTATACATGTAGGTATATATATTTATTCATATAATTTTATATATTTATACCTATAGTTATGTATAGGTATATATATATTAAAATATATTTTTATTTACTAATATATACAAATGTATATTAAATATAAGTGGTAAATTATATATTTAAATATAGTTATGTATAAAGCTTTTATAGTTATACAAATAATAAGATACAATTATTTATAGTTATATGTTATTATACATATAATAAGATACAATTATTTATAGTTATATGTTATTATACATATAGTATATATAGTTATAAATATTTTTATATAGTTAAACATCTAGTTATTTATAAATATATTCATACAAATAGTTATACATAAATATATAAAGTTACAAATAAATATATAGATTTACATATATGTATACATAGTTACAAATATAGTTATATTTAATTATATAGAGTGCTATATTGTTATACAAATATTTTTATATAGTTATACATATATAGTTAAACATAATGTTCTATTTTATTATACATGTAATTATAAATATAGTTATATGTGGTTATACATATATTTACACATATGGTTATATTTATATTTATACATGTAGGTATATATATTTATTCATATAATTTTATATATTTATACCTATAGTTATGTATAGGTATATATATATTAAAATATATTTTTATTTACTAATATATACAAATGTATATTAAATATAAGTGGTAAATTATATATTTAAATATAGTTATGTATAAAGCTTTTATAGTTATACAAATAATAAGATACAATTATTTATAGTTATATGTTATTATACATATAATAAGATACAATTATTTATAGTTATATGTTATTATACATATAGTATATATAGTTATAAATATTTTTATATAGTTAAACATATAGTTATTTATAAATATATTCATACAAATAGTTATACATAAATATATAAAGTTACAAATAAATATATAGATTTACATATATGTATACATAGTTACAAATATAGTTATATTTAATTATATAGAGTGTTATATTGTTATACAAATATTTATATATAGTTATACATATATAGTAAAACATAATGTTGTATTTTATTATACATGTAATTATAAATATAGTTATATGTGGTTATACATATAGTTACACATATAGTTATACTTATATTTATACATGTAGGTATATATATTTTTTTATATAATTTTATATATGTATACATATAGTTATCTATAGGTATATATGTGGTAAAATACATTTTTATATACTAATATATAAAAATATATATTAAATATATGTTGTTAATTATATTTTTATAATATAGTTATGTATAATATTTTATAGTTATACATATAGTCAAAGACAATTATTTATAGTTATATGTTCTTATACCTTTGGGATTCAATGGCAAAAAGACACAAAACAGAAAACAAACAAGTTCGACTTACAATAGATCAGAACAAAGTAAATTTGGTCTTGTATTCCAGGCGTGCAATATATAAATATAAATACAATTTGAATCTCCCTAGAAACAAATGATGCCATCCACGTAACAAAACAAAACTCAATCAAAATAGGCAAAGATTAGATCCACATCCAGATATGTCAACAAAGTTTGTCTCATCCTGCTAAAATTATTTATGACTTTCTGGCAATGTAATTAGAAAGCCAATCTAGACCCTTGTAGAGGCCCTCGCTAGAGGTAGCACAAGTGCTCTAAATGTGCCAATGGCATTGGCGAAGAGATGAAGTCCTAGCTACTTAGTAA
The DNA here is from genome assembly GCA_029783825.1 of Sapria himalayana. Classification (NCBI taxonomy): domain Eukaryota; kingdom Viridiplantae; phylum Streptophyta; class Magnoliopsida; order Malpighiales; family Rafflesiaceae; genus Sapria; species Sapria himalayana. The sequence goes on along the minus strand of JAREIK010001563.1, from coordinate 11,615,368 downwards.
TTTCAGCTACATTCATCACATTGAGAAGATCTTGCTTATTGGCAAACTCCAGCAAAACTGCATCTCGAAGCTTTTCCTCATTTTAGCATCCTATGCAACTCATCTCTGGCTTCAACAACTCGATCTCTGTCATTGTTGTCCACCAAAAATATGAGACCTTGGGTAATTTGGAAGTAATCTCTCCAGAAAAGGCGAATCTTGTCTTGACCCCCAACATCCCACATAGTGAAATTGATGTTTTTTTTTGTATTCAACGGTCTCTACATTGAAGACAATGGCATGAATTGTGGTGACAATTTCACCAATCTTCAAATTATAAAGAATTGTTGTCTTACCGCCAGCATCAAGACCTAGCATCAAAATCCTCATCTCCTTGTTGGAAAATAGCCTGTTGAATAGTTTTGTGAATGTAAACCCCATTTCTTCCAGTAAATCTTAATTTCTTTGTTATATGGTAGTAAAGAGATTTGATGAGAGAAAGAAATAGAATCAATAGACCTCAAGAGATGGTCACCAGAGAGGGAGGTCAGCCTTTATAAGTTCTTATACCTATAGTATATATAATTAAAAATAGAGTTAAATATAGTTAAACATATACTTATATATAGATATATTCATACAAGTAGTTATAAGTAGGTATGCATAAATATATACAAAGTTATAAATAAATATATAGATTTAATTATATGAATACATATATTTATACATGGATACAAATATAGTTCTCTTTTATTATATAGAGTATTAGATAGTTATACAAATATTTATATATAGTTATACACACATAGTTATAAATATGTATGTAGTTAAAGATATAGTTATATATAACTTTTTTATAGTTATACATATAGTAAAATACAATTATATATAGTAATATATTATTATACATATGATATATTTTGTTAAAAATTTATTTATATAGAATAACTCATATAGTTATAAAATATTATATAGTTAAAAAAATAGTTATATATAATCATTAATATAGTTAATAAAAAATAGTTTACATAGTTACCAATATAGCTAAATATAATTATGAAGAGTTTTATATAGTTATACAAATATTAGTAATAGTTATCATATACTATGATAACAACACTCTCTCAAATGCCCAATTGAATTACACCAATAAAGAGAAAGAACTTGTACCAACAATCTTTTCTTTTGGAAAATTAATATTATATTTAGTGGGGACCAAAGTCATAGTATATACTAAATATTCTATAATCAAATATCTCATAGAAAAGAAAGATGTCAGGCCTAGATTGATTTGATGAATTTTACTATTACAATAATTTGAACTAGAGATATTAGATAAAAAATGTACATATAATCAAAATTGAAAATAGCTTATCGAGACTAGAAAAAGAAGAAAGAAGAGTTGTTGAAGAAGATATTAGATAGATTTTTTTATTTGAACAAATTATAGTATTGAATGAAAATATAACTCCATGGTATGTAGTATTGAATGAACCTTATCACTGCAAGTAGTACTCTAATCAAATTTTGAGGCAGTGTTATATATGGGAGATTAGTAGTATATTGTAATAATGTCACTTTTTGATCCCGCTCTCACGAATTTGTGGAACATGTTAATATTTATGTGCTCATGTATTTTTCTTATCAAAATTAATATTGATATTTACATATATATGCATAAATATATATGTGCATATACACTACCCTACACACACACACACATTTATACATCCATATACATTACTATACATTATATATCAGCATACATATTTTTATACTTTTGTATATATTCACACATGTATCTACATTTTCAAAGTAGTGTGTATATACTTGTATGCATCCATATACTACTATACACCCATACAAACACACATATACCTATATACGTAATGTATTTTTAAAGTTACACATGAAATTATTATATATATGTGTGTGTGAGTGTGTGTGTGTGTGTGTGTGTAAATGTATTAAAAATTTTTTGATTTTGAAAATTTAATTAAAATAAAATATTATATATTGTACATAATTTATAAAATATTGTAAATTCTTTATATTTAAAACAAATATTTGTGTGTGTGTCTGTGTGCGCGTGTGCGTGTGTGTGCGTGTGCATGTGTGTGTGTGTGAAGCATATTAATGCATAAAATGAAATTATGAATTAAATATATGAGCTTCTATTTTATTCAAATAGTTGTTTTTTTAATATTTATATTAAAATAACTATCATTATACTCATATAAATAAATGAAGTTGGCATATTTGTAAATTATTTGATTTTTACAATTATGTTAAAAATGAATAAATAGTTCATAAATAGGTAATAATGTTTTTGTTTTTTTATATAATTTTTTTATTAAATTATTAATGTATATTATAAATTTCTACATATTATTTATTGTTATTAATAGATTTTTAGAAACTTTAAAATTCAAACAAATATAATGTAGTGCATATAAATATATGCCTTTAATATTTTGTAAAAAATGAATTATGTCTTAAATTATGTTCAAACAAAATAGATTACAATATAAATACATAGTAAATTTTTCTACAAGTAATTATTTTTTTTATTATATTCAAAATATATAAATGACCATATAAATATATGAATTTGTTTTTTTTTTTAATTTTTTTTAATTTTTTTTAATTTTTTTTTCAAATTTAATACATTACAATGTTTTTTTTTGTAACTAATAGATACATTTCAAACATTGTTTATTTATAATACACATAACATATTGCATATTATGAGGTGCAAATTTTATTTTGTAAATAAATTTTAGTTTTAAAATTTTATCTTTGTAAATTGAAACTACATCACTATATTTTAGAAATTTTTTATAATATTTATTACACAAACATATTATTATTTGTTTTGAAATTTACAACATGAATTTTAACAAATGAACATTTTATTAGAAATCAATTTTAGTTAAATGATATTAAGTGAAACAAAAATACAAACCCTAAACATATTAAATCATAATGATGTATACAAACATATAAAAATACAATAAAAATACATTTAAGGTTAAAAAAATTAAATTTAAGTTCCTAAAATATATGGAAAAATGATAGAGATTTATACAATATCCAAAAAAAACATGTATGAATGAGATGAATAATATGAATGGATATTAAGTTTCTGAAGCATGTAGTTATACATGTTGTAGATGTAGTTATATATAGTTTTTTATGTAATTACATATATTTAGACATATGGCTATGTATAGGTATTGATGTAGATAGATACATTTATATATAGTAATATGATGATATACATATTGTTAAATACATACATACATACATACATACATATATATATATATATATATATATATATATATATATATATTTATTTATTTATTTATTTATTTATATATTTATATTTATGTATGTATGTATGTATATTAAATATATTTTGTTATATTTATATATAGTTATGTTTATGTATACTATTTTTATAGTTATAGATATAGTAAAATACACTTATATAAGAAATTCGCATTATATCACACATGCATATTGATGTATAGTTATGTTTAAATACACCTACTGAGCACCATCATCATCTACATAATGAGAATGCATTATATCACAAATGCATGAAATATGTATACGAATAAGTTATTATGAGCAATCCAAGCATACCATGATGATTAATGAAAAAAAAAATCGGAATAAAAAATAACAGAATCAAAATGCACACTCTTGCATTAAGATAATCGATGAAGAATTAGGATAGAAAACATACCTCAAATCAATAAGAAATTATTGCTTACTCTTCGAATAGGTTTTGATGCATCGGTGTCAAAAGATAGAGGCAGACTACGGAGGACTTAGGTGCTTGTTAGAGTTGTCTCTTGAGTCTCGATAACAATTGATTATATATATTACCAAAATATTTAAATTTTTAATTATAAAAACATTAAATAAACAATATATATATATATATATATAATACAAAAAGACTCATTTATTTTATTTACCATCAAAATTTTTTCAACAAAATTAATGTGTGTGTAACAAGGTACACATGAAGAACAAACACCTTATAATTTTTTATTATAAAATTAATTAAATAATGAATATATAAATAATTTAAAAATATATATATTTAGCCTTATAGCATAAAAATATATCAAATAGCTACAAAATTTACAAAATTCATATAATAAGACATACATGAAAAGATAATTTATCTTCTAGCCATTCTCCTAAGAGTTATAAAATACTCTCAATGTTAAAAAAATATATAAATATAAAGATAAATATATAAATAAATATATATATATATATATATATATATATATATATATATTATGGTTATAAATTTTTAAGAATTCATATTAATTTTTATGAAGATAATATGAAATAAATTTAAAGGCATAAAATTTCATATTTGATATCATTAATAATTTTTAAAATTCAAAAAATTACTTAAAGTGAAAAGATAATTAAAAAAAGTTATATTTATTTTTTAAAAAAAACTGAATATTAAAAGTTATAGTAAAAATATTACTCAATTATTTAATTCTTATAAATTATAGTAGGGGCAAACATCTATGTATTTATTTTTAAATATTAATTTATTTTCTTTTAAATTTAATGAAAAAATTTAAATTTTTATTATATTTTAAGATTTTCAAATTTTGTATTAATTATTTTTATAAAGTTTTCTATAATCATAAAATTTTTTTATACTTATAATAATATTAATATTTACTAGTTTATTCGTCAAATTATATTTTTTTGAAATTATTTCTATTTAATCATACAATGAATTATTTAATATTTATATTAGTAGAAATTTTAATGTATGTTAATTTAATTTTTAAAATATCTTAAAAAAATATTTTACTTATAGAATTAATTATTTAATGTACATTTAATACAAATTTTTAAGTTTCTTAATTAAAAATTTTAGAAAAATTTTTTGTATAATTTTTTAAAAAATTTATACATCATAAAAATAGTTATTTTAGTACTTATTTAATATAATTTTTTTTGTATTTTTATATTTTTAAAATTATTTATTTATAATAGTTTTTTATAATTTTACAATGAGAATATATCTTTCAAGGATCGCTCATCTATAGACCATTAACATACATTTAATAAACAAAATTAAATAGAATATTAAAACAAATAGAAAATTTAAAAAAAATTAAATAATTAACGATTAGTTAGGAAAATTTCGTTGCTAAATCTGTTGCTATGTTCCGGATTTAAACAACTAAAGAAATTCCGCCGCTAAATCTGTCACTATATTTTAGATGTAATTAGCGAGGGAAATTCCCTCGCTAAATCTGTCGCTACATTCCGGAGCTAATTAGCTAGAAAAATTCCGTTGCTAAATCATGTCGCTATATTTAGAATGAAATTAGCTCAAGAAATTTCATCGCTAAAATTCATCGCTATATACTGGATGTAATTATCAAGGGAAATTCCGTCTCTAAATCTGTCGCTATGTTCTGGATGTAATTAGCTAGGAAAATTCCGTCGCTAAATTCGTCGCTATATTATTAGCTAGGGTAATTCCATAGCTAAATACATCATTTTTTTTTCTGGATTTTATTAGCTAGGAAAATTCTATTGCTAGATCCATAGTTAAAATCCCCGCTTTTCTTGAGTGGAATTTACAAAAATATTTCGTCGCTAATCCATTGTAAATTTTTATTTCAATAAAAATCATAAATATCTTGCTATTTCCTAGCTAATCCCCCGCAATTTAGCAATGGATTGATCCCTAGCTTTAATTTCATAGCTAAAGAAACATTTTCTTGTAGTGTATGGTTTTACTATGGAGTAGAACATCCTTTGTTGTAGTCATTATTACCATGACTTTATATGCTAACAGAAGAATAAGATGATGAAAAAGAGGAAGAAGAAGAAAAAAACAAAGAAGAAGAAGAAGAAGAAGAAGAAGAAGCAAAAAAAAATAAGAAGAGAAGATGATGAATATGAAGAGTATAAAGAAGAAAAAAAAAAGAAGAAGAGGAAAAAAAATATGAAGAAGAAAAGAAGAAGAAGAGGAAAAAGTAGAAGAATAGGAAAAAGAAGAAGAATAGAAAAAAAAAGATGAGAATAAACAAGAAGAGGAAAAGTAGAATAATAGGGGGAAGAAAAAGAAAAGAAAAAAGAATAATATGAAGAAGTAGAAAAAGAAAAACAAAAAGAAAAAAGGAAGAATAAGAAGAAGAAGAATAATAATAATAATAATAATAATAATAATAATGACAAAAAGAAAAGAAAGAAGAAGTAAAAAAATGAAGAGAAAGAATGAGAAGAAAAAGAAGAAGGAGAAGTGGAAGAATAATAAGAAGAAGAAGAATAATAATAATAATAATAATAATAATAATAATAATAATAATAATAAGAAGAAGAAGAAGAAGAACATGAAGAAGAAAAAGAATAATAATAATAATAATAATAATAATAATAATATAATAACAAAAATAGGAAGAAGAATAATAATAATAATAATAATAAGAGAGAAACAAAAATAATAATAACAAAAAGAACAAGAATAACAAGAAGAGGAGGAGGAGGAGGAGGAAGAAGTAGAAGAAGAAAAAGAAGAAAAAGAAGAGGAATATGAAATAAAAAAATAAAAAGAAGAAGAGAAAGAATAATATAATAATAATAATAGGAACAAGAAGAATAATATGAAAAGGAGGAGGAGGAAGAAGAAGAAGAAGAAGAAAACTTAGAAGAAAAAGAAGAATTAGAAGAAAAAGAAGAACATGAGGAAGACGTAGAGGAAGAGGAAGAAGAAGGAGAAGTGAAAAAAGAAGAATAATAATAAGTGAAAGAAGAAGAGGAAGAAGAAAAAGAAGAAGAGGAAGAGGAAGAGGAAGAAGAAGCGAAAAAGAAGAAGGAGAAGAAAAAGATAAAGAAAAAAAATAAGATGAAGAAAAAAACATAGTATAGGAAGAAGAAAAGGAAAAAGTACAAGAGGAAGAAATAGAATAAGAAGAAGATGAAGATGATGATGATGATATTGTTGTTGTGGTTGAAGTTGATGAAAAAGAAGAAGAAGATTAAGAGGAATAATAAGAAATAGAAGGAGAAGAAGGAGAAGAAAAGGTAGAAGAAGAGGAGGAGGAGGAGGAGGACGAGGAGGAAGAATAAGAAGAAGAAGGATAAAAAGAATAAGAAAAAGAAATAAGAAGAAGAATAAGTATCAGAAGAAGAAGAAGAAGAAGAAGGAGAAGAAGGAGAAGAAGGAGAAGAAGAATAGAAAGTAACTATTATGCAAAATGTTATGCTAAATTCCTCCAAAATGTTATGCTAAATTAAAGTTCTATGATCGGTATATTATATTTTATTTGAAAAATATATAATTGATATAATTTAAATTTGATCTGTATTATGGTTTGGTTACTGATGAATTTCATAATTATTTTGAAATGAAATTAGGATTTTATTAATAGTAGATTTGTGCATGTTATCATGGTAGATGATGATAAATAATACATGAAGGATTCTCACACATAAATGTAAGTTTGAAGTGACATTCCTTCTAATAGTGATGCATTATATATACTTATATTTCAAAACTCAATGTAAAGCTAAATTAAGGTCTAGGATTGGTGTATACTTTTTGTGTGATGGATATGTAATTAAAATATTTTATATTTACTTTGTATTGTGGTTTAGTTACTAATAGATGTGGTGTTTATTTTGAATTGAAATTAAGGTTTTATTATTGGTAGGTTTGTTCATGTTATCATGATAGATAGTTATAGATAAACTATGAATCATACTCACACATAATTATAAGTTGGAAGTGACATCCCTTTGGATAGTGACATATAAGGTAAACTTATATATCAAAATCTGACATTGAGGTAAGTTTAATCATGACAGTATGATGCTTATAATATTGAAAGAATGAATTCTTTTATAAGTCAATTCATTGTACATATCTTAGATAAATTAACTCTCAATTGATGTGAAAGTTTTAAAGAATATTTTTTAAGGGTTTCACCTTTTGTGTGAGAGTTGCATATCATCATGTTAGATGTTGATAGGTATGCCACAAAAAATATATGAGTGGAGGTGACTCATAAGGTGGTATAAGTCCTATAAGATACTTTCTATTATACTACTCCTAGTGAGATTTGAAAGAATACTCATGCTAATAGTCATGAGTATGGTGCTTACAAAGCCAAAAGTATAAATATTTTTAATACTATATCAATTCACATCGTTTATGACATATAAGGTCAAAAAATAACAATTCATATATGAAGCAACCTTTAAGGATAATTAAATCTTAAAAGGTGTGAACCTATGAATGATCCTAGAGTATTCGTGATTTATTATATTGGAGATAAAATAACAAGAGGAAATCTATGAGAGCACCATCATTGGGTCGGGTCTAATATGTGATAATCACTTTGTATGCCACTAGGATATTACAACATTTTCACAATAATATAATATTTATTTTGTAACCAAGTGAATTAAATAGGTCATTTTGCATAATAAAATTGACCTACCCTACAATCTAAAAGTCTTACAAAAACCTAAGTTTTATCTTTCTGAAAAGAGTATCAATTGACTCATTATTAGTTGATCGAACTACATAATCAATCCCTGTGAGATCAATATTTGGATATAAGTTAACTCTACTACTTGTATAAGTTAGATACTTGTAAAACTATGTAGGATGAGAGATTCTTGGCAAATGAACTTTTGGAACATTGCTTGATCATAACAATTGGGCATCATAATAAAGTCACAAGTTTTTTATATCATTATTAGAGATCTTTTAGTTTGGTTAGTTAATTTTAGTTGACATAACTATCCTTAAAAAATAATGGTTCTATTTTTAGTAGTTTGAATAACAATTTCTTATTTTTATACTTTGACTTGCATTACTTATCTTATATTATTTTTTATAGCATTTGGTTTAGAGTTTTTTTTATCCACCAAAACATAGCAAAACTCTATGATGAAGCTAACACATTAGGACTTAGAATTGAGAAAATAAAAAAGAACTTTTGTAGCAAAAGATGAGGGTGCATAACCTAATTTATCAATATACTGCTATGTGCTACTAAGTAGTGATTTCTATCTCACACCTAATGATAACCTAAATCATTTCGATTATTAAAACATGGTAGTAGAAATCCCTCTGGCTTCTACTATATTATTAGTGCATTACTCATGGTAACCAAACAAAGTAATAATATAGAAGAACATCATAATAAAAGAATTGAAGCAAATATAGAAAAATTGAGTATGCTGATAAGTGAGAAGAATTCAAAGGAATCCATGCAAATATCATTTCAGATTAATAAAAAATTTGATGATGAAAACACAAAAATTTAAGATTGAGAAGTTGAACCAAAACATGCTATGATTTTTCTTGTGGTCTCAGAAATCACCATAGCTTTTGAGTAATAGATGGGAAATATTGACATTTTGGTCCCTAAAAAGTCATGGAACTGGAAAAAAAATCACAACTAGTTCTAATGCCATCACTTTCTTGAGGGACACCATGCTTGATAGAACCGTGACTTTTGTGAATGTCATGGCTATAAAAGAATGGTGCCTAGAAGCTTGGATAACTCTAGATAGATTGACCATAAAGGCATCGCCAAATCATCTTTGTTATGTTTTTTTAAAGAAAGACAAGATGAAACTAATTATTATTTTAGCAGGTTAACAGATGAAATGGGAACTATCATGGTGAATCTCATAACAAAATATGTTGGTATTATTACTTAGTCACTTGAAGATATCAAAAGAATAACTTTACCAATATGCATGCATAGGATCCTTATGGAGGAAGATATGAAGTCAATAATTGTGAACCAATGGAGGCTAAATCCAATAATGAAAAAAGTGGTAAAAAGGGTGAAAATGAAATGGCTTAAGGCATGTATTATTTATGTTGTATCTGATAGTCCAAGGATGAGTTTAATTCTTATTATACTAAAGAGGTAAGATTTAACACTAGTCAAAACCACAACTGATGAAGACATTACCATATGTGCAACCATCGGATTGTGACTATGAATTTATTATCTAAACTTGAATAAGGAGATGAGAAAATATCAATATGCACCCCTATTCATGAGTCAAATATTAAATGAATCATTTCCCATTTATTATATTATTTTCTAGATGGATATTTGGAATATAATCAGGTTCTAATTTACCCAATAGATCAAGTTAAAAAGATATTAACTTGCCTATATGAGACCTTTCCATTTAAGAAAATGTCATTTGGTCTTTGTAATGCTCTTGCCATGTATTTAGAGGTGCATGAATATTATTTGTGTTGAAGAAATTATACATAATTTTTTCTTATATGGACATTCTTTTGAAATATACTTGAGGTTATATTGAAGTGATATAAATAGAAAAATTTTGACCTCAATTGGGAAAATTATCACTTCATGGTTAATGAAGGAATCATAGTTAGACATTCAATCTTCACTAGAAGATTAAAGGTGGATGACAAAGGTATTAGAGATCAAAACTCTACCACATCCTACTATAGTTAAATATTAAAATATCAGTTTCAATGTATATATTAGTACTTGGATTTTATGGATATATTAGATATATTGGAGATATATCAGTGTATAAGTTTACATGAGTACCAATCATGAATAGAAATATTAGTTTTGATAAATATATCGATACTTGGAATTTATGGATATTTCAGACATATATTGATTGATAGATCCAAAATTTTCATCACTAGCCATAGTCATAGGGATGAGGAGTTTCCTTGCACATGTAGGGTTTCACTAATGATTTATCAATAACTTTTCAAATATGACAAAATCATTATATAATTTATTGGAGAAAGATGTGGTATTGATTTTGATTAATAATGCATTGATGCCTTTGAATAGTTGAAAAGAAGATTGGTCGAAAGACCAATCTAGACCATGTCATGATGGGAAGACTTGTTTTTTATCATGTGTGATACGAGTGCATATGCCTAGGGAGTTGTATTTAGGGGTGTCAAGCGGGTTGGGGTTGGTTAAATAGTTACGGGTTAAACGGGTGACGGGTGAAAAACATATAAACTCTATATGTCATATTTAATAAACGGGTAAAAATTTGAAACACGAACACGAACCATTTAATAAATGGGTAACACGACATGACTCATTTAACACGTCTAATTTTAATGGGTTGGGTTGGGTTGGGTCGAGATAACACGATAAACCACACATTTGACATATTAGCTTGTTTACCACACGTTTGACCCATTTAACATGGTAAACTACTCATTTAATCATTTACCTATTTATTTAAATAGGTAAACGGGTTATTAATGTGTTAGCATGTCTCACCCGAACACAATCCGTTTATTAAATGTGTTAAACAAGTTAACTAATTTATCAACCGAACCCATCTAGGTCTCACCCAAACCCATTTAATTAATGATTAATCGTATCAGTTAATCGTGTCGTGTTGAATTTTGATAGCCCTAGTTGTATTGGATAAAGAAGAGAGGATATTTAGGGAAATTTCATATGTCAATCAGACCTTGGCTATAGCTCAAGTGAATCATATAATGATAGAAAAAAATTATTAGCTATTATTTTCTTTGGTGATAAATTTTGGCCACATATATTTGGAACAAAATGTTTTGATCTACATGGATCACATGGTTGTATGCTACTTTATTATAATAAAGGAAACTAAGTCAAAGAGAATAAGATGAATACTCATTCTACAATAATTTGATCTGAAAATTCAAAACAATAAAGGGAGTGACAATGTAATAGAAAACCATTTATCATGATTGGAATCCATGGATAAAAGAATAAGAGAGGTAGAAATTATATAGAATTTCTTGGATGAGCAAGTGTTGATGATAGAGGCCAAACTACCCTTGTATGGTGTTTTCCTTAATTATTTAGCATGTGTTATCTGAACTCTCTTTCTTATATCATACCAAAAGAAAAGCTTCTTGTATGATATGAGAAACTACCTAAGATATGATCCACTCTTATTTAGAAGATGCACCAATTAGATTACAAGGAGATGTGTGCTTGAAGAAGAATAAACGAAAATCATTTTGAAATGTCACTCATCACCTGATAGAAAATATTTTAGATAACAAAACCACATAAAATTTATTGCTATTTAATTTTTGGCCTTCATTATTTTGAGATTATCAAAATATGATATGATAGTATGATAGATGTAAGAGTTTGAGTAGCATATTCAGGTGAAATGAAATGATGCTTAACTTTATTATTGGAGTTAAGATTTTTAATGTATGAAAAATTAATTTTATAGGACATTTTCTAGCATACCGTGGGAAAGAGTATATTCTATTACTAGTTGATTATCTATCAAAATGGTTGGAAATAGTTGTGGTACAAAAAATTATGCAAATTTAGTTGTGAGTTTCTTACGTAGGAATATCTTCGCAAGGTTTGGGAAGTAGTGATGTATCATAAGTATTACTAATTGTTTAGTGCATACTTGATTCCAATGGATTCCAATCATGATAAATGTTTGTAGATAATAAAGGGAGTCATTTATATAACTGATTTTTTAGTGCATAATTGATAAAGCATTGGATAAGATATAAGAAGGGACTTTCATATCATCTACAAACACATACTTGATAAAAATGGTCAACATCTCTAGAAAAATAATGCTCTCAATGTGTGGAGGAAGCAATATGGACTAATATAATCACATTTAAAACTCCTTTGGAGATGTGTTCTTATTGACTTACTTTTGGAAAAGCTTTTCATTTGTCATTCGAATATGAACATGAAGCATGGTGGGCCATTAAGTAATTGAACTATGATTTGAATGATGTAAAAGAAATGAGAATTTTACAAATGAGTGAACCAGAAAAATTATCAAATGAAACTTATAATAATTCATAAATTTATAATCATAAAACAAAAAAAATAGTATGATAAGAATCTACAAAGCAAAGATTTCAAAATAGGAAAGAATTCAAAGTAATTATGTATATTACTCCTTATGGAGCAGACATGGTGAAATTAAAAAATAGATCAAATTTCAAAGTAAATAGGCAAAGGATGAAGCATTACATGGAGGAAACAAAAATTTTAGACGATCTTTAGGAAGGAGAAAAAAAAGGCATCAATTAAAGTCCTGACTTTGACCACCACAATGACTTTGGAAATCTAGAAGCTAAAAGAAGAATTTATGAAAAGTTAGGTACCATAACTTTGGAGGTTCAAAAAGAAAAGCTCAAAATATAACCCAAAAAAAAAAACTATGGTGATTAAAAAAGGCATGACTTCCAAAGAGGATGAAATCAAAGAAAAAAGTCAAAAAGTCATGACTTTGACCAACACCATAACTTTGGAGATCCAGAAGCTGAAGGAAGAAGCTATGGAAAACTTAGGTGATATGACTTCAGAGATTCAGAAAGTAAAAGCTCGAAATATAACCCAACAAAAAGTCATGGTGATAAAAAAAGTAAAGGCATCCAAAGAGGATGAAACCAAAGAAGAAATCCAAAAAGCCACTTCCATCCAAAAAGTCATGGCATCCTAAAAAATGGAAGTAAAAAAAGGAATCCCCGAGAGAAAAAGTATAGAATATGATTTAATGCTTAAAGAAAGTTTTGGAAGAAAAGTGAAAGTGAATAACTATACAATAAATTTATCATATATTTCTAAGATTACTGAAGTAGGTAATACCTCATTGATGGTCTAATTACAAATGTTAAACTATGTGCAAATTTTACTATCCCACATATTTAGTCATAGAAGTCAAACCCTATCGTGACTCATTTACATATCCACAAACAAAAATAGCCTCACCATCTAGATATATTATGATACTCAAACCTAGTCATAGTAAATACTTATATAGGATTATGAGAAAATATATTTTTTTGAGAGAGATTAATTGCTCTAGGATGAGCAATCACATTAATGTGTGCATTTATTTGATATGCTAAATATCAAATAAAACTAGTTAGTTTGATGATTATGCATGATGTGTGTGTGAAAAAAGTTCTAGATAGAATTATGTTATGAAATTATAGTTTTGATAGATTATGACAAATAATAGTGAAATTAGTTAGTTTTTATGTGAAATATAAGACTTAGTAGAATTACAGAGTTGGAGGGAGAAAAAAGTCAAGTAAATTCATAATATATTTTGTGTTATGACATAGTTATACCTCCATGAGGTTATATGGTAGTTTTGGCATTCATTTTTTGTTAAAGTTTTACTCAAATAGTTGTGATAATCTTTATATGTCATTACTCAACCATCTTATTGATATAATCATTTCATTATATAATATTTTATTTTTTATGGTAAAATTATCTTAGAATCATAGTCATATTGGCTCAAAAATATTTTTATAGCTACAATATTATTTTTATGTCATAACAATTAAGTATCATATTAATGCTAAAAATCATGCCATCCTCCAACACCATAAATTTCTTGTTATAGAGCCATAAATACCAAAGGAAAAGTTATGGCTTTTAACTAGCACAATGAATTTTGATTACTTTCAAAGAGTATTACTCAAGTAGCGGCCATTGACAAAGCCATGACTTTTTACTCAAGAAAAAAGATCAAAACCATAGTCATTCCTAGTATCACAATTTTGGGTTATAGAGAAAATAACATAAGTTATAGTTATTCCCAGTGCTGTGACTTCGTGTTTAAGAGGAGAAATATACGAGCTCATTCCCATTACTATGACTTTGAGTTACATAGAAAAAATGGATTAAGGTGTGGTGTGGCTATTCCCAACTCCACATCAATCTAATAGAACAAAGAGACCAAAGTAGTGGTCATTCCCTAACACTATGACTTTGTATTACAGAAACACCAAGTTAAAGCTATGGCCATTCCCCATCATTGTGACATCCCACTTTAAAAACACACTTAGCCATTCAAGTATAAAAGTGAAACTTAGAGAAAAAAGAAAAAAGTGGAGGAAGCTAGGGCACAAGCAAAGAAGTTTAAAGGGCTAATGTTTTAGAGCAAAAATTCACCCAACCCTAGAAGAGGTTCACAAGCAAATAGGTGATACAGGACACAAGCATAAACCTTAAGGAGGAACATGAATTTTGACTCCGACATAAGGATAGATCCAAGGCACATAGATTAGAATTGAGAGTTTAGGGTTTTGATTACTATACACTCTTGAGAGCTATCATTGGGAACCTAAAATTTCATGATAATATTTTGAAGTATTTCATGTAAATTCCTCCTCAATGATAGACTAAATTGATGTATAAGGTTGATATATTTTATTTTATGTGATCGATATATAATTAATAAGTTTTTTGTTTGCTTTTTATAGTAGATTAATTATTGATGGATGTGGTATTTATTTAGAACTAAAATTAGGGTGTCTGATAGTGTGGTGGATGGTAATAGATAAGCCATGAAGCATACTAATGCATAAATATAGGAAGAAAGCGACAACCCTTATGATATTAATATTATTATGGTAGATGGTGATAGGTAAGTTATGAAAAACACTTATACAAAAATATAGGAAGAAAGTGATAGTCTTTTCAATAGTAATGTATGAAATAAACATATACATCAAAACTCAATATTGAGGTAAATTTAATAATATGAGTTTGGTACTAATGAAGTCAAAAGCATTAATATTTTTATAAGCTAATCTATTATGCATATTATATATGATAGGAAAATGATGAGTCGCACATAATTAGATGTGACTCATAAGGTGGAGATTATCTTGTGAGTTACTTTCTATTATATGACTCATAATAATGATATTTTAGGGAAGACATGTGCTAATTATCATAAGTATGATACTTACCAAGCTAAAATTGTAAACACTTTTTATATTACATTAGTTCATGCCTTTATAACATGAGGTAAGAGAATAAGAATGCATATACAAAGTAATTATCAAGGGAAATTGATTAGTTGCCTAAATGATATGGATTCATGAATGACCATTGAGCATGAATGATTTATTATTTCAGTGGTAAACTACACATGGATAGTTATGTGAAGATCATCATTAGGAAGGGCCTAATAGGTGGCAGCTACCATGTATGCTAGCGGGGACACTAGGGTATTTTCATAGAAATCTAACCTTTATTATGTAATCAAGAACAATAATAACTAGAAAATTTAGCTAGATAATTATTCATATTGAATTGGACCAACCCTATAATTTAAGAGTCTTATCAAAAACTTAGTTTTATCCTTCTTACTTAAAAAGATATTGATTCATTATTAGTTGATTGACTTGTCTACATAATTTTTATGGCATTAATATCTAGTTGAAAGTCAACTTAAAGAGATATCAAACATGCTGGGCTAGGCTGGCATGACCTATTTTGTGGTTGCCCATGCGGGCCACTATGTTGTGCTGGGCATGACACAGCACAAGAGTCATGGCGTGCCTAACACGGTACAATATAGAAGTCATGTCATGTGTATCAATCACAGTACATGAGTCATGTCATGTCTGGCACTACACGACTCAAAAAGGGTAGGCCCAACATGTCCCAGCATGGCTTGACCAACTCAATTTTTTTTAGATTTGATTTGGTTCGTGCCAGGCCTTGTGGGTTTCATGCTGGTTCATACCGAGTCATGCCGAGATGTGCTAAGATGTGCTGTTTCATCCCATTCAGAATCAGGGCATCTCTAACTTCTAAATATTTTAAATTATAATACAAAAATATAAAATTAAATAAATAAATAAATACAAATAAAAAAAATTACAATCAAAACTCAAAAAAAATAACATAATATAAATATTATAAATTTCTATCATTTCATTTTCATAACGTATTAGAAGTCTAAATTACAAAATAACAAAGTAAGCTCAAAAAATAAAAATCAATATATCAAAGATCAATATCAATCCTATAAGCATTTGAATAAATAAAGAACCAAATTATAATGCAAGCAACAAGCTCAAAATACAAAAATTAATAGATAATACAAAAATATAAATCTCATAAGTAATATATGGTATCACCAACTGTAGCTCGTAAGAAGTTTGCTCAATCTCAGTCATCATCAAAGTACCACGAATCATTATCAACCACCAACTCCTCTGCTCTTGCTGTAGTTTCAGCATAATTATGGATGATCAAGCTCAAATCCTTTCAATCCTTCATGCATAATAATGTCTCAATAATATCTAGTTATAACATCTATCTCCTATCTAAAATCACATCACTACAACAAAAAAAGCAAATTTCGATGTTATGCTCGATACTGAAGGAGTCAGTAGATCTAGTGTCATCTTAGATAGCATGGGATATGTGGACTCATATAATTTCTACCATGATAAAATATCAAGATTCTTATTATTAGTATGTGATAGGATTGAGCAATAATCATTATCTAAGACGGAGATAGTTTTCTAATATTTGATGGCCCACCCAATAATTTCCCACTCGCTAACTGTATGGAGAAGTCATCCTCTTCGAATATGGTGTCCATGTCCGTACTCGAAGCATGACTACTACTACCACCATACCTAGTATCATAGTATATAAATAGCTTAGTCAACTTCTCATGAATGAACCATTCAAGTTGGTATTCCTAGTTCAAGCATGAGGATATGTATGTTAAAATATTCTCTACCCCTTCTACCTTAACCCTAGGGTCCGGGCAGGTAGTCAAACAATAAAGAGAAGGAATAGTGGACCAGTACTTTAAGTACTTAGTTTTTATCTCAAGAGCTATGTCATAAAAATGTTGGGTCATCTCTAAACTTGTTAAATATGCTATTAATGTTGCATATGCACTTGAGTGTGATGCAAGTTGTGAAATTATAAACTGACGAATACATGTTCATCATGTCATAAAAAATCTTTAGGAATTTCATTAATGAAATTTCTATACCCTAGTCAATGTCATCAACAATAAGTTCATCACTCTTATTATTAAAGTATTTGGATATCACATGTTCGTATCCAACACATGACTCCAACATAAGGGATGTGTAATTCCAATTGTGTTTCACATCCAATTAAAATTTCTTCTTTAGACTTGTAGATAAGTAGAGACAACTAAACTCCTATTGTCTACGAGACATGAAGACATTTTAGTGAGTTACGTATGTTTTTTAAAATGGGGGGAAACAACTTCATCTTTGCTTGTACTATGAGCTTAATAATGTAATGCATGCATCTATAGTGGAAAATCTCTCCTAATAGCCCATCTCTAATAATCCTAATAAACATGTTAATGGTTACTCCATTTTAGATGCGATATCGAATGTGATACTATATGTTTTATTTTAAATATTATATTCTTTAAAAATTCTCATCATGCACTCTTAATGGTTGGGATATCATGAGGATGGAGAATCTTAGAGAATCTTATTATTATTTTTATTTAGTATCCATTTAGAATCAACGTAGTGAGCGATAAGGCATACATAAGATGCATCATCATGACTAGTTTAGATATCAGACATCACGGATTTCACACCACTATATTACCTAAATTCATTAATTATTATTTTCTTTTCTAACTTATAGTATTTTAATATGTTGCTCCTAGATGTGAACCTAGGAATCATATAATATGCAGGCTAAAAATAAGCCTGCATGATACTGACTACCCTTGGATCCTCTGAAAATCTAATCAAAATACACATCATGATGATTAGTTTGGTCATGCCTTCTCTTTCTAACTCGTTGGGGTATATGAAAAGGGTCAACATAGAAGTTGAACTAGATTCAACTTCAAAGACCCCATTACTAAGTTGGGCTTGCCTAAGATCTAATGCACCATATTTTTTTGTGTATTATTCGGCATGCCTTTTAATGTGTCTAGTCCCACATAAACTCTTACAGGTTAATATTTTTTAATAATATTTGCATTGTGATTATTCTTTATCGACACCTCTAATATTTTTATTTTGTATAATATTAAAGTGAGTCCAAACTATTAATTTTTTTCTAGTTTTTTGTTTTTATATATTTGGGTTGAGGCTATGAGAGAAAACAAAGTTTCAGCAGTCTTGGACATTTCTATAGGATTATTATTATCCATATTAAAATATTTTATTTTTATGTTAATATTAATTTTTTATCGTTATTAAAATTACTATGTCATTTTTAATTTTTATTAGTTTATTAATTATATTCTAAATTATATTTTTAAAATTAAATATTATTTTATTTTAAACTATTAATTAAAATAAAAATAAAAAAATTAAACAAAATTTAAAAAATAACACCCATAAAGCATAAAATCCTATTTGCTTGACAGTGTGAAATGTTAATATTCGAATTAAATATCAACACTGTAGTCCACACCCAAGTCCTGAAAGGAGAGAAAAAGAGAGATGATATGCGAGAGCGAGAGAGAATTAGAATAATGATAGAATCAGGATACAGATTAGAAAATGAAAATAGTATATTTATAAATTTAAAAAAAGTAATTTTTTTAAAAAAATCATTTTTAAATTTTTTTTGGATTTTTAAAATTTTTTAGGCAGAATCCTAACATCCATCGAATTTCTACCAATATTCATTGGGGCTGAATCCAATGGTGGAAAATAACACATTTTTTGAATTTTTTTTACGGCTGGGTTGGTTCGACTCTACGGTTCTAGAAGCTTTGACTTTTAGGGCAAAGTTATGGTCATGTCGATGAATAGTGCATTTGGACAAGGTAGTCGGGTCATGCTTAGCCCGGCATGAGACCTTGGAGAGCTCGACATGACATGGCACAAACCATGCTGAGAGCCAGCCCAGTACGAGCCCAAGCACTGCTTAATCTAGTTGTGCCTCGTGCCAGGCCCAGGCTGGCCGGTCTACTTGACACCTCTAGACTCATATACTTACAAAATATTGTTTGACATGAGACACTCACCTAATAAGCTTTTGGGATATTGCTTAATCCTAAATATTATGCATTGTAATAAAGTTGCAGCACTTTTCATTACTTCTCTTCCCTCCAAGCATTTTCTCCATAAAGTCTATCAATTTCACCCAAAATAATTATAAATTCACTAATATTTATCAAATTATTTCAAAATAAGAATTTAGTAAAATATCTCAAATAAATACAAGAATAAGTATAAATACAATAAGATATATCCATGCTACTCCTCAATATCACAAAAATTAGGTTTTATTTGTCATAGTATAGAATATTTACATGCACTCGATTACTTTTATATCCTATGAACCTTTTATATTTTAGTGTGTTGTTGAATATTTATAGGTAAACATGATTTTTTATCTTCTATATCTATAAGTTTAACATGGTAAAAGTGATATTTTCTCATTATGATTTGTATTATTGTGTTTTGTGTGAAATAATGTAGTGGATGTGTGTAGTTGTGCCAATGTGTATTATGGTTGTATGATGTGATTGAAAGAAAACTATAGTGTATATTAGTATTGTGTGTAAGTAATGTGTGTGACTATGTATACATGTGTGTGTGAGTGAGGATACTATTTGCATGTGTTGCGCTAATTATTGGAAATTACATTGAAATTAATTATATAATATTCATTATTTTGGTTTGTGGATAACGTATAAAATTTTATGCATGTTTATTTTGTTTATAATTTTTGTACAATGAATGCTTATCATTATCTATTTACTACATATAATATTTGATTTGGTAAGATTAATTGAATAATTAGTAAGAGTTTTTAAAACTAAAAAATCAATTCAATTAATATAATAAATCCTAACAAACTTTGTGTTAATAAAGAAATCTTTCGATTTTGATAAATTTGTGTTTGCTATAATTTCCATTGCGATACCTGTAGTTCTATTATTATATTTAGATTCAGATCGTTGAATGATTAGACTTACAAAGTGTTGATTTATTATACCAGCTTACATAAATCCTAATCCATCTTCATGATTTTTGTCAATGTGCTTAGAAATTGATCCGAGCTTATGAGCATACCCATATATCATGACACTGACTTATGCATATCTCTAAAATAATTTGAGTTGTTTCATATAATTTCTAGCAAGTTTTAAAGGCTTCAAGGCCAATTCTTATTCTAGGGTGTCCTAGGGATTTTTTATATAATGAGAGTGTGACACATGATATAATCTAAGTCAATGGTAAATGACTCATTATATAAGAGGCAAAAATAAATTGACTTGGTACTCTCATTATTATACTCACTCGAGTTTTATTTATAATATATTTTCTGTCTCTGAGAAATTATTTCTTTTATTAAGTTTGTATGTGAGATCATGTGGGTATAACTATTATGAAAGGCAAGAATAGATTGACTTTGGCAAAAGAGAAAGAGAGTTACCAACCTATGGCACTAAAAAATCCACACTTAAAGTTACTAAAAATCCCACACATCTTATATAAGATATCTGCCACACCATTAGAAACTTATATAGGATGAATCACATTGTCGGGCCTATGGATTTTGGTGCCTCAGCTAAGGCATATCATTCATTTATAGATATATATTTTTTATCCACATACAAAAGATTGGAATGCCTGGATGACTAAGCACTACTAAATGGGTGTAAAACAAAAATGAAATTAGATGAGTAATTGATGGATACATGGTAATATTCCACTCCTAAACTACTTGATACTCTCTATTTCTTTATGGATCTTCTCTTATTGCTACTGCTACTACTCCCTTATCTCCTAGACTTTCATGTGTTAAGCATATATATATATATATATTATTGAATTTGGAAGAGTTCCCAAAAATGAATAAAACTTAGATGCAAAGAGTGTGAAATGTGAAGTAATTGATATATCAAAAATAATCTTTCTTTCTTTTATTCTAGTTGCCAATCTAAATCAGTGCGATAGGTGCAAACTGTAGAGTGAAAACTCTGCAGACAAGGCTAGTAAACTAGCCTAGTCTGCAGAGAGTCAAAAATAATTTTTTTTACTAGCCTAGTCTGCATACTAGGCTAGTAAAAAAGTTCTTTCAAGTGATTAAGCACTCTATGCTCTACTACATACAAGATTCTTTTCAACTATCAGGAAAAGAAAGAAGTTGTATGCGCTATCTTCTACTTCGCCAAGGGGTTAGTGTGTGAGAAAAAAAATTTTCAAGAAATGGAAGATTCTCATCCCAGTATCTTCTTTATGTACCATACCATCAATACAACTCTATGTGAAAAACTCGTTTAGAGGGTTTTTATTTACTCTACGCATTATTTGTACCTTGAATTAGAATCTTGGTCATGGTGTAGATTTATTATATTCAATATTGAGCGAATGACAATGCGACTAAACTTGTTGGGTAAAAAAGTGAGGTTTCCCTTAACACGGGAGAAACTTCTTTCAAGGATAAATAACTAAGATAAGCAAGAAAGCTTCAGCTATGCAATTGGGGAGGAAGACAACCTTTAGCTAGAAGGCAAAAGGAGTAGTGGGAAATGAGACTATAAAAATAGGATAGTGGCTTGCCCACCCCACCTCACCACTGATAGATAACTTCAGCTCACCCTAGGAACCTTTAAGGTTAGACTAAAGCTTGAGGTATAGTAACATGAAGACATTCCTTGGAAGGTTTCTTAGCTAGAAATTTCTTACTTGAAATAGGTAACTTCATCAGGTTGAAGACTCCAAAGAAGACAACTTATGATAGAAAAAACTTTACAAAATTGGAGAATCTAGCTATTGAATATAACAAATTGAAGCATGACTACACTCGCTATGCAAATGAATAGACCTATGACCCAAGTCTTTATATATGAAATGCAAAAAGAGGGACTACCTTGAGTAACATCTGACCCATCCAAAGACCTATGACCCACCTCTTTCTCCCCATTTGGTGGATTTCCCAAACCATCATGAGATTTTACTACATGAAAGAAGAGGCGAACTTGTTTGTGTATTATCAACATTATAGTGAAAAGCAACATTTTGAGATCTCAACTCATAGAAAAGGAGGCATTATCGAGGCCAACTACTGATCGCTCAAATTAAAGACAAAACCTAGTCTTGGATGACCTATCATAGATATGTAGATTCAATCCTTTCGAGGATTTGGGAAAAGCACAATGATTCTGACTTTGTTGGGGACTTGGGACCAGGTAAACAAAACATCTTTTTTTGCATATGTATTTCTCTAGCAAAGTTAAAGCACAATGATTCACACCTACTATTGACCCCAATTAACTTAAGAAAGCAAACAATCAATGACCTTTGTTATTTAAAAAGGGTGTGACTATGTCGTGGTTTCGATGTATGTGTGAAGCGATGAAAGACTTTGAATTCTTTTCTTGATGTGTGTGTTCTAATATTCGTGCTAATAAAATGTGTAAAGGTCACAATTTATTTACTTACACATTTTCATTATTAATAAAACAAGTTGGACTTTGTCCCACTAAAAAAAGTATTTAGACAAAACAACTATGAATGTTATGCTTAGCTATACCAAACAAAGGCTTGGAATGAAAAGCTTGTTTTGTGTTAGATTTGTTTCATTGATGGGCTGCCCCTGTGTGTCAAGCCCTTTCTCAAGAAAGATTAATCTAACAACTACTTCCTTATTTTTTTATGGATATATAGCACCATTCAAATTTGGTATCTCGATCGAGAGGACATAAAGTATAATGGATATAATAATGGGTTTGAACAAGTTGATCAAGTTGTTCGAGTAGGGTACAAGCAAGTAGGATTTTCAAGTTGGATTTCTTGAACAAAGGTGGGACAAGTTGGCTTGATAACTCTGGATCTAAGACCCAGAGCGAGGGGGTTTAAGTTGATAATGAGGGTAGAGATAGGAAAACTAATGCCAAGACTCAATTTCTAATTTGGTATAGTGACTTACTTGATGGGAAAACCTTGCTACTTGCACTGGGATGCAAGACTAGCTATCATATACGACCAACCCTTCTATTTGATCTACTTTGCACTAAAAAAAATATAAAAATAGAAAGCTCGAGCTTCTCTTATAATCTTGTCAATATATATAGTCCCATCTACTATGAAAGTAAAAACTAGAACTTGGGATTGAGGCTACTAAGACTTGCTACATTATAAGGGAACCAACAAGTTTAAAACTAGCTACTAATGAAAGGAGTTCCATATGTTCCTTTCCATAAGCAATAGAGCTGAGGATAAGCTAAGTTCTTTAAAGTCAATAATCAAATCATAAAGAAAATTAGCAAGTGAAGGGTATGCCCCGGCTCTTTTAAAAGTGGGTCCCCTCTGTGTAGTAAGGTCAGATGATTATTTTGAGTTGGACTTTTGGTTACCACTTGTCTTTGTATTGGTTAGCCATGTGTTAATGTTGATAATATTTTAAAGCTATAAAAAATACCATAGTTTAAAGCTTACTAGTACCCTTATAGTTCAATAGTAAAGTTAGGGTTTGAAAAAGAGCCAGAATGTTTTGTCAAATTCAATAGCCAATCCAGATGTATTCAAAAGAATATATAGGTCTTTTTAAGGTATAGCTCATAAAGCCATTTTACTAGTTCATATGTTCCAACACCAAAAAGAGAAAAGGTTTCTAATGAATTATATTCTTATGGCTTCCATTGAATATAATGTGGAAGGAAAGAAAGCCAGTCCAAAAGGAGACTTCTTTGCTGCCTTAATGCATGTTCTTTTGAGAAAGTCCCTTTGGAAGGCTTTCAAGCATCGTGAAGGTTCCTCTCTAATTTTTTATGCCTGATAATCTAGTTTCTTCCATTTCCTATTTGGACTTTATACAAAAGTGATAATAGAAAGATATAGGTGCCATTAAAAGAGACTATTGTTCGCTCACCACAAGCTTTATAAAGAAGAAGCTATAACAACAATCAGAAAAATTCTAATAATTTTGATTCCTGGTGTCTAATTTGCAAAAGGTACAATCATATCAAAAGATTGAAAATTTAGATGCAAAAGATGCCTAGTACATGTTTTTTTAGGATTTATAGAATTTCATGCTTTGAGGAATGAGTAAAATTAATGTTTTTGGCTTGCATGAGTGAAAAGTGGCCAAGCAATGTCTTCAATAAAGACTAAGAAGAGAACTAGTGTGGATACTGGGCAACTTCCCAAGGAGGTTCTCTCTTTCTACTGGTGGCATCAGTAGTATATAAATATCATTTGATTTATAATTTTTGTGCACCTGAAGGCCTCTTTTTCACTGTTTATGGAGCCCCTCTAAAACAGAAGTGAATAAAGTGCTTTATCATTAAAATAGAGGTTTAATAACTCATTTTTAGCTATTTTCAAATATGGTATGATAACGAGCTTAAGGAATAGGGAAAGTTTTATTGTGCTTACGATAATGTAAAGGAAAAATAATTGAATCCATTAGTCAGGAGGCACTAAATGCTTGCTTAAGACCAACTTTAGTAAGAGTCGCTCAGAAAAGTGCTAAGATCAAAATAGTCCTCTTTTTTGAGATTAGAGAATTTCTTTCCTCAAGTTCTTTAATTTAATCAATGCTAGGCTAATTGCTAACTAGTACCCTTGCTTCGAATAAGAGATATATAATTTGGATTGACTAAAGAGTTTTCCTTCTTTTTTTAGTCAATTTCCTGCTATTCAATAATAGTGAACTAGCTGCTCACTTGAAAAAACAAACAAGGCTTCTTTAAATTAATAAGATAAAGGAGCCATGAGTGGAGTCAACTAATTCTATTTTTATTCATTATGGGCACAAATTCTTTCAATCAACTTATTTTACTTTTATAAAAACCCCAATTAGCCAGCCAACTAGAGCTCGTTCATGACTCTCAGGAATTCATCAATCTTGCCACACTTCCTTCGAGGAGAGAAGGGCATAAAAAAGTGACTACGCCACCATTGTTTGAGCTTGTGTAGATCATTAGCTTTGCTAATCACCAAAGATTTATTTTTATTTTTTTTTGCCGAACATGGCCAAAGGATTCATTTTCTAATATATAGGTCTTAGTTGACAAAGCTATTTATGTAATAGGATGCTATCTTGAAACATAAAATTTTGGAATGTTGAGATGACTAGTACGTATATCAAGAACTCGAGTAGATACTTTCAGCAAATCCCATAACTAATGAGATAACTTTTTTAAAAAGAAACCCGCAATATTAAATGTGATGTTTGGAATAAAAAAAAGACCACACAGTTCCCAAAACTTTCACAAATAACTTGTCATATGGTCATAAAGAAGAACAAGCAACAAAATTAAGACCTTTTCAACAAATAAAAT
Source organism: Sapria himalayana (assembly GCA_029783825.1). Taxonomy (NCBI): domain Eukaryota; kingdom Viridiplantae; phylum Streptophyta; class Magnoliopsida; order Malpighiales; family Rafflesiaceae; genus Sapria; species Sapria himalayana. The sequence goes on along the minus strand of JAREIK010001563.1, from coordinate 11,589,280 downwards.
TCTTATTAGACTCAGGTTAACTTCATAAATGGAAGAGCTAGGGAAAGAAAGAAGAAAAATGGTGACATGAAACTTTCATCTTGGTAATGACAAATAGATCCCAAGTGATTATTCTGACATGTGATTAACCAAATCAATTGTGTAGCCATCCTTCATAGCGGAGGTGTGGTGGCATAGCCTGCTTCCAAAAAGTCATTCATGTTGAAGGTGGTTTCCCATTTATTGAGTTTTAAGCACTTCTTCTTATATGCTCACTATGGTGCTTTATTTTTACCTTGCATCAAGCTCTCGCATAGATAAAGTTGGAGACATATGTCCCAAGCAGAATTACCATCTCAAAAACCACAGGTGGCCTATAAGACTAGTTCTCGAACAGAATTAGTCAAAAGCAAAGAGAGTCCTAGAAGAAGAAAGAAAGGCTAAGGAAGGAAAAAAAGGCCCATCGACTGAGTAAATAGAGACTCTAAATCATAATGAGAATCATTGAGGTTATCCTGCATCCCGTACAATTTTCAAAAAAAATGACCTTGTTTATTAGGTATTTTTAAATCATGCCTCATTTGATTGTTTCATTCCATTTTAATTCCATCCATTTATCTAAATAAACTTATATGTTGATATATATATATATAAGCAAAAATATAATTCAACTTTTGATGTTTGCTTTACAAACCCATTTTGGAGAGCATCTACATGGCCCTTTCCAGTTAAGAGTTCCAAAGTTGCTTAAATAAAATGGCATCAACAAATTCATTTGTATGTCACATCCATGGTACAAAAGGTTCTTTTATTTAGAATGCCATCAAAAGTTTCATATGGCTTTCATTCAGGTCAAATTACTAAAAGTCAATCTTTGTGTGGTCTTTCTTGAACATTAGAGAATCTATTTATAAAAGAAAAAGGGTATAGCTCTGGTTCAAAAATGTATTTTTATATGAAAGAAAATATTTTATGTTTAGTGATCATTCTTAGAAGTTCATTTGAGAATGTTCATGACCCTCGTGGGCATCCTATAGGTTCACCATTAGACTTTTTCAAACCTTAGTCTATGGTAGTGGCCATAAGAGTCGCATAACTTGCATCATGATTCTTGATATTCTTCATCTATCAGAGGGCGAGCCTTGTGTGACAAGGGCATGAGCAAAGACTAAGCTTAATGTAATCTTTCTTGACAATAATTTTGTATGCTTGAAGGGCCATCCTCCATTGCAGGGTACTGAGAAGAGGCCTTTGATCCACCTTTTATTACATAATAAAATGAAAATTAATCTGTCACATAATAATTCTTTTTAGTAGCATCATCTAGAATATACATCTTATTTGGGATGGAGGCATGGGTGCTAAAAAAATTGAAACTTGGAAGTGTTTTAAAAAAAAGAATACGCCATAGAGGATCCAACCTGAAAGTCAAAATCCACTTTTAAGGTTTTCCCTTAAGAGAAGTCTTGAATTGGGACTTTTTTCAATGGCCTTTCGGAGGAGTGAACTATCATGTAGAATGGATACCGAGTTTAGGGTACAAGTCATAGCTTTCAAGTGAGAAAAATCATCTATGATTGGTGCATGATTGACCACCCTACAATCCAAGTTACATAAAAGACACATTTTAAAGTGTTTCCCTACCTCATGAGGGCAAACTTTAAGTCCCAATCTTTTTGTCTGAAGCAAATGCTAGAAATCCAAAAGGATGATTTTGAACATCCAAGAGGAAACCCAATCCACAATCTCTTCCATTGATAAATAGGAATTTTAAATCCAAATAAATCAAAAAATTACTAGGACTTTAGAGGTAGTGACTATGGAAGCAAAGAAAATAGAAAGTCTTGGAACAATGTCACTCGACCAAAAGAATGTCTTATTTGAGTTTAAAGCGAGGAGTCAGAGATAGATTTCAATTACAAAAGACAATTCTAAGAAGCAGCTTTACTTTAAAGAGGAGCAAAAGAAATGAGAGACAAAAAAGGGGAGCTTAACATAAAAATAAGTTACACATAATAATAAAGGAAAGATAGATTCTAGTTAGTCTACTTGACTACACAAGATATTCTACATGTGGTTAACAAATAAATCACTAGTTATTGGTCTCAAGGTAGAGATGAATTGGCTAAACTCTTATCAAAATTGCATATAGATAGATAAAAAGAGATTTGTCTTGCTTATTTAGATTGAAGTGCATGCTAAATGCTTATGACAAAACCTCTCATTGCTCTCTTCGATAGCATGCAACCGATAATGGAAATAAAGATATAAAAAGTGTTAAGTTGAGTAGGATGTTATGCTGCATTAAGAACTAGCTTTGAAGTGAGTGAATTAGAAAGAACAAACAAATACAAAAAAAAATGAAAGACTCTATGCCTAGAATACCAATCGATCAATTGGTGGATTGGTTGGTGAGTCACCCAAAAAAAGCATCAAGAAAGGGAAATCAAGCATATTTGTTTAATGAAATGATCAGCGATCTTATTTATGTTATGCTCTGCATCATGTTCATGTGTGTTTATTGAGTTTTCTTCACTTCAGTGCCATATTAGTAGTCTTGCAAAAAGGGTGGTTTGTTGAACTATTTACTAATAGATAGTTAGTTGTGCAATAAGATGTCCTTCCATTAAGAAATGAAAGCTAACTCCATTGAAAAGCTAAAAGCACAATAAAGGGATATCACATAGTGACTAGAACAAAGTAGCTCCATATAAGTAGGTGAAATTTTTGAATACTATGGAAAGGTAATTTGGAGAATGATATTTGAGGCCAGTGAGAAAAAACTCCTAGGGAGCAAATGAAGAAAGGAGAATTAAAGAGACCTGGATTTCTACCCCCTTAGTTGGATAGCAAGGATTGCCTTTTCGGGTAGACAATCTTAACTCGCTAATTGGATAGTGACACTAGAATGATAGCAAGCATCCCTTCATTTTTTCTTGGTATGAAAGAAGTAGCTAGGATCAATCTTCTTCATAGTGTCTTTTCCTTTTACGTACTATATCATTTTTTATATTTCTCTCTTCTATTAGAGAGAACCATACATAGAAAGATCTAGATAGCTTTTTTTGATAGTTCATTCCATCTATTCTAAGTTTACTATCAACGTAAAGTCAACTTTTTCATATTTTATTACTCCAACTCATAAAGAATGAGATTATCATGATTAAGCACCTAATTGACTTTTAGTTTCTGAAAGTGCTGATGAACGATCTTCCTAATTTTAGCATGCAACTCAGATTCCTCCTTCATAGCTTAAAGCCGGATAACTTAAAGTGTAGGTAGCTAGAGCAATGTGAAGTCCATAAAAAATCTAGACTTGATGTGTATCATGACATGAGTCGAGAGAAGAAAGAAAGCACAACAAATGTAATGGTCTCTATTAAAGCTTGAATGGTTGAGATAGAGCTAGTTATTGATGAATTACAAAAAAAAAATTGAGGATACCCAGAAGAGCATTGAGGAGATAAAATCAATGAATGTAAAACTTTGAAAGTTGATACATAGCATCCTCAATATTGTCTTAGAGATTTTAAACTAAAAGAACTCTATTTTGAAAATAATGGAGATTGCTATTCAAGAGGAGATAAGAAGTTAAAAATAGAACTTTCAAATTGCAAGAGTACTATATATGACAGCATGATTGACCAAATGCCCTACTACTAGTCGATATTCCCAAGCCAAAAGAGTTTAAAGATACTCAAGCAGTGAAAGAGGCTAATAACTTTCTTTATGGATTAAAGCAACATTTAAAAATGATGGGCATTATGAGTCATGCAACCAAGGTTTGAATGCTTCTAAATATCTAGTGGATGTCACAATTTTTTGGTGGTGACAAAGATATAGGGATTAAAATGTTTATACTTGGGATGAAAAGATAAATCAAAGTAAAAATTATAGAGATTAACCCAATATAAGGAAGTAAAAGACTACACGCATAATTTTTTTTACTAATACTTCAAATTTATGATCTTGGTAAGAAATATACTTTCTTTTTCTTTAAAAAGGGTCTCAAACCTTGGGCCAAGAAAAAAATGTAGAGGATTGTTTCCTAATACTTCACTCATACAATGTTGGTAGCCAAATTCTTGGTAGAATGCAAAAGGATGTAAAACCCAACTCTTCCAAAAATAAAGAGAAAACTCAATATGATCAAAATAAATATCTACAGAATGAATATTTGATGATGAGGGAAAAATTATTTAAGGTTGATAAAAAAGAAGAAAGGGCCACTAATATGATTTTTTTCTAATATACCAATTTGATAAAAAAGAAGAATTTCTTTATAAATAATGAAATCCATGATCATGGATTTCATTATTGCCAATCTTAATATCATTGCACTGGTTGTACATGCATGTCCAATCTTTTTATTTATAAAATGGATTATGAAGAAATTGAATATCAATATAAGAAAAGAAGATGAGTGAATCAAGATGAAGAATCATAAAGAAATTATAATAATTAGTATTATTTCTAATGTAGAAGTATAATTGAAAGATAGGAATGAAAAAAAAATAACTGAGATAATTATTTTGGATGACTATGACTTTGTACTTGTATTTGATTTTCTAGATCAATTTAAAAGTATTTCTAGTTTATTTTCCAATTGTATATGCATTATAGGTCTTTTTTGCTTGTACATTAGTCCATTAACAAAAAAAAATACTAGACAATATATAAAAATATTATCAGCAATGTAATTAGAAAAATAGATTGAGCAAGAATAAAAGTCTTATAAGTTGGTCCTAAAGATTTATAAAATTTTGGAAGCCATTAGTAAAGCACATATAAAAGAAATGAAACCCATGGACTCATTTTAAGATTACTTGTGTTCAGTATATCAAATATCAAATAATATTAGTTATTTTTTGTGATTATGCATGATATTATTGGATGAAAAAAAACTTTAAATAGAATTATTTTACTAATTTGTAGTTTTGATGATTATGATAAATAGTTATAAAATTAGGTAGTTTTTATGTGAAATATAAAACTTGGCAGATTTGTTGAGTATGAGAGCAATAAAAAGTCTTATAAAGTCATAACATTCTTTGTGTTATGACTTTCTTAAACCTCACTAAGCTTATAGGGTTATTTTGATATTTATTCTTGGCCAAAGCTATATATAAGTAGTCATGATAATCTTCATATATCATGACTCTACCACTTTGTTGACATAATAATTTTATTATGCAATATATTCTTTTTGACAGTGAAACTTTCTTGGAGTCACATACACACTAGTTCATAATATTTTTTAGGATTAAAGTATTAATTTTATGTTGTAATCACCAAGTACTCCACTAGTGCTAAAATTCACATCTTCTAATGTCTTAGGTTTTTTCATTGCAAAGCCACCAAGACTAAGACAAAAGTCTCGATACTTCTGTAGTATCATGACTTTTAGCTACAAAAAATTCCAAACAAAATTTACTCGAGTCATAGAAGAGGTGTCAATCAGGCCGGACAACCCATGACAAGACATGGTTTAATTGTGCCTAGCCCAACACAACATGATCTAGCACTATGCTTGGTTCTGAACCTTGCTGGTCTATGGCATGACTCATGTTGTGTTGGAATGGTGCAAGTCATGCCTTGTATCAAGTCAGACATGACCCACATGCCTCACCTAATGGTATGGTCCACTGGCCTAGTGATCTAGGACTAATTATAGTAAGCTATTGGGTCATGGGTCTAGTCTTGTCAAGTGACAGCCTAGTGAAACAGTTAAAAAAACCAATTATGTAAGTCAAATACTACTTATGTGATAGATCATAATTTGCAAACTAGGCCTTTCGACATGATGTGGCATGACCCTGCACTTTGTCAACCAACCATGCCATGTTGGGCTAGTAGTCTGGTTCCTATGTTGTGCCTTTTTATGCCACGCCCAACACAACACGGTGGCACGACCATGCCACATTATAATCAGCAATGTTGGTATGGCTTGACCTATTTGACACAAGTAAGTCATAACAATTTTCTATACTCATGACTTTTTGCTCTTGAAATTCTCTTGAACTTCAAGATTATAGTGTCGCACTCTATACACAAATCACACAAATTGTAGCACACAAGATTATATTTACCTTCTTGAGGGGTGAAAATTTTTCCCATCATCAAACATGAGTTGTTGTGAGCCTTGTCTATAGCTCAATGGATGGCTTCAGATGTCACTTGAATACGGGTCTTCCATTGTCTCTTAATTTGGTCTTTGAAGCATGCTTATGGTTGTAGTGCTACTTCATCTATTAAGTTCACTTTGTTGGGAAATTAAGCATTATTGGAAAATGGATTGATGTGTAGAAGCTAAAAATTCTCTTCTTTGTGTAATGGAATTGAAAAATATGAGCTATGTGAGATGGCAACAATTATGGAAGGTATCATAATTAGTATAACTTTAGTATCTTGTATTTTTGTGTGTTGAGTTATTATTCTTGTGGAACCACTTCGAATCAGAAGTTGTATTCTTTTTAAATAATCACTTCTTGAAGATTGAGAGAGAGCTAAAATTTCAAAAGGCTTTTCTTTCAAAATGCAAATGCATGTATATCTTACAAAATGCCACTCGTATATATTTATAGACTCACTAATATAATAATAAAAATATGGCATGTTGAATACCATTAAAAAAATGAAGAAATAAATTAATATGCAATGTAAGAATTGATATGATATTAATGCATGAGCTTAACTTTTGAAGAAGCTTGGTCCTTTGGATGTATTGAGCCCAAAAACCTATTTCACTAAACATCAACAAACTTCCCATTTTTTGTGAAATGTCATTGAGTCCAAGCATGTCTCTAAAATGATTGGTCTTTAATTTTGGTTGAGACTTTGTAAAGTTATTTGCAGCTCAGTCTTCAATGTTATAGTAAGCCAATAACACTTCCTTCTTCTCGTTAAATTCTTTAATGAAGTGAAATTTGAGTGCTATGTGTCTTGTCTGACTATTTAGAATATCATTGGCAGTAGAAATAGTCAACTTGATATCACATATAATGATTATAGAATTGTGAACTTCATCTTTTAAATCAACCATCAATCTTTTCAATCATATTGAGTGAGAAAGTAGCTAGTAAAGCAGAAATGTATTCTACTTTAGCCATGAATAATGCCATAGTAGACTATTTTTCAAAAATCTATGATATAATAAAGTACCAATAGAGAAAACACACCCAGATATACCTTTGAAATCATCTAGACAACCACCCCAAATTACTATCACAATATCCAAACAACTTGACAATCATGATTTTTTGAAGTATCTCAAATTAAGATGCAGGGTTCCTTTAAGATATCTCAACACCATTTTTACATCACTAAGATACAAATAGTTTGGTGAGTGCATATATCATGATAAGATGTTTATAAAGTACACTATATTGGGTCTTGTAGTAGAATCATATAAAAGATGGGTTAAGTCTTTGGTTTGTTATTAATGGGATGGAAATTAGTTTATGATTTTTCTTATCATACCTCAATAAGATGGGTTGTATATATCTCGATTAATCAATAGATACTCTAGATAGATCTTGGATTATGTCTATTCACATAACATGATGGAGAAGTCCCATATCTAATATTTTTTACTTCTCCATCAAGTCATTCTAAAAGAGATCAATCATTTCAATATTATTACCCATAAAAATGATACCATCCATATAAATAGGAATAAGCAACATTCCATTAGCATTGTTTCTTTAACATATAATATGAGTTCACTCATACTTTTATTAAACTCTTTATTCAATAGATATGAGTTGATTTGAGTGTACCAAGTACATGATATTTGTTTCAACCAATAGTGAGTCTTGTTCAATTTATATACATAGTGTTAATATCTTTTATTGTGAATCTAATGAGTTTAAGGAACATAAATTTCTTTTTCCAGTCCATCATTCAAGAAAGCCGATTTAATGTCTAACTAGAATATATGCCAAGTCCTCTATCCAAAAAATGCAATTGCAAGTCTCACCATCACCAATCGAGCGACTAGAGAAAAAGTTTAAAAGTAGTTTAACACATCATTTATTTCTTTTGAAAGTATTATTTGTCTACTAATCAGGCAATGAATATGTGTTTGTTACCATTGGACAAATTCTTGATTTTAAATAGCCACTTAACTCTTATATTGTGTCTATTTTAGATATAAATACTAATGTTCAAGTCATATTTTCTCAATAGCTTCCATTTCATTTTCCATGGCTAGGATTCATTTTTGATGCATTATGGCATCTTCAAAGTTGAGAGACTATATTAGGATGAAATTAAACTATTCATATATGTTTTCTAATATTTTGTATTTAATAGGTATTGTGACAATAGTATAATGTGTAGAAAAGTGAGACTTAGAAGTAGATGATAAATTAATTTCAGAGGTAGTAAGGACATACTTGAGAAGACTACTGGCTTTTGTACTTTCTATATTTATTAAAAGTATTGTTTTACCAGGCAGAATTATCTTTACAACTTTAGGCTTACTCATTTGAGTTTCTTTTCTCCTCAATACTTCTTCATCAAATAGTACATCTCTACTAATGAGAAATGTATTGGTATCCATTATATGCATTCTATACCCTTTAGAGGTTAGACTGTATTCAACAAGGATACATTTAAGATTGATATTATCTATTTTTTTTTGTTTTGGGATTTGAGAATAACAAAGGCTTCCAAAAACTCTTAAATGATGGACATATAGTCTTCATCCACTCCAAGCTTATATAGAAGTAAGGTCTTTTAGAGCAGACGTGGGAATCTATTTAAAAAGTAAACAATAATGTTTATTACTTATTCCCATAAGTGCTTACAAATATTTTTTTTTCTGCTAGCATAGTCCTTGCTATCTCAATTAGAAATTTGTCTTTTTATTCAATTACACTATTTTTCTTTGGTGAGTAGGCAATGATCAATTCACTCTTGATTGTTTTATCTTCACAAAAGTTAACAAAATTCTCTAAGAGAAATTCAATGACACTATCACTTCTATGAGTTTTTATAGTCTTTCAAGATTGTCTTTCCAAGATCAACATCATTCTAGTATGATCATCTACAAATAACATAAAATATATATTGTTTGTAAGTGATTGCACTGATATTGGTCCACAAATATTATCATGGATCAAGTCAAATCATAAGAATGTTCTCCAGGAAACTTTCTTTTGAAAAGGTTGTTTGAATTGTTTTCCTAATGTATATTATCACAAATAGAAGAATGTATACATAGTCCAAAAAGAATAGACTACCTGCCATTTTCTTCTAGCTAAAAAGCTTTAGGTTTCTGTAATTCAGATGAACTATCCTTCTATGCTAAAGATTTTATTATTGTAATGTATGCATATTCAGTGCACAACCTACATTACAGTTTAGGTTTCGTGGGAAGCTCATGATTCTAGACAATTTATTTTTCAAGATAATACTCCTAGAGTCTTTGTCATGTATAATACATTGATTTTTATCAAATACTATTTTATACATTTTCTAAATGAGTTTTCCCACACTTAAAAGGTTTTTGATCCAATTCAGGAACCAACAAAACTTTCTTAATGATTAGTATGGTCACAACAACGTCTTTATTTTTCATCTTTACTTATGTGCTTATAAAAGATTGTATGTTCACAAATAACTCCATGTTTTCAGACATATGATTTGAACAACTACTATTTAGGAACCAAACTTGGTGATAAAGAATTAGAAGCACTTGAAATATAGAAGAAATTTTCTTCTAAGGATTTCTCCTCTCTACAACTACATTGTTAAGTGTACTTCTATCTACCATCTTTGGTTAGGTGCCTATACCTTTAATAATTGTAGCATTGCTTTTTTTTGACTTATACCAATAGTCTTTTTTTGAGTGATCATTCTTTTTATATATATTGTACGAGTAAGAAGAAAATCACTCGGTGAATGTGTTATTTCTTGTCATTGAAGATGAATTTATACCTTTACCTATGTACTTATCTTGATTAGAATTTTTGGTGGGCCTTCTATTATTTCATTTCATTTCTCCAACACTCCTTGTATCTATTGAGGTTAGATTGAGTTTTATTTGAAATGAAACTTTAGTGATGATTTCTATACATTTGAGTAATCTTTACTCATATGACTTTAAGGAACTCAAGAGCTCCTATAGGTAGAGTTGAAAAAGATCGCATCTCCATGATGACTACTCTATGGGGTCAAATTTGGCAATCATACTAATGAAAATTATTTACACTAATCTTTTTTCTAGAAAATCCTCATGTATTCAAAGATGATTTATAATATCAATAAATAATTTAGAGAATCTGTTGAGAAAGTTTGAGTCTCTCATTTTAGATTCTCAAAATCCCTCCTAAGTAATTAGAGTTTGATTCCTCGGGCTCTTTTGTCTCCCTAGACTCCCTCTATAATAAGTATCATGCATCCTTTACTTTAATCAATCTCATTTTTCTGGAAAAGATTACATTGCTGACTCTTTATTGGATGAACATCAATGCATTTGTATCTAACTTTTTTAGTTCTCATATTTAAAGTCTTTTATTTCTCAACTAGATATGAAATATTTCATTTTCAGAGAATATTTCATTGATCATTTCCTAAATATATTGTGGCAAACAAAATCTTTACTTTAACACTCCAATAATCATAAGTATCTCTTTTGAACAATGATATGGGTGTGGAGCTTGAACTTAGAGGTAAACAATGTCTGGAAGTGATATGTATCAAAAAATTGAAGACTTGAATAAAAAAAATTAGGGATCCTAGTTAGTGAATGGATTTTTACCCAAATAATTTTCATATCTGATAGATCTAGATTGGATCTATGAGATCTATATAGTTTTGTTCAAATCTAAATGCTAAGAAAAAACTTGAATATTTATAAAAGGAGGGGTAATAGAGAAGATGAAAGGGTGGTAAGATTGCTTTGAAAACAAGCTTAATTTAAAGTTCTAATATTATAAGTTGAATTATTATTCTTGTTGAACCTCTTTGAATTAGAGGTTATCTTTTTCATGAAGAATCACTTATAGAAAAACGAGAGAGAGATAAAAATTCAAAGGGATCTTATAAAATGAAAACACATGTATATTTTACAAAATACCACCCATCTATTTATATAGATTCATTGATATAATAATACAAATAATGTCAACTAAATATTGTTAAATAAATAAAGCAATAAAGTACTACACACCAAAAGAAATGATGTGATTTTAATGCAAGAGCTTGCCATTTGAAGAGGCTTAATCTTATAAAGAAGTTTGGTCCTTTAGATGTATTGGGGCCCAAAGATTTATTACACTAAATATCAACAATGTGGATGAGATTTGTGTAGATGAGAATCCAAATGTATGTTATAGCAAATGCTCAATCTTGCATTGTCATATTCAAAAAATCATCAAAATGTTTTTATCATCAATAAAAAAAATGCAGAGAATTTTAACATAAAATGGACTTATTTGTTTTTTCATAAAAGAAATAAATTATAAATATTAAGAACCAATCTTGCACAATATCTTTTATAAACATAAGAATGAACTTTTTGAAGATACATATAAAAATATTCATTTATATGTTTATAAACACGTAGATATGTGTTGAATAGTATACTTATAGACATATATGATTATAAGGTTATATGTGTATATATATGTATATATTCTAAAATAGTTATCGGAATACATTTTGTTTTTTTATTTTGTTTTTTTATGATAAGAATATTTAATAAGGGTTTTCATTTTTTACTATTTCAAAAAATAAATATTTTTGTTTTAGCTTTTATTTTATTAAAATTTTAAAATGAGGCTATGTTTCATCAAATAAATAATAAAATTGGGCCCATCGGAAGGGTCCGTCGCTCGTTGCCTGTTCATCTTCATCCCCATCTTCCATATATTGGAACGATAGTCTGCTGTCCGGTCCGGTAGGGTCCATACCAAGTGCGACTGCCGGCGATGCATCCTCCTCAGTCTCACCGATCTGCTTCTCCATCCCAACCTTCTGGGTTAGTATCAGTCATTCACTCTTCCCCTGTTTCATTATCGTTCGCAGACAGACAAACCGTTTCTAATATGGCTAAAAATAGTTGGAGCCTGATTTACTAGCATTTAGTTTTTTGCGTGTTTCCTGTTTATTAAGTACCGGGGAATCTTGTTACATCGAATAAGATAATATAATGAAAAATGGAGGTCTAATCATTTATTCTTGTTGCTACTTCTGTTTTTGTGGTTTCGTGAATTGAAAAAAAATGTTTCTCCATGAGTTGTAATTCTTAATTGTTCCATTGTGAAGTAATTTTTTTCTGCGTATCGTTCACGACTAAGCCCAATAAAATCATTGTTAGTAAGGTTTTTTTTATAATTTCGCCCATTGTCCTCTCAGTGGAAACAATATCGTCATTTAAGGCAATAAGGCGTGTTAAAATTGTGATTCTGGGTGATTAATTTTGTTTTCAGAAAAGGGGAAGTGCTGGATTTGAAATCACAACTCCGTCAGTTCGCAGGGAGTCGTGCTTTAGGTGCTGATGACTCAAAGCGGGATATCTTTAAGAAAGTCATTTCATACATGACAGTTGGCATTGATGTCTCCTCTCTTTTTGGTGAGATGGTCATGTGCTCTGCAACCGTAGACATAGTTTTGAAAAAAATGTGTTATTTATATGTTGGGAATTATGCGAAGGTCAATCCTGAACTTGCTCTCTTGACCATAAATTTTCTCCAAAGGGATTGTAAGGATGATAATCCAATGATTCGGGGGCTTGCCTTGAGAAGTTTGTGTTCATTAAGAGTGACTAATCTGGTGGAATACTTAGTAGGGCCTCTGGGGGCAGGGTTGAAAGATAGCAACAGTTATGTGAGAATGGTGGCTGTCATAGGGGTTCTTAAATTGTATCACATATCAGCATCTACTTTTATTGAAGCTGATTTTCCAGTCATACTAAAACATCTAATGCTTAATGACCAAGATACTCAGGTAAGAGTAAGACATCTTGTTTCCATACATAAATTTTTTTAATTGTTCTGGCTTGTGATTATTTTTTTCATTTATGATTATCTTATCAGAAGTGTCATGCTGAATTAGATATTAAAATTTTTTTTACTAGGTAGTTGTGAATTGTTTATGTGTTCTGCAAGAAATTTCTACCATGGAGACAAGTACGTCTGATGAAGCATGCAAGGAGCAAGAAATATTAAACAGCAAGCCAGTTATTTACTACCTTTTGAATCGGTATGCTTAAAGGCAGTCATGTAATTCAACACAGTAGTTTATTTTAATAACACAGTGCATCTGGCTTTTAAAAAAAATGGAGATGGTAGGGATTAGTTAGTAAGCAATACAACCAACAAACTGTGTTGTGGGTGGAAATGTGGATGTTTCACAAGAATATGAACCATATCAATGTCAAATAGTGTTTGTGGGTGGTGGATCAAAGATCTATTTGGCATGGTTTTGAAGCTGATATGATTGAACTTCTAAATAGTGGAAAAAACAACCAACAATGATTCAGACTATTGGTATGAGAGTATGAGGTTTGTGGTTTTCTGTATTCATCCATTGTTTTATTTTTCATTCTATTAGGATTTATATTCCTAATGGGTGGTTACTTTCATGCAACAAAGACTGATGGTATTTCTAGATTATAGTTTTTAGGATTAGCAATTTCTACGTCAACTGTATTAGAGGCTGATGGAAATGGTTTACTTTTTATTTTCTACTATCTGTAAATCTTAATGCCTTTCAATAAAAAAATTAGAAATTGTGCTTGATATAGAGTTTATTGGTAATCTTCATGAATGTGTAATGAGTGTCATAAAAATTTATAGGATCAAATATTGGATCATCGGGGCTCATTAATTAAGATCTTGGATCTCCTTGTATTCTTTGTCAAATGTGGAAAAATATTTGTAAAATAAGTGATTAGGGTGAGTTAGTTTGCTACACTCTCCGATACCAAATATAAGTGTGATATCTTGCATATGTATTCTCAATAGGAGTGAAAGGAAGATGTGGTTCATCATTTTTGATTATTTTATAGTATGTTCTATAATGTTTGATGCACTATGCTTTCCAACACAATTTCAATCGCCAATATTAGATATAAATCTTTATATATTAAAAATATAAGGTTTGAAATGAACTTTTTTTGTTAATGATGTTTCTAATTGTGCTAATGGTTGTAGCAAATTATATTAATCTACTCAGAAAAATTTCATATGGGAATTACCTAGTTGGGTGTTTTATTTTGACAGATTTTTATGAAATTTATTTGTGGGAGCATCTTAATCTGGGTAATTCATTGATGATTATAAATAATGTGTTTATTGCCTTTGGTAGATGTCTCTTAGCAATGAGTTAGGTGCAATTTATTAGATGTGTCAATTTGGAAAAAATATTTATGATATCCTTAATTCTTGTATTCTCATATGGTTAGATACATGAAATGTTCTTACATAATAGATTCGGCACATTTTCATAGAAGAAATTAGGATAAATATTGCATATATAAATTCTATGCTATTTTATGATCAGACTCTCCAAGAGCAGTAGTCAACTTACAAGGTATCTTTACTTTTACAAATTATTAAAAATGTTTGTCTAATCTTTTTTGTTGGTCGTAATCTTTTTTTTTTAATTCTAAAAAACTATGTGATTTTTTTTTCATAGTGCTTCTTGGTCTTCGTAGGGACTTCTCTTAACTAATTCTTGGGTTGAGTAAGTCACTTCTTGTGATTTGACCCCCAATTTTTAGGTACCATGACGAGAGGACAACATAAAATTTTTACTAGTTAGATGATATCCAAAAAGGAGCATCCTAGGATTGATCCCTTGATAAAATTTAGGTAGAATTGGTGGACAAAGTGGGGCCTTGATCATTTTTCCGAATCAAAAACTACAATTAGGTGGTTTTATCATATGGTTCTGTAAGGTCTATTCAAGGGAGAAGTAGTTGATTCATCTATGTTACTAAAGAGAAATTTGTGGTGGGGATGTGGTCTCGTGTCTTGATCTTGGTGAAAAAAGTTTTTCTAGAGGTTGTATCCAATGCAATCGCTTAGCATATGATTTAAGAGATGTTTATATTCTGATAATCTTATTAATGAAAATTATATAGGTTGTATTTGATGAGCCTTAAATCTTAGGCCAATTACTCTTAAATAAAGATACTTATTATTATATTAATTCTTGATCTATAATACATTCATTTAACATAAAGATTTATTAGGTGACTAATTATATCAGAATTATTTTTATACAAATATTTATAACGTTTGTTTTTTTAATTAATTTATGTATTAGTGTAAAATGTTTGTGTGATTGCACATTCATAATGAAATAAACAATTAATATAATAATTCTGATAATTCTAACATTTAGGTGTTAAAATTGGTGTTAAAAACAAACAATTAATATTAATTAAACTCACTAAAAACATACAATGAAATGCCTTATATAATAGGAAAAGTGGATTGGGGCTGCCACAATTTAGGTGCTCCCATTCATAATGAAATAAACAACAAAAAAAATAGAAAATTGTAAATAATAAGCTGAAATTCTAACATTTTTTTCTAAATATGGTAATAAAGATCTAGAACATCTAGTTAAAAAAAAAGAAATGTAAGTTGAGTCATTTTTTAGATTTTTGTTAAGATGACTAATAGTTAATTTGCTATTTGAATATAAATTACAATAATAATTTTATATGAGGAATAAATAATATATCTTTATATATTTCATATACTTATAAATTACTAGATTGAAGGCAATGTGCCTCATTATCTATTTGTTATTATAAAGATTAGTAAGAGGAAAAAGTAAATACCTGATTTTCTCAAGTAGATATTGGATGTAGAATATCCTACAAGTAATCATCTTTATTATTCTTAACTATATAAAATTATATAGTAGATTTTCTCTCTATCCAAAATAATTGCTAAATTAAAATCTTGATATTCGACTAATTATAAGTGCTTATGGTTATCGAAAGAAATCCAAGTCTTAAAGAGTTTTTATATCTCATTATACAAAGAGTTATTATTAAGTGATTATGTTGAGAAAATTATATAAAATAACTAATTATATCAATCACATAATTTATATGTGGTATGGTGATGATCATTTAGTTAATTGTTTATATGATTCTTCTTTATATAAGTTAAAGTACCTAGATAACTCACATCAAGCAAAAAAAAAGTATCTAAGTCAATTAGAATATCTGTTGAAACATGACACAAAAAGCCAACGTGTGTGAGTTTTTCAACTATGTACTTTCTTTGTGATATTATAATCCCCTTCTTTGTATATGTTATCTTTTTCCTAAGAATGTACCCAAGCCTCCTAAGCTTTCATCTAAAAATGTGATTCAAAATAGTTCATGAGTTATATGATTTTAAACTTATTTTCTCTTGTATTAAAATTTCATTCATGCTTGTAATAAATAGAAGCATATTGTCATCATTACTTCTTTAAAAAAAATAAAAAAAATCATAACACATATATGTAAACCAATTATCTTGATTGTCAATAAAAATTTTATAAATTAAGCTATTAGTGATTATTTTAAGTAAAATAATATCTTTTATAATTTATAAATTATTTCTAACCGTGCAACTCAAAATCTAAGTAGCTGCTTTATATGTATTTCTTTCTCAAGATTATAATGAAGGCTATTGCTTGACTGTAGTTATAAAGATTAGTGTGAAAAAAAAAGTTATATATGATCTTCTTAAGAAGGTACTTGATCTAAAATATCTTGCAATAACTATCTCAATCATTCTTTATTCTGTATTTGTATTAGATCTTGATATAATTGTCTATTTTTTAGAAGATAATTACTTCTAAGAAAAGTATAGCACTCTATAGTAGATCTTTTTTCAATATACATTGCTGGTCAACTCAAATATTGATATTTAACTACTTGTAAATGCTCATGGTTATTGAAAAATATGTCTTAAAAGAGTTCTTCCTATATCTCATTATGCAAAAAGTTATTATTGAGTGAATATGTCAATAAAAATTTATGAAATAATTAACTATACTGATCAGATAAGATATAACTGGATTAGTGATGATTATATAGTTAATCATATATATGATTTTTCTATAAGTAAAAAAACTAGATAACTCATATTGTACAAAAAATTAGTACTTAAGTTAATTGGAATATTTGCTGGAACATGACACAACAAACCAACCTATTTGAGTGTTTAACAATGTATTTTTTGTGTGACAACATAATCCTTTTTTTGCTGCAGATAATCTTTATCTCAAGAAAGTAACTGAATTTCTTAAGTTTTTATCTAAAATATGATTGAATGTATTTTTTGAGTTATATTATTTTAAAATTATTGTCTTTTGTAAGCAAATATGATATATGTTCATAATCAGCATAATCATATTATTATCATACTTTTTTTGAAAAAATAAAAAAAATTATAACATATATATAAATCAAATATCATGATTATCTGTGAAAATTTTATTAATAAAATTAATAAAAAATATTTTTTGTGATTATTTTAGATTATACAATATCTTTTTTTTTGTAATTTATAAATTATTTTTGTGCAACTCAAAATCTAGATGATTACTTCATATGTAATTTTTTCTTTATGTTATAAAAAAAATATAATTTTCTTGATTAGTAATTCTAGTTGATCTATTTTCTATTTGTGAGATGTTCTCAATGAAATAAAAATTTGCATGGAGGTCATGTTGACCAAAGAGAGTTTGTATCGTGGTAATCCATGCCAAATGAACACTCACCTGTAATAAATAATTGATCTTTTTGAAGGTTGAGATATTAGTTTTTAATTTATGTGAAGTGAGTTTATTTTTAAATTGAATTGAGTTTATCTTTTGTGATAATGTCTTAGAAATAGATCTAAGTATCCAACTACTATTAAGATAAGTTGTAAATAAAAAAATATGTGAGTATAATAATTTGTGAGATTAGGTACTGAATACTACTCTTTTGTTTATTTTGAAGAGTAAATTGAAGTTCAAGATTAGAGAGCAGACTGTAAGATCATATGATTCTTCATTCTCAATAGACTTGCCTATGCTTTGAATAGACTATGTATCTGAACTTCTCTTAGTATATACTATAAGTCAGTGAGTTTCGAGTGGTTAAATTTATTAGTTCATGGTTCATGATGAATCATAATTGAAGTGAACTCGCAAATAATTATCATTTAAACTAGAGATAATTTTTCATTCATGGGAAACTTAACTCTTGTGAGAGTCACCTAATTTGTACTTTATACATATGATAACCAATAAGAGTTATTTTATTTTGGACCAACAAGTATATATGTGGTAGAAAAATGGCTGTCTTCTAACTAAAGGGTATGATCTTTAATGGTCTAGATGTATCACCTGGACTACTATTGTTTCTAGGTTCAAAAAAAATAATGTTAATAGTTATTAAATATTTTGATAAAAAATACTTATATTTTTCTTGAATACTTAAGTAACTAAGAAATATATATTTAAAGATCCTAACTATCATCTTATTTTGTAATGGGAAGAGAACAAACAAAATATGTACTTTAAAAGACTCTTGTTAGTAGGCTAATTAATCTTTCACTAGTACTCAAGATCTTAAAAAATACATCGTAAGAAAATATAAAAGAAGATATTTGATTAATGAGAAATTTTGTTGTTAATATTTATATTTTTAAAAATATTTTAGAACACTCTTATCAAAGAGGAGTCTATGAGATATATCAATCAAATATATGTTATTTCTTTATAAAATTTTAGTTTGTGGGGGTGTATTAGATTTTAAAGTTTGGGGTAAGATCACATGATTCATATGATAAGTAACAAAATTGTATGTTATATACTTTATTGCATTGTTATTTTTAATTATTTTATTATTTTTTATTAACTTAATTTTATTATTATTAATTTCATCTAAAAAATAAAAAAAATATGATTTAGAACAAAAAAGAAATAATTATATAAATCATTAATAATTTTTAATAAATATAACAGAATACTTAAATTTCTTTCATGTCTTATCTTTACTAGGTCTATATATTGCTGAGTATATAAAATTGAAAGAGTTATTATTTATCCATATTAGTAGACATGATAAAAAATTTTAATATATTTTCTAACACTTGATAATAATATTTTTAGCTTGATTAGTGATTAGTGACTACTTTGAGAATATTTATTTAATAAGTCAGTTATTCTTAAATATTTAATGATATATTTTATCATAAAATACAAAATTTTTGTCAACTTTGTTTAATTCTAAAGAAAAGCTTACTTGAGATATTTTGAGCATGCAAATAAATATTAGTAGAAAAAAAATTATAATTATGTTGCATGAAAAGATAACTCATGAAAAAAAGACTAGCAAAATAATTAAGAATCATCAACACATAATAGACAAAAATTCAAGTTAAATACTATTATACTTGTTAGTTTTGGAAGGTGTCATTGAAGATCATAATATTTTGTGTACAAGAAAAAATATAATAAAAATTAAATTATTATATGTAATGTGAGTACTAAGTGGATGAACAAGACATAAGAGATATACTATTTAAAGATAGAAAAAGATTTATTGTTGTCCTACCAAGAAGGAATCCTTGGTATCCTCTTTAGTAGGAGTTGTGCTAGGACAACTTCCTGAGAATCCTCAGATTGATCCGATAGTCAGAATGTCATATCCTAGGGGTGTCAAAAATGGTCATGTCGTGCTGACATGATTTATTTTTTGGTGGTCCAATTGGACGATAGTGCTGTGCTAAACATTGTATGATTTGAGTATAGTCATCATGACATGCCCCAACCGGTCCAACTCTGAGTAGATTTGGGATGGGTCATGCTTGGCTATGCTGGGTCGGGCTGGGTCGTACCCAGAGTTAAGGAGTCTGCCAATCTTTTTTTTTTTTAATATTGTCATATTGGGTGGGGGCTCAGCCTGATTGGATTGTGTCTGATATTCGGTTTGAGGTTCATGGATGAGTGATCGTGGTGATCGAGGCAGGGCACGGTCAGTACCCATGTTGTTGAATTATGCATGTGGGCTAGGCACCTAGGTCATGTCTAGCTCAACACGTGGTTTGGACTGTGCTGTGCTGCGCCAGGCATGGTTAAATTGGGCAGTGTAGCCGACTGTGTCTGGGCCACCCGACCTGTTTGACACATTTATCACAATCAATTGTTCATAATATTATTCATCTCATCTATAGAAGTAACCTTTAATAATTGTCCTTGATGTGACTTATCATTGTGTAGTATGTACAATGAATTGGACTCTCTTGCCTTAGTCTCTTCTACGATTGGTACCTTTTGGATACTAGTATATGTAGAATGATATATTTTTTTAGTATCTTTAGTCTATCTCATATAAATTAAAAGTTTCAGTGATTTAACTTTGGTCGGATGAGAAACTCCCAATAAACTGAAATTTAATTGTGAAATATTGAATATTTGCTTGATAATTAGTATATGAATATTTTATTATGAACCCTCTATCTCACTTACCATGGAACGGCAGTCTTGATTGGAAAGAATTTCAAGAGTTGTTTAACCAGTCAAGTGAACTGTTTACGATGAGTAGTGAATTGTATTATATATATGTCTCGTCTTAGATGAGTATAATAATGTTACTAACTCTCATATTACATTGCATGTCATGCAAAAGAAAACTGAGATCAGTACTATTAACGAGATTATGTTTGTAATTATTGACTTATTGTTGGGTGAGACATTTGTCAGATGATTTGGCATCCATTGACGAAATAATTAAGTTGTAACTTCCATTGTATACCGTGATTAATTTTGGTTCTTAAACTCTTATAAAGTAATAACAAAAATTTAAAATTTTAATAAGTATAAATTACAAAGCAATGCCAAAACAAAAAAAATATTGCTGTATGGTTTTTTTAGGGTTTGCATTGTAATCCTTATTGCTCCGTAACACAACCCACAATGCTTTTAATGCATAACACAATCCATGGTAACAATCCTCTCACATTTATTGACATGCCAACACACTGCATAAGGAGAAACCCTGGTTGTTCTTCTGCACTATACATGTTGATGTAGTGGGTGTGGATGTGAGTCACTCGTAATGGCCATGTGATGGAGGACAATGGAGACGGACAAACTCTGCCTCCTTCAAGCAAAATAGTGCACATGCACACACTATTGCTTATGGTGCGTATGTGCACTATATTGCTACAATGCACATGCTTTGTTTCTTTCTACCACTTTTTTCCCCTCTCTCCCCCTCTCTCTTGATAAATTCTCATGTTTGTGCTCTCTTGGATATTGGCTTTGATACCTTGTGAAAATCAAAGTTAAAAACAAACATCCAATATTAATGAAATCATTAAAAATAAATATCATGTAATATCATTATATAATAAATAAAATGAATTGGGATAGCTCATAAGTCTCATGTTCTCATCTATAATGAAATAAAAAATAAAAAAACTATAAATAAAAACAAGCTGAAATGACAACATATTTTTTGAGGATGTCATTAGTTTCAATTCATTCAAGTATTATTTGAGTTCTCTTGGGATGTAACATATTAAATATTCAATTAGTTAAATATTAATTAGATAGATATTTTTTTTTATATTTTTAAAGATTAGGATTGTAGGTTGTTTGTTGATGGCCTGCCTTCAAATGCTTGGCTTGAATATAATGGTTGGTCATGATTTTTCAATGATGAAGGTTAGGAGGAATGGAGGATCATGTTGGTGACTGATCCGTGGAATGATGTTTAGCGACAATGATTCTCTTATTTATTGTTCATTGTTTGCTCGATTCTACTAGTATATATTCTAGCCATTTAGGTCTCTTGTAGTATGATATTTTCATCTCTTTTCAGATCCTATTTTTATGATGTAGATAAAAGCAAATGAGAGTGTCTGGCATTGCTGTATTGTGGGTTGAAAAGCAGGGTTGTACAATCTGAGAAGGATGTATTGAACTAGTGAGGGAGAGCTATTACATCAAATTCTTCTCTCATGAGGAAATCTCGATGCTCTGTTAGTTAATATTTTTTCCAATGTTATGCTTGTGATTTCATGGCTATGTTTGGATAATATCTTGTTACTCATGTTTTACTTGAAGATTTGATTGGCTATGGATTGACTAAAGTTTCCAACTGTGAAGAGTAGGATGAAGCTAATGTGATTGCTCCCATATCTATTTTTCTAGTGGAAGAAAGATAAAGTTTTGGGCTGTTAAGAGGGAGATGATGATGTCCTACCCAGTCACCTTTGGAGATGAGTGACAGACGACTTCTTTCCCATTAGGTGTGGGAAGAGCCTGAGTTAATGGTACCAAAGGCTGCATGTGTCCCCCCATTCAGCTTCCACTGTTCAACCTGCAATTGTCACATGGATAGATTTGACACTTAATTAACTATCTGAGTGGTCTATTGGTGAGGCTTCTCAGATTTTGTGGGAGTGGTGAACCTGAGTTTGTGCTCAAACAGAATGTCAAATGTGATTAATCTGCAGAGGTATTATCATTCTTGATATTTGGTTAGTCTGGCTTCTACTATCGCAGTCATTACATTGGATGAAGCTGGGGAGAATGCTTGACTGTTGCTTGATATTCAATTGGTATATTGCCATTTTCAGCATGTGGTAATTGTTTCTTTTTTTCAAATGGGCGGAGGTTTGAGCTCGCAATTAAGAGGACCTTACTATGCTTCTCCTGTACCTTCCTGTTAACCCTTGTTGCATAGTTATATTGGACATGATACTTGTGTGAAATCATAGCTTTGATGAAATTGCAAAATTGATGAGCATATCCACCTAATGGTTTTCATTTGGAATAAAGTTTGTGCTCCAATATGTCTCTTTGATTTTGCTTCTGGTGAAAGTTGTGAGAACTATTCACAGCACGATACATTAGCACAAATAGTTCTCTTGATGATTGGAAAATATTGATATTTTTTTGGATATATTCTATGTTAGCAGTGAAGAAGCAATAGGAATTAGAGGAACCCATCTTTTAGACTCTGAGGGAGTAAGTCATCCTTGGCCTGCTATGATATTTCTAGAATTGTGCTAGGATCTAGGCCATGTCAGCTAAAGGTACGGCTTGTGCTATATTGGGCCAGAGATTGTCGTGCCTTGTGCCTCATGCAAGACTAGACATGACTTGCTTGCTTAGTCTGTTGGCATGGTTCACCGTCATTGTGACCATGACTTAAGTAATCGGATATCTGTGATTTGCTGTGCTTGAAACTCATTAAAAAAAATCAAATTATTTTTTATTTAAATGTATTCATCATGTTCATGTGGTTGGTTTTTTTAATGAAACCCATATTGTCATGTTGACGTGGTGGATGTTATTGGGATAGAAGTCCCAATGGCTATGGCCTTAGGACATCGTGCGGATGTGTGCACATGCTCAATAGCAATGTAGTCATTGTCTTTGTCGAGAGCATGCATCCATGTTCACTTAAAAAATATTAAATATCCTAGTTAGATCTTGGCCATTGGAATTAATTCCAATAGCTATGGGTAGAAATCTGATGGATGTCTAGTTTCTGCCCATTTAAATATTAAAAAAAAATCAAAAAAAATATATATTTTTTTAATAATAAAAAAATTATATTTATAATTAAGTATTTAGAGTTTTTTATTCTCGATTTCATATCTTTCTCTTATCTTCTGATCTACTCTGTTGTACTTCTCTCTCTTTTATAATTTAGAATTCTTGTTCTCTAATTTTTTTTCTCTTTGTTGCTTTGCCATTTGAAGGTTGAAAATCAGAACGACAAATCATTTTTTTTACAACAAAGCAAATCACATCTCAGTACTTACTAGCAGTAGTTCTAATTCCAGTCGTGGTTATGCTTATGCTTAATGGTATTAGAATGCAATTATTTTTTTAATATAAACTAAAAAAAATAATTAATGATTAATAGTGAATATAATAATAATGAAATTAATATTGATTTAGATATAAATAATAATAACAATAATCATATGGAAATATCTGAGTCCGAAATTATGTTTTTTTTCATGGTATTGGCTCAAATTCAAATGTCATAAAAAATAAGAACTTAAGTGGTTTAAACTCATTTTAAGAAAATTAAAAGTGAAAATTTTAGGTATATTGATGAAAAATTATCATAAAATATATATATTGTAAAAAAAATATACACATAGGAGTACAGCTGGCACGAGCCACCTAAAAAAACATGCTAATTAATGTACCAAAAAAATATAGTATATTAGAATCCAGACAAACCCAATTGAGATTAATATATGAGATCTTTAAAGCTGGATGTAGTTCAGCTTTTGTGATCCCATTTATATATTGTAATTATTTAGGAATGGAAGACATGATAAAATTAATTATTACCATGAGTATTTCAATTAAATTTTTGGAGAATCAGTATCATACAGACTTATTTCTAGTTTATTTATCATAAGATTCTCAGGTTCACATGTAGAAACGATATAATAAAATATTATAATTTAGAAAATAATTAATAATTAATAGATATAGGAAATATAGTAGAGGAGCATTTATGATGTTTGATATCTAGACTAGTTATGATGATGCATCATTTGTATGTTTTACTACTTATCATATAGATTTTTCATGAAATTAAATAAAAATTTTTAGAATTTTATAAGATTCTTTATGCTCATGATGACTATATTATATATGAAAGTAAGATGATTATCTTTAGAGATTATGATGTTCATAATAAAATATTTAGTATCACATTTGATAATATACCTAATAATGGAGTTGTTATTAGTATGTTTATCAAGACTATTAGAGATTAGTTATTAGGTGAAAATTTTCATATTAAGTACATGTGTCACATTATTAACTTGATAGTACAAGCTAAAATATGTATTCTTGTGACTCTATTAACTTGATAGTACAAGATGAATATTATTATGGATGTCCATATACTTTTTATTAATCTCTTGACTATTGATATTTTTTGGGACTCTTATTATTCATAGATTAATGTGTATTAATTGGCATGAATTAATATGTATTCATGTATTAAATCCTATAAATAGGGAGCCTTTGTATGAGTTAGTAGATACTTGAAGGAATAATAAATCCCTCTACTGTTTTTCCTATATCTCTCGTTCTCTTGTCCTTCTATTTCATAATACCTTATCAGCACGAAGTTTTGTTGGATTTTCAAGAGATATATTAAAGAATATGAAAACTCATCTAGTGGGATCCTCAATCGGTGACAATGATATGTGTCTCACAGGTAGTGCATCAGCGCATACAATATTGATTGAGGGCTCCGGAAGAGCTAATATATTTTTACCTGGAGAAACAAAAATTCATATTGATGATGCATTATGTTCTACAAAGTCTCAAAAAAATTTATTTGAGTTTTAAAGATATTTGGTGAAATGGATGTCATATTGAGACTACGAATAAAAACAACACCGAGTATTGATATATTATTAATGTTATCTCGGGTAAGAAAAATATATTAGAAAAATTACTCGTTTCTTTTTTTGGCAAACATAAGTACAATCGAGGCACATACCATAATAAACCAAAAGTTTACTAAAGAAAATAATTTTATTGTTTGGCATGACTGATTGGGATATCCTATGTCTATAATGATGCGGAGAATCATTAAAAAATTAAGTGGACATTCATTGAAAAATCAAAAGATTTTTCTGTCCAATAAATTTTCATGTGTTGCTTATTTTCAAGGAAAATTAATGATAAGGCAATCACCAATAAAAATAAGGATATAATCCCTTGTATTTTTGCAATGTATACAAGGTGATATATGTGGACCTATTCATTTATAATGTGGATCATTTTGATATTTTATGATTATGATTGATGCATCAACGAGATAGCCACATGTTTGTCTGTTATCAACACATAACCAAGTATTTGATAGATTATTTGCTCAAATAATTAGGCTACGGGCTCTTTTTTTAGATAATATGATTAAGTTAATTCATTTTGACAATGCTGGAGAATTTATTTTCCAAGCTTTTAATGATTATTGTATGTCTGTTGGAATAACTATTGAACATTCTGTAGCATATATTCATACACATAATGGTCTTGTAAAATCGTTTATTAAATGCATTTAATTGATTGCAATAACATTACTAATGAGGACAGAGCTCTCAACTTTTACTTTGGGCCATTCTAATTTGTATTCAACAATACTGATTCGTATAGATTAACAAATTATCATGAGTTCTCTCATTTATAATTGATTTTTGGTCGATGATCAAATATTTTCTATCTAAGAATTTTTGGGTGTATGGTATATATTCCCATTACTCCAGCACAATGCACTAAGATGGGTCTCCAAAGAAGATTGTGAATATATGTTGGATATGAATCTCCATTAATAATTAAATATTTAGAGCCATCAATTGAAGATTTATTTATGATTTGTTTTGCTGATTATTATTTTGGTGAATCAGATTTTCTAATTTTTAAGAAAGAAAATAAACAGTTGGAAAAAGTTATTAGTTGGAATAAATTTTCGTTGTCTAATCATGATCCTCGCACAAAGGAATGCGAACTGGAAGTTCAAAAGATTATTTATTTGTAAAATTTACCAAATCTATTACCATATGCAGTTACTAAACTAAAGAGAATAACTACATCTTATATATCAGCTGCTTATCTTCAGTTAGAATTGAAGACCATGTAGGATAATTTGTTGCTAATGAACCTAAAATATCAGTGAAACGTAGTCGACTAGTTGGTTCCAAAGATAAAAATTTTCGGAAAAGAAAAGAATCAAAGGATCAAGTTGATGAATTGATGGTTCGAGAAGAGTCTCTAATTATAATTCCAAAAGAAATTCAGATGCCTAAAACTTGTGACAATTAAAAGATTTCGATAAACTATGTCACAACTGGTCAAATGTGGAATCAGAATAAAATTAACGTTGATGATATATTTGCTTGTAATTAGACACAACATTGTTAATGATAATAAGGATTTTGTGCCAAAGTATATTGAGAAATGTAGACAGAGAGATGATTGACCAAAATGAAAAGTTTCAATTAAAGCAAAATTAAATTCTCTTGCAAAACATGAAATTTTTGATCCTATTGTACGCATACTTTGATAGTATTAAATCGGTAGGATACAAATGGATATTTGTGCAAAAATAAGATGTGACAAATAAAACTGTCACATATAAAGTGCAATTAGTTGCACAAGGATTTTCTCAAAAACCTAGCATTGATTATAAAGTGATGTGTTCTTTTTTAGTAGATGCATCTACTTTTTTATATTTAATTAGCCTGACAATACATAAAAAATATGATATATGTTTAATGGATGTAGTTACTGCTTATTTATATGGACTACTTGACCGTGACATTTACATGAAAATTTTAGAAGGATTAAAATTGCATGCAACACATAATTCTGGTCATTGAGAAATTTACTTGATAAAATTATGCATATTTTTATATGGGTTGAAATAATTTGGATGCATGTGGTATAATCATCTTAGTGAATATTTATTGCAAAAAGGTTATAATAATAATTTTTTTTGCTCATGTGTATTTATTAAGAGATCTGGATCTGAGTTCATTATAATGAGTTCATTATATATTAAAGGTGTTGAAATGATTCTATATGGATAATGCTCATCCATTGAGCACTCCATTTGTTATAAGGTCATTAGATGTGAATAAATATCATTTTCGACCTTGGATGGATGATCAAGAGCTTTTTGATTCTGAAGTATTATTATTTAGTACTATTGGAGCACTAATGTATCTTGCAAGTCATACATGATTTGATATATTATTTTCTCTAAATTTGTTTGCAAGATATAGTTTTTATCTAACAAGAAGATATTGGAATGAACTTAAACATATAGTGAGGTATCTTTGAGGTATGATTGATATGAGCCTATATTATCCCAATGTACCTAAAGCAGAATTAATTGGTTATGCAGATGTGAGATATATGTCTGATTCTCATAATGCTCGATCATAAATGGGCTATTTGTTCACATGTGGAGATACAACTATTTTATGATGTTCTACGAAATAATCAACTACTACCACATCTTCTAATCATGCAGAGATCTTAGCAATTCATGAAGTGAGTCAGGAATATTTTTGGTTAAAATCTGTAATACATCATATTTCAGGGTCATGTGATTTATCTTTTAGCAAGGAGGTCTTGATGATCTTGTATGAACATAATATTGCATGTATTGTTCAATTAAAAAAATAGGTATATTAAATGGGATATAATAAAATATATATTATCAAAATTCTTTCACTCATGATCTACAAATGAAGAGTAATATTGATGTTCAATCAATTCGTTCAACTAATAATCTAACAGATTTATTCACCAAGACTCTACCTATTGTAATATTTGAAAGATTAGTTCATAGCATTGAAATGCACATACTTAGAGATTTAAAGTGATGTTGAGAAGAGACAGAGTACATTTTTTATACCGTACTCTTTTTTTTTTTATCATGGTTTTGTCCTACTGGATTTTCCGGATAAGATTTTTAATGAGGCAGTATCATGGACATTAAAAGGTGAGTATTATCAACAATATTATGGATGTCCATAAACTCGTCATTATTCTCTTGATTATTGATATTATTTTAATTCTTATTATTCATAGATTAATGTGTATTAATTGACATAAATTAATATGTATTTATTGGTATATTTTATATGTATTAATGTATTAAATCCTATAAATAGGGAGCTTTTGTATGAGTCAGTAGATACTTGAAGGAATAAGAAATCTCTCTCCTGTTTCTCCTATATTTCTCGTTATCTTATTTTTCTATTATATAATAGAAAAATAATTAATAATTAATAAATATAGAAAATATAATAGAGTAATATCTATGACGTTTGATATCTAAATTAGTTATGATGATACTTTATTTGCATGTCTTACTGCCTATAATAGAGATTTTACATGAAAACTTAAAAAATTTTAGGGTTTTATAAGATTATATATGCTCATGATAATTTTTTATATATGAGAGTACGACGAATATCTTTAGAGATTATTATTATTCATAATAAAATATTTAGTATCATATTTAATAATATATCTAATAATGAAGTTGTTATTAGTATGTTTATTAAGATTATTAGATATGAGCTATTAAGTAAAATTTTTCATATTAAGTGCATGTGTCACATTATTAACTTGATAGTACAAGCTGAAATAAATATTATTTTTCTTATTAGAAAAAATAAGAAATTTATTAAAATATTTTATGATATTTAATAGACAACAATAGTTTAATTAGAGGTGTCAACGGGCCGGGCTGGATTGGCATGACCTAGTTTTTTAGGCCCAAACAGCCTGGCGCGCTATGCCAGGCATGGCACGCTTTTTTGGAGGGTAGGCTTGACATGAGCCCATGGCCCGAAATCCATTGGGAGCAGGCTAGTTCGGCCCAGTTTGGGTCGGCTAGTTTAGGTCGGGTCGGCCAATATTAAAAAAACCTAGGGTTTTGGTGCCGCGCCGCATTGCCGCCGTCACCTGTCGGGTGTGCTGAGCCTTGCCCGTCTAGCATCGGCACATCATCCCTTCGTCGGGCATCACTCGGTGCATCGGCTGGCATGTCGTGCCCATGTGTCATGCACCCATTCCATGCTTGGCAGGCACGTGGGCCAAATACCTTTGGCCCGACACTGCACAACTCATGTTGATGGTGTGCTTGGCAAGGAAGCACTGACACGGCTCCCTGTAGTCGTGTCCACGTGTCGGACACCTAGACACGGTACGGACATGACACAGATACGTGTCCGATATGCTACGTGACACATAGTTATTTAAGGCGTAAGGAGCACTGAGGCGCAAAAGCCTTTTGGGGCCTCAAGGCGCAAGGCGCACTTGAGGCGCGAATTTTTTTATTTGAGGCGCACCCAGCCTAATACACATAAAAATTATACATTTTACTAAATATAATCTTTAATTTTTATCTAATAATAAACTAAAGAACATCAAAGATAAAAATCAAATATTAATAGTACTCCCATCATTCAAATATTCAAAGTTTCAAAACAAAATAATAAACATTCAAAGTTCTAAAATAAAATAAACACTCATGTATCTATATTTAAATCTAAATCAAAAAAGTCTTCATCAATATTATCCCCATCATCAATCTTCCACTCTCCCTCTTCTTTATCTTCCTCTTTCGATGAATAGATCATCTCTTCATTTTCATCAATCAAAGCAGGAGTAGGAGTATGTTTAGAGCTAGATGGTCTTGACTTTGGTTTTGGTGTTGGTGTTTGTTTTTTGTTTGGTTTAGCTCTTGTATAAACCCTAAGCTCCTCAGCTCTACTAGTTCTGGCAACATCACCCCATGTTAAATCATCATCTTCAAACACCAAATCATCTTCTGTAACACCTTCATCTTTCATTCTTCCCATCAATCATTCGTTGCTATCATTTATTTCTTTCAAGATAATGGGATCAATGGTATGACGCTCAGTGTATCTTTTCATCAATGTTCGGTTGTACTTAATGTACACCAAATCATTCAAGCGTTGATGGTCCAACCTATTTCTCCTCTCGCTATGAATCTGAAAAAACAAATAATTTTCATGATTATATATCAATATTTTAGTTTTGAAGAATCTAAGTTATATTAAATTATATTGTAACTTAAAGACACAAATTCAATTGCATGTAATTGCTTTAGTAACTTATATTCTCAAAGATACTCCAATTTCTTTCACAACCTGATGCACTACATGTTAGGTTGAGAATCCTCAATACAAACTTTTGCAAATTTCTAGCACTTGATCCAAACATACCCTACCATTCAGCTACAATTAATATAAATAAATTTTTAGTTGAACATTTCACCTATTTTAACCAAATATATATAATAATTTCAATGCACTAATTAATAAAACTAAATGACTAACCTGGAGGTTCAGTCTTCCTTGTTCTAATGGCAAACTCATTACCAAAAAGGTCTTTAGCATGCATGTAAAAGTTGAGTTGTGATTTAATTGTATCTTGTTCATCTCTGTTTTTCACCAATCTCGAAATATAACTACATACATCTTCAAAGATTTTTGAATCTAGGTCAATTCTTAATCCTTCTGTATCATAATAGAATTGTGGGTTCAAAAAATACCCAGCTGAATGCAAAAGCCGATGAAGTTGAACCTCCTACCTCCTATCAATGATTTTCATGATTTTCCTATACTTCTCTTTATTCTCATTTAAGCTTTTGATGATGATTTCTTTTGCTTTTTTCATGGTTGCATAAATGTAACTCATAGGAGGTCTCTTTTTCCCATCCACCAAACGAAGCACACGTACAAGAGAGCCTGACACCTTCAAACAAAATACTACAGTATTCCAAAAAGAAGACATGAAAATTATATTGGTTACATTTTTTTCCTTTTGCTCATTTTCCCATTTACTTTTCGTCCAATTTGAACTAGTAAACATATTCCTTAAGTTGTTTCTTTGTTCATTGATACGGGATAAGGTGATAAAGGCCGTTGCAAACCGAGTCTTAGCAGGCCTTAACAACTCCCTTTGCTCAGTAAATTGCCTCATCATGTTGAGCAAATCCGTAATATTATAGATGTAGCCGCTTATAGATAAGACCCTCTCTATTGTCTTCTTGATGTGTGGTAGTTTTCCAATATCTTCTAGTATCAAGTCAAGACAATGTGCGACACATAGTGTCCAATACAAATGTGATTTTTTCATTTCCAATAACCTCCCTACGTAATTTAAACACATAATAAATAAATAATAGATGTAATTACTTACATAAATAAATAAATGAAAAATTGAAATTAAATTATAAGTACCTGCCACCACATAATTTGAAACATTATCTGTTATCACTTGAACAACATTGGTTTCATCAACTTCCTCGACCTAACTGTCAAGTAATTCAAACAATTTTTCTTCCTTCTTGATCATAGAAGAGCATCAATAAATTTCATAAATATGGTCTCTCTTGAAGAATTCACCAAGAAATTCACCAATGACCTTTCCTTCCTATCAGTCCATTCATCTGACATAATTGAACATTCATTTTACTTCCATTCTGTGAAATGAACCTCCATTGAAGTCTTTGTGAGAGTCAATTCTTTCTTGAGGTTAGTAATCCTTATATCATGAAAACTTGGTCCCTTGTAACCCACACCATATTGCTTAATTGCCTCAAGCATTGGTTGGAAACTAGCATAGTTCACTGCATTAAATGGAATCGTAGCATCATACATCCATCTACAAAATAGTATATCATCTCTCTCCTTGGCCTCTTTCTTGTATTCATTGTTGATAGTAGTTTGAGTATTTTTTCTAATTTTGAATAATCATTTTTGAATGAGTAAAGAAATTATCCATAGGACCTTTCTGTCTCATTCTCTTTATGTAACTGCCACTAACACTACCATCACTTCCCCCTCCATTACTACCACCACTTCCCTCTCCATTACTACCACCACTAGAAACATCCTTTTTTTCCTTTTTTATTAGTAATCTCTGGGTCTTCATCATCTTCATCTTGGAACCCAAACATATCCTCATTCATATTATGACTTCCAAAACTTATTTGATTTTTTTAAGTTTTTCTGGCTCGCATATAATCTTCTATTTCTTTTCTAACATGTTCGGGACATCTTGTACACTTTTTCAAATTTCTAAACCCTTCAATAAGGTATTGCTTTTGTCTATAAATGCATCATTTAGTTACTTTATCACAAAAAATATAAATGAGTGTACATGTATCTTTCTAATTTAATAAACAAGCATATTTTCATCCCGGATCTTTTCTTCCACTTGAGGCATCTACTTCAACTTAAATCTCTTTGTTCATTTTTATGTATCTTTATAACGAATCTATAATAAAATGACAAATATATTAAGAAAAAAAATGAAAACATATACATAATATATTATATATTATAAATCTATCAATTATAAACATACTCAATCTTTGCCAAATAACTAAAATTATTTATAATTTTTGTTCTAATTGTTTCATAATTTTCATAATTTTTTTCATGATTTTTTTTTATTTTTCGTTAATTTTTAGAATTTTTTTCCATTTTTTCTGCATTAGTTTTTTGAAAATTACATGTTTTTTTCAAAGTATTATTCAAAAAAATTTTCCCTAGTTTAAGTATTTTTTAAAAATATTTTTTACCTTTTGAAGAATTTTTTCACCACAAAAATATGTAAAATAAAAAAAATACATTTTGAGCCTATTCTTCTTCCCTCCTCTTCAATCTAGCCTTAAGAGTGTTTTAGGAGGGTTGCTTTGAGGGTTTTAGGGTGTAACTCGAGAAAGACGGGGTTTTATAGGGCTTAAAATTACAAAACTCCAAAACGGCGTTGTTTTGGTTCCTGGAAGGCCAAAACGACGTCGTTTTGGAGGTAACGTTTTTTTATTTTAAATCAGAACCTCAAAACGATGTCGTTTTGAGGGTTTTGTTTTTTTTTTAAATCAAAACCAACCCAAAACGACGTCGTTTTGGGTTTTGATTTTTTAAAAAAATATAATCCAACCCAAAACTACGTCGTTTTGGGTTGGATCAGCCGAATTCGTCGTCTTCTCCGACGTGCTCCTCCTGTATTTCGCCTGGTTCCGCCTCTCACCGCTTCTCCCGCCGTTGCTTTGCCCTTCTTCTCCGATGAAATTTTTCCATTTCCAATGGCGAATCCGGCAAAAAAAATGAGAGGAGAAGAAGAGGAAGAAGGAGAAGAAGAGGAAGAAGGAGAAGAAGAGAGTACTTGGCTCGACGCCTGCCGTCGCCGAAATTGGAAGTCGATGCCTGCAGCGCCTCACTCGCCTGTGCCTCGCCTGAAGCAAGGCGTTTTTCCTGGGAGTGGTGGCGCCTGAGCTTTATGCGCGCCTCAGGTGCGCCTTTCATAACTATGACGTGACGTATCATTGATAAATCCTTATCCGATATGCCACATGACATATCAGATGGTTGCGCTGTCGTATCTATGCCGAGAGTGACCGACGTTCGATGACGTTCGACGACGTCTAGTGGCCAACATTGTCTCATGGGCGACATTGGCCACTCGACGCAGGCGGCAGTCGCGATATGTGGGTTGGCAGGGGGGTGCGATTTGAGGGGGGGAGGTAGGGGGCGAGCGCAATTTGAGCGGGGGGAGGCAGGGGGCTGGCGCTTTCTGTGGGGGGAGGCAGGGCTGGCATAAAATAAAATAAAATATTTTATTATATAAAATAAAAAAAATATATTTTTATATAATATAAGATAATTATAAAATATTATTTTATAAAATAAAATAATTATAAATATTATCTTATAAAATAAAATAATTATAAATATTATCTTATAAAATAAAATAATTATAAATATTATCTTATAAAATAAAATAAAATACAATATTTTTATTTTATAAAATAAAAAAAAATATATTTATTCTATAAAATAAAATATTTTAATTTATTTTAATTTATTTTATTTTATAAAATACCTAAAATTTATAAAAAAAATAATTTTTATTTTTAATTTTATTTTTTTTATCATGTCATATCCTAGTCGTATCCGTATCTTAATTTTTTAGAATTTGTCATTTTCCCGTATCCTATCATGTCGTATCTTCGTGTCCGTGTCCGTACTTCTTAGGCGCCCGACATGGCCCTGCCCGACCTGTCTGACACTAAAAGTTTATTAGTCTTTGTTTATCTGTAAATTTAAAGAAGAAAAAATTTTGAACGAATATGAGATACAATTGGAATTTTACTCACCCGTTGTTGGAGTTATGTATAAGATATGAATATGTGATATTCGATTTTATCAATAGTAAGAGTAACGAATTTATTATTAAGGATTCTGACTAGGATACAAGAATATTTTTTATGAAATTTCTAAAGATTTTTTATGATACGACAAATATGTATTTGTCTGTATATTTTCATCACTTACATTGTACTTCGATGTATATGCAACACTAGTGATATGTTTAGCAATTTTAAAGATCATCTTATATTTAGTGTTATTGTTGTTGAGTTAGAAATTAAATATTTAAAGCACTGGTCCATCATTCTATTTCTTTATTGTCTGACTATTTTCATGGATCATAGGATTAAGGTGAAAATGGTAGAAAATATTTTGATGTATATATTCATGTGTATGAATTAGGGATATCCATGTACTAGGTATAATAATAGTTGTAGTCAGACTCTGAGTATGAACATGGACATCATACTTGAAGCTAATGACCTTTTCATTTAGTTAGCGAGTATGAAATAATGGGGTGCTCTATCGAATAAGAATGAGTTATTTTGATACTTAAATATATAGATTATTGATTAAGATTATCACATAATGATAATAAGTAATATGATATTTTATTAGAGTAAAAATCATATAAGTCTATATTTCCTGGGCTAAGATAATACAAGATTTATTGATTCTTCAGGTGTCTAGCATAATAATTGAGTTTATTTTTTTTTTTGTTGCAACTAATATCATTTTAGATTTAAGATTGAGACTATGGTTATATATCGTTAAAATACTTACATGCAAGAAAGACCGATAAAATTCAAGGTTGGATATGCAAGATAGAACAAGAGGGCTAAAGACTAAGTTATTGGCAAATGATTTGTGGGACTTGAAGGATATTAAGGTTACTACTAGTAATACTACCAGACATTTATATGATGATGATGATTTATATATAGACATCGATTGACATTGAGATTGATTGTTATTTGTTGATGTAGTCTTATTTTATTATTATTATTTTCATACAATATAATTCGTATTTGATATTATGATTATGATTTATGATTATATTTATTTGTATTATTATTGTTAATTCTTATTTATTATTTTTATTTCATGTTTGTTTTTTGGACATTGATTTAAAATAAAATTTTTATTTTAGTTTTTATTCCACATGTAGTTATAGGTTAAGTTTATATATTTTTATTCTTATATTTATGCTTCATTAATGTTATGTCTAATGTGTGTTATATATATAATGAAATTCATTTTTTTTTGTTTTTTTATTTTTTAATTTTTTTATGTTTTTATGGTGATTGGTGGGTGGTGATGGTGGTGGTGATAGCCGGTGGACTATGCTTGTGATGGTCATGTCCACAAAATCGGTATGATTTGACATGATTCGAGACGACCCAGCATGGTAGGCACGAGTTTGCCCTGAATCATGCCAATCGTGCCGTGGTGGGCTGGGCAGACAATCAGGAAGTTGTGTGATTTTGTCATGCCTGACACGAGATGATGATCCGACTGGGCCACCCAAAAAGGCTCATTGCTGGTGCAACATAATCTGTCTGATATCTTTATATTCAGTCATAGTGCAGCATTATGTTCTATCATCGCCCACCCACAGTGTGCGACGAGCATCAATGCCATTTGTGATGACCCATGCTTGAACGTGGGTGATGTGTGGCTGATAATGGGTGATAGTGAATTATGTGATTTTTCAATAGTACGTGTATTTCAGGCAACAACAATCTAGGGTTTACAATGTAAAATTTAAAAACATTTTGGGGTGCAAATCCTTTGTTTTTTGGTGCAAATCCTTTTTTCAATAGTACTTGTAATCCTTAGAGTAATAATCAAAAATTTGACCATGAATGCATGGTTGACAATGAATATAATGTTTGATGTTTTTGAAGTAGTATAGTGTGTGTGGTGTTAGTTAGTACATTGTTTTTGGGAGGTGCATATAAATTGCATCATGGTACAATTAGTGTTTATGGTGTGAGCCCATTCTTGGTGCCACAATATACCATATTGATATTTTTTATTGATTATATATTATTGAATATGTTATATTTCTGATTATTACTCTATGGAAGCTTGAGAATCAAATTTTGTTATGGTATCCAACATGAATTAAGATGTGGTTCTAGATTACATGATGAATGAATTATCTAGTAATGAGACAAATGAGAATTGACTATAAACATATTTTATTTGATTGTAATGTCGTACTCCATTGAGGTGAAGTTGATCCCAATTTTCTCATATGGCACGACATATTATATTTCATGAGATATTACAAATCATTATGCTCATCTTATATTATACATTATGTGATGTTTCTTGAATTGAGACTAGAGTGTATTAGATAGGTTGAGCATGTTATGACTTATTTTATATAGTTCACTTAGTTGATAAC
The DNA here is from genome assembly GCA_029783825.1 of Sapria himalayana. NCBI lineage: Eukaryota > Viridiplantae > Streptophyta > Magnoliopsida > Malpighiales > Rafflesiaceae > Sapria > Sapria himalayana. The sequence continues at coordinate 11,552,173 of JAREIK010001563.1, read as the reverse complement.
ATACTCAAGAAAATGTCTTGATGACATTAATATTGAGTGAGATAGGTAGAGAGATTTTTGGGTATGATATTCTTATATTCTTTGTCAGATAATTTTTTAACATGTTGCGGTTACATTTGGGTGATAGGGTGTTTTTAATCAAATTAGAGTTACACCACCGAGTATTTTAGTTTATACGAGACAAACTGAGAGATAATAGAGAGATCTTGTTGCGTAATTGCTAACAATCAAAGGTGAACTAGTCGTAACAAAAGACCGACATAGATAACACATTCTTAGTTTCATGTACACTCTATAGGAGGAAGAGCTATAATCAAGATAATTGTTGAGAGTTATTTTTTATTAGGAGGTCGAGAGCACAACATGCAATTGAAAGAGATGTACTGACTGTCAGATTTATTCAAACATTCTCATAGAGTTCTGCCACCATAACCAATGTTGATGGGGATGTTTAGGATTCCTTTCATGTAGGACAACAATAGATCCTTCTTGTCTGTTAAATATTATACTTTTTATGACTTATTTCTCTATTATACACTCATATATTATTGATTTTGGAGTCAATATACACATTACAAGTAATTATTTTTTTTTTTTAGAATTTTATTTATTTAATAAATGTTATGATAATTAATGATAATCTCTTAAAAGTTATTTGACATAGAGATATCAAATAGGTTGTGTTGGGTCGGCGCGACCCTTTTTGTAGGCTCATGCATACTATTGTGATGGCCAAATTATGATATGGTTTGTAGCATGTGATGTTATGTGTTGATATGATTTCAAAAAATAATAGTCCGACATGTTTGTTGGTTTGTTAATTGTCTTGGGCATGCCGAATCATGCTGGGTTGGGATGGGGTTAATTATGCTGGTTTGGGGTTAATCATGCTGGGTTGGGTTGGGGTTAATCATGCTGGGTTGGGTTGGGGTTAATCATGCTGGGTTGGGTTGGGGTTAATCATGCTGGGTTGGGTTGGGCTTAATCATGTTGGGTTGGGTTGGACTTAATCATGCTGGGTTGAGTTGAGTCATGTTGAATCATACTGAATCATGCTGGGTCATGCCAACACCCACCATGGTCTAGCACTAAGCATAGATCAAATCTAGGCTAGGATTGGTTAGCTTGGGTTCCTTCTAGGCTAGCTTGGATCATGTCCAGCAAGCTTGGTTCATTCCAAGTTATCTTGGGTTAGGTCAAAGCTAGCCTAGTTTGATCTAGACTAGTCTGAGTTGGTTAGCTGGGCAGAAACTAGCCCACATGGGCTGATATGCCATGTTATGTTGCATCTTTTGAGGCATGTGGGCCAAAAATTTTGGTTTGCCGTGACACGAGCCATGCCACAAGGTTGGCCCATCACATTTCCAAATGTGCTGGGCTGTGCATTGAATTTGTTTGTGTAGGCAGTGCCATGTTGTGCTGTGGATCTCAGATCCATTTGGACATCTAATTTGATATGATAATATTTAATTTGTTTATTTGTTTATTTAACATGTTTTATTCTTTATTGATGGTCATATTTATTTATTTTAGTTAATTTTTTAGAAAATTTAATTTTTATGTTATCTTTTTATTGATTTTTATTTGTAAGATTAGAAAATTTTTATGAAAATTTTTTAAAAATTGGGTAGAGTGAAATATATATATATATATATATATATATATATATATATATATATATTTCTATAGTAAGATTTTTTACTAGGTGTTTGAATAAATTGGTTTATTTGCTTGTATATTTTTTTTATTTTGTTATTTATTATTGATCAAGTTGAGATTATTTTATTTTAGTTTTAAAAGTATTTCTATCATAAAGTGTGATACATTTTAGTTAGAAAAATAAATTGGAGATTTTGATCTTGCATGTCAGATTAATATCAATAATGAGTCATTCAATCTAATACACTAAGATGTATGATAATTTAGTAAATATGATATTATTTAGTATTTTAGGTATTTTATTATTTTTATTGATGATTGTTTATAATTTATGTAAACATATTTTGTGTTACATTACAAGTTTGTTTTATTTTTGTCTTTTCATAAAATAATAAAAAATTAGTGTAATAAAAATATAAAGAAAATAAAAAATGATAATGGATAAAATATATGTCAGATAATTTCAATACTTATGTGAATCACGTGATTATATATTAAATTTGTTATTTTATTACACATTCATTGAATAAGATAGTGAAAAGAAAGAATACATATATGGTTAAGATAAATGAGATACTTCACTTTGATATGAGTGTTTTGAAATTTTATTTTTGGTAAGATACAATATTAATTGTAAATTACCATATCAATAAGGTTTCTTCTATTATTTTTAATCTTGTATTTTTTTGGATATTAAATCTTAGGGAGGGATTTTTAAACTTGTGTCTTAGAGTATTTGAGAATATTTATTTTGTTTATGATTCCTCCATAAGATAAGAAAATATGATATCTATGGTCGAGATATGCATTTCTTAGTTACTTCAGTTATCAAAAAGGATATAAATATTTTTTATTAGAATTTAGTAGGATTTTATTGTAAGTTAACATTATTTTTTTTGATCATAATTTATTTTTTAGCTAACCTATGAAGTGTAAAAGTAAAAAAACTATATTTGAATATATTATTTTTTCATAATCATTTATAGTCATACTTGGGCTTTCAATTAAGAGAGAGAAATATGCACTTGTTGATTGTATTTGAATGTGTTTGGTCATATTCAGATGAGATTCTTAATGAATCATTATATATTCTAAATAAAAATTAGGTTAATTCTGTAGAGAGTGAAAATTTTTAGATAAAATCTCTTGAAAGTCCAAATGATATAATAGTTTACAAGTGATACTAGTTTACCCTTAGTCTTCTTAATGAGTTTGATACTAAAATATTTGATTACTCATGACATAGAGTCTATATTTAGAATAAAGAGATATACGTAACTTGCTTAGACCAGAGATGAGTCTATAGAGAAGAAAGTTGATTTTACAACTGACTTTTTTGATCTTGGTTTTTTGATCACCCTTTGGATTGACAAAACAATTTTACTTACTACTTGATCTCATATATTTTGTTGTATTTATGTTTTTTTATTTCTTTTACTTCTATATTATTTCTCTTGAGGTATTATCTCATCTAGGATGATATTAATTCATGTTGAAAGTAATAAATGATGTTATTTACTCCAATGGAATTTGATAATTAGTATATTGATATTTGAGAAAGTTTGTTATTGATTGCAAGTGAATGTTCACAGTGAAGTAAAATCTAAATGAGAAGATATATTGCCTTAAGTCAAGTTAAAATGAGAAGGTATATTGCCTTAAGTCAAGACTGGTAATGAGAGGGTTCATTCAGATATTTGTTATGGATTACTTGGATACCCTTTCTCTTATGGCCAAAATAATATCTATACGGATTTTTGTTTTACTTTTAGAATTTAACAAAATGACTGATGATATATCAACCAGCATAAATAATTTTTTTTTCATGGTGTCTTTGAGGAATATGTATATATTTTTCATCATGTGTATTTTTTAGATATTAAATCTTGGTGAGTAATTCTTTAACTTGTCTCTTAGAGTCTATGAGAATATTTATTTTATTTATGATCTCTTCATAAGAAGAGAAAATAATATTCATGTCCTTGAGATGTGTCTTTCTTAGTTATTTTAGTACTCAAAAGGGTATATATATTTTTCATTAGAATTTGGTAGGATTTTATTGAGCAGTGGTATTTTTTTTTTTGAGTGTAATTTTTTTTCTCGAATCTATGATCAGTATAAGTTGGAAAATATATTTGGATATATTATGTTTTCATATTCCTTTGTAGTCCCACTTAGGTCTCCAGTTAAAAAAGAGTAATCAGCACTTGGTGATTGTATATGAATGAGTTATTTTATATTATGATGACATTCCTACTAAGTCATTATTTGTACCAAGTATAAATTAGTATAATTCTTTAGAGAGTGCGGTTTTCAAGACAAAATCTCTTATAAGTCCAAATGATATAATTGTCCACCACTTATTCTAGTACAACCTCAACTAGAGGTGTCAAACGGGCCGGCGCGGCACTGCACGACCCATTTTTTTCCAGCACGATCGTGCTACCGTGCCGTTCTGGGCATGGCACGGTTTGAATATAGGCGGGCACGGCCTGGCCATACAGGCCACAGGCCAGGCGCCACCGCGCCAGCCGCCAGGGCATATCGGCATAGCCGCATAGTCGCATGGCTGAGGGTGAGACGTGAGAGTGAGACGTGAGAGAGAGGCAGGCGCAGGGCAGGGCAGGCGGGCGCGAGACCGGGAAGGGTCGAAGGGATGGGTCAGTGGGTCACGGACCACGGTATGGGAGTGGAGGGGAGGGGAGGCCATGCAGAAATCGGAAATCCTATTCTCTGAATGACTGAATTCAAAAATCAGAATATTGTATTTTTTTTTAATTTATATATTGTAAATTATATTTCTTAATTTTAAGTTAAGTGAGTGTAGTGTCATTTGTCAAACTGTCAATGTGTCATAGTGATTGTAGTCTACTCTCTACACTGTGTAGTGTAGACTGTAGAGTATTAATTATTAGATATAATTTTGTATAAAAATGTTAAAAATTAAAATTAAAAAAAAACAAATTTTTGAAAATTATTTTTTTTATGAAATCCAACTAAGTATAGCTTTATTTATATTTATAATTTATTATTTATAAATTAAAGTTATTAATTTTTAAAATAAAATTTAAATTATAAAAAAATTAAATTTATACATAATGTTAGGAAAAATTAAATTTAAAAAAAAAAGTAAACTACAGAAATGAAAAATTACCAATCATGCATTTGAAACCGATGGTCCGAACAAAACAAGTATAAGTTTCAACACAAGCACAACATACAGACAAAGTGTATAAATACAATGAATAAAAACAACATCGAAAAAAAACAGCAGATCAGCATCAATCGTCAAGCGGCATATCATGAGAATCATCAGCCGCAACATCAAGATCAGTATCATATGGATCATCATCATCGGCAATCAGCTCCTCCGCCATCGTAGTGGATGTGGATGCGACAACAGTGTCTGTCCCAGTCCCAGCTTCAGCAAGTTCATGGATGCTAAACCTCGATTCCTCCCAATCCTTCAAACATGCCAAGGCCTCAACCATATCTGGACGTAATTTTGATCTCCTATCCGAAATCACGTTCACTGTAACAGAAAAAACAGACTCCGATGCTATGCTCGACACCGGAGGAGTCAGTAGATCCTGTGCCATCCTAGATAGCACGGGATAGGTGGACTCATATGATTTCCACCACTGTAATAAATCAAGATTTTTATTATCAGAATGTGATAGGATTGAGCAGTAATCGGTATCTAAGTACCGAGACAGCTCACTCCTATGTGATGGTCCATCCCTACGTTTCCCCCTCGCTAGGTTAATGGAATAATCGTCATCTCCGAACAAGGTATCAATGTCCGTAATCACAATCTCACCACCACCACCACCATACCTAGTATCGTAGTATGTGAACAGGTCTGTCAACTTCTCGTAAATGAACCCTTCAGGTGGCTCTTCCAGGTTCATGCACGAGGAAATGAAAGTCAGGGTGTTTTCAACACCTTCCACCTTAGCCCTAGGGTCCATGCATGCAGCGAGGTAATAAAGAGATGGAATGGTGGACCAGTACTTCAAGTACTTGGTCTCCATCTCTGCAACCATATGGCTAAGCGTCGGGTCAGCTCGATACTTCCTAAACATGCTACTAATGTTGCATATGCACTGGAGTGCAATGCAAGTGGTGGGCGTATAAACTGACGAACACATGTTCGTCGTGTCATAAAATATCTTCAGGAATTTCATAAATGAAATTCCTGAAGCCCAGTCAGTGTCGTCAATAATAAGTTCGTCACTCTTACTATTGACGTAGTCGGATATCACGTGTTCGTATCCAACACATGATTCCAACATCAGGTACGTGTAATTCCAACGATGTCTCACATCCGATTGGAATTTCTTTTTCTTAAGATTCGCAGACAAACAGAGATTACCAAACTCTTGTAGTCTGCGAGGAGTGCGAATATACTTGAGTGCATTGCGTATATGTTCCAACGTGGGGGAACACACCTTCATACTCGCTTGAACTATCAGGTTAATCACATGACACATGCATCTGACATGAAATATCTCTCCTAATGGTGCGTCTCTAATATTTCTAACAAACATATTGATCGCTACTTCATTATTAGCAGCATTATCGAAAGTGACACTAAAAATTTTATTTTGAATTTTATATTCCCTAAATATTTTCATCATACACTCAAAAATGGCCGGGCCATCATGAGGATGAAGAATCTCAGTGAATCCTAATATTTTTTTATTGATTGTCCAGTTAGAATCTACATAGTGACTCGTGAGACATGCATAAGAAGAATCATCGTGACATGTCCATATATCGGACGTCACGGATACCACTCTACTATATGCCATAAATTCCTTAATTATTTTTTGTTTTTCTAACTTATATATCTTTAGTATGTAACTCCTAGATGTGGACCTAGGAATCCTACGATAGGAAGGCTGAAAATAAGTCTGCATGATGCGCACTACCCTCGGATCTTCCGAAAATCTGATCGGAAGACCCATCAATGTGATGAGCCTGCCCATGCCCTCCCTACCCAACTCGCTGGAGTATACGAAGGGAGTAAACTTTGAGACTGAACTCGATCCAGTCTCAAAAAATGTAGTGCCAAGTTGGGTTTGCCTAGGATCTAAGGGTCCATGTTTTTTGGTGCATAATTCAGCATGTCTCTTAAGGTGCCCAGTCCCACATGTACTCTTGCATGTTAAAAGTCTCATACAATATTTGCACTGTGCCATTTCAAGTTCCTCACCCCTAACATTTACTTGTGTTATAGATTTAGAAAATATATTTTTTAAAAAAATTATTTTGTTTATTTTTATAATTTTGTAAATTAAAAATCAGGCAAAATTCTTTTTGTCGTCGGATTAACTCGATAGTTATTGGAGGCGAAATCCAACGATTTAGATTTAAATTTTTTTATTTTTATTTTTTTTGGATTGTTCGGTTAGTTTGACCGTCCAACTGACCCGAACTGTCATTATTACCAGAATCTTCGGCTGCTGGAACAATTGGGCTTGGGCTGGCTAGTGAAAAATGATCATTGGTCGGGTTGGTTGGGTTATGGGCTTGATGGAATTTTGGATTAATTGGGCTTCGGGGTGGGGCTGAGTTGGGGCACCATTCGGTTCGTGCTGAAAATGCATGCCCATGGGCCCTCGTACCGGGTCATGCCTGGCCTGACACATGACCCGGTTGATCTATGCACAACATTGCATGGACACGAGCATTGGTCATTACCGTGCTGTGCCGGGCCAGACATGGCTAAGTAGGCCCATTTGACTCCTCTACGAGTGATTGCTTGATGTATATCTCTTCAGGTGGTTATTTGGGCTAGTTTATCGTGTCGTCGGGCCATACACTCAGGTTGTGCTTGGTTTGGCTCGAGGCACTGCTCATGCCGGCACACCAAGGCATGAACTGTGCCAGTGGGTAGCTTGGCCCGGTCCAAGGAATAGTTCTAGACAATGCCATGCTTGGCTAGGCATTGCCAAAAACACGACTGGGCCATTGATCGTGTCAGGGCTACTTGGTCTGTTTGACACTTCTATGGATGACTCACTCGGGTTATGTCTCTGGGCATGCCTGCGACGCCCTTTCCACTTGACATCTCTATTCTATAATTATTAAGTAAAAATAAAAAGGTCAAATTTATAATACTAAAATAAAAATAAATATCCGAGATAAATTATATTGATTAGAATACATTCTTGATTTATTCCTAATGTAATCGGAAGAACATGTCATTATTTCAAAGTTGATTAATTGATACGACAAAAGAATCATTGGTTATGGATTATTGATGTATTTATTTAGTATATAACTTTAAATTTGAATCTTCAAGTCTTTCAACTCTTGTCTCTCTCTTGGTGAGACACAGATCTCGTGACGAGTGAGATACTAACACCCGACGGCTTTTCTCTTAGACACAATGTCCTGGGAGAGGTGTTACAACTCTTTTCAAAATTAGTTTGTTGGTCATATCAAGTATATATGAGTCTGATTAGTCGTTACTCCCCAATGAGAAATATTTATTGGATAAAAAAAATGAGTCTATTACTACAATGTCTAAAGATACTTTCTCTTGAATCAAGTCTTTAAAAAATGATTTATCATCAAAGAACGTAATATTAATATTTATATTAATTCTCATTGATTCTGATGAATGATATATATTCTTTTTATGAATACTAGAATACCCAATAAAGTCTTACTTGGTAGTTTTATAAAATAGAGAATGATGTCCAATTGATCAGGAAGTTAATAGTTAACACCGCTTCTTTGGCATACAATTGAACATTGCCTTCACACTAATCAGATCATCCATGTGTGTGTACCCAAAGAACAACGCTGACCTAGAAATTGCAGTCTGCTCATTCATTTATTTGAGCACTTTATGGGTTCTAGTCATCTCTTTGAATCTATCATAAAAACTAACTAGATTGGGACTGACTGAGATCACCACTGGTCTTCTATCGAATGGAAGACCCATGAACTATTTTTTCATTAAGCAACAAAAATACATCAAGCACAACTTCACAAGTGAACAATATGTATACTTCTCATTGTATGCATGTGAAGTTTGTTTGATGCAAATAAACAGTGATGTATCGTTGGTTTAGTTTTTCAAGCAGGTATCTAGGAAGATGTTATAGAGTACGGTGGAGGAAGAATGAACAGAATTGAACATGAAGAAAGAGTAGGCAACAAAGTGAGATAGGGAGAGGATCTGAGTGATAATAAAGTGGACTTGTTTGAAGCCTCTTTGGATTATCTGGCAGTGATGATGCTAGGGGAGAGTTGGCATGAATGTCAATTTCAACTACTGCTAGAGTTCTGGCAACCCAACACTAACACACTGAGTGTTTGAAGAGAGTTGGCGTGCAGTGAGCTTGCCCTCTCACATAGGGTTCTTGGCCTTTACTTACACACACACACCTCAGGGTCTATAACCCTAGTGTAGTGTGTATAAATTCAATACAAATACAATTATAAATAACACTGAAAAATATAAATTCTTTGCAACTTAATTTGAATGGTGCATGATAAATCTTTATATATTGGGCAAATTTGATGGAGAACTCACAGATTAAGTTTTCCCATCTGAAACATAAATTAAGTAAAAAGTAATCATTTATTCAACTGAAATGAAACATTGCTTGATTGGACTGAACTTTAGGCAACATGGTTTAAACCCATGCCAGGCCTTATCAAACCTATGCTAGCCTGGGTTTGGGCCATACTAGTTTGGATCAATTGATGGCCCAACCCGACATGGCATGATCCAACACGACTTGATTTGTCCAGTGGGCCACTGCTGTGCAAGGAGGCTTATTTTTATAATTGTGTTGGGCTGGCATTGCTTGTCATGCTAGGCTGGCTTGGGCCACAAAAAAACAGGTTGGCCACTATGACCTGTTTGACACCTTTATTGTGTCTAACAGGCATTATGATTATTGTTGGAAATTCTGGCTGGGCTAAATTGTCTGCTCCAAAACTCAGGAAAATACTTGACCTGAAATTGACCAAACCCACTTGAAAACTGTTTAGAGAAAAAACCTATTCCGTCGTTGTGAGGCTGGTTAAAGAAAGCATAATGCTGGGTTATTGGGCCAGCCCAGCATACCAAAATTACCCAACCCAAGTGGGCTGGCTAGACCCTGCTTGGTATGTTGCACACAAGGTTGCAGCATAATGGCAATCATAGCTGTATCATTGTCACAGTAGTGTGACATACTGTGAGAGCAGCACTAGCAGTATTAAAAAAATGAAAAATAAAAAAATACTGGAGTTGGAAAATCTGTCCTGCTTACTATCCTTGTCAGGCAAAGGACTTATCTTTCAGGCGAATTGCCTGGGCAATATCCCAATTTCTTGGACCGTGGCAGTGCCTTGCCTTTCCAACCATTTTATGTGCTGGGTATGGCTAGTATAATTTTGCTGGGCAGCCCATACAGGCTGGGATAGGCAGGAGGGGTGTTTTGATTGAGTAATGTTAGTTTTGATGAATGAAAAAAAATGCAAATTATGTATATTTGCAATCTCTTATTATTGTTAAGTCCAACAGAAACATGTCATGATGGTATATGCACATGTATTAATATTATATTCTATGTGAAAAGGATTAGGTTAAAGGGCATGTCTTATTGTTATATAGCTGATAAATATCGTCTGGTTTTGCTTCTTTTTTAATGCGTTTTTATTCCAATATGTCGTTGGGTTGACACCATTGAGTCTTGATAAATGAAAAAACATACAAATTGTGTATATACTACCCAATAAGTGCACGGTAACTGAGTAGTTTTTCCAACATGTTTTGGATTACAGGTTAAAGGACTTTAGTGAATGGGGGCAATGTCTCGTGTTTGAGTTGCTTGCCAAATATATACCTTCTGACAGCAATGAAATTTTTGACATTATGAATCTCCTTGAAGATAGACTTCAACATGCAAATGGTGCTGTTGTGTTGGCAGCAATTAAGGTGTTTCTGCATATGACCTTAACTATGACTGATGTTCATGAACAGGTATGTGACAATATTATTTTTGATTTTTTAGATATAACAAAATGAAATTGGAATGAGAATAATTCTTTGATATCTCAACAGAAATAATAAATACAAAGAAAATGGTATGATCTAGAGGTGTGAATTGGAACGTGCTAGGCTGGTACGACCCAAATTTTTTAGGCCCGGGTGGGCCACCTTGCCGTGCCAAACACAGCATGGTTTCTCCAGTCGGATCGTGCCGTGCCAGCACAGAATCGAGGTTGGTAGTTTGGCCACGTTGAACTGTATCGGATAAAACCGGTATGACCGCTGCCCTTGGCTAACCCATGCTAGCCTAGGTTATCTGCCATAGGCAGCAGGCTGCAGCCTTGGTTCAGCCACCAGGCAGTAGGCACCGGGTATGGCCCAGGGAAGCATGGGGTAGCCAAGCCATTGCAAAAAGGTTAATTTAAGCAGCAAAATTTGCTGCTTAGTAAATGTTATTAACATATAATATAAGAAAAACATTGAAAAAATACACATAGGTCTGATTTTGGAAACATAAATTTCAAGTAAAATTAATTCTGAAGAGATGCAATACCAATTTAATGTCATTTTGTCTAATATGGATTATTACAGCTTATAGTTCTGGTAGTATTGTATTTGTATATATCATTATATACATGTAGTTTTTTTATTTTATATTGAAGATTTATTCGTGAATTTTTGTCTTTTAAGTTTTACAAAATTTTAATAATATTTAATTATAGTATCATCCTCCTATTTAAAATTATATTCATAATTACAAAAAAAATAGATTTTAATGTTATGCTAGATATTAGATGAATTAATAGATTACATGCTATTTTATAAAGTATGAGAAAATTGAATTCCATGTGATTTTTATTAATTCAATATATTTAAATTTTTCATATTATTTTGTGATAAAATGGAATAGTTATTAGTATTATAGTACCTTGATAGCTCACTCAAAATTGATTGATTTTTTTATTATTTGTTCTTAACTAGCTAAATCAAAAAGTTATTATTTTGAATATAATATTAATCTTCATATTTATATAAATTATATTATTAAAATATTATACTTTTGTAATATTTAAATAAGTTATTAAATTATTCATTAATATTATCATCTAGTTCTTGTGATTGGTTCTTTTAAGTTGATATGTATTTGATAATATTTTTTGTCTCTTCTAATATAACCTTAAGATTCATATAAATATCCAAATAATAAAGATATGAAAGAAAATATTAATATTTTAAATACTTAATTTTTATTTTAATTGTCATGACACAAAAAAATCTAGTTGTTCTTTATATTTGTTAAAGAAATCTATACTTTTGTATATACATTTAAGTATAATGTATGTAGTGATAGTTTATATAGACAATCATATGTTTGTCATTATAAAAAATTTTTAAAAAATTTGAAAATAATTTTTTTTTGTCCAATCTAATTGGTCAATTCTTATTTTTTAAATTTTATTATTAATATAGTTAATTATCATATGTTGGTATCCAACACATAATTGTACTATAGTGTATGTATGCATATAATATTATTTGATATTTATTTGGAATTTTTTTAAAACCTTTTAACTTATGTAGAGTGTAAAACTCATGAGTCTATAAGATATTTTAATATATTTTATATATATTTTAATGACGGAAAATTTTTAAATCAACTTACATTATTAGACTTGTTATGTGATGAATATTACATAAGAGATCATTTCTAATGATTCTTATGAATATAATTGTAAATTGTAATAATATCATTATTTGACACATTATTAAATATTATGATAAATATTTTATTTTTATATTATATTTTTTAAAATTTATCGATAGACACTCATATATAATGGAGTCATTATAAGGATAAAGAACCTAATGAAATTTTAATATTTTGTTATTTATTTTTACTTAGTATCAATAATGTAGATGGTGATGCATGTAAATATATTGTTATTATCAATAGTCCAAATTTCAGACATCATGGAGCTTTACCGTGTTATAAGGTTATTAATTATTAATTATTAATTATTTTATTAATTTTTATTGGTCAACCTATAGATCCTATGATAAGTAGGCTGAATGCATATATGCATAAGATGAAGCAGTTTGGATCTTCTAAAAATTTAATTGAAAAATTCATGTTAATAAAGAATTTATTCTTGTATTTCCTAGCAAACTTATAGTAATAAATAAAGATTAATGAATTTGAAAGTGATTTATATTCAAAGATTTTACCATACATACTCATAGTGATAAAAATGATGATTATTGAATTTAAAATTGATTTATATTCAATGATTCTATCATATATACTTAGTTAAGTTTACTAGAGATTTAATACTATAGATTTTTTGGTGTATTATTTGATGTATTTTTTTAAGATATCCAATATTATTAGTACTTTAATAAGTTTATTTTTTTTTTGACAATATATATATTATATCGAATATTTATTGACATTTCTAGATTTTTTTTTAATTATTATAAAGTGAGTCAATATTATAGATGTTCATATGTTCTTTAATTTTTTAGGCGTAGGGCCTGTTGCCTACTTATGACTAGGAGATAATTTAGTCTTGAATATTTTGATCAGGTTGTTATTTACATCAAGGTCTTAATTTTATAATATTTTTTATTTTTTTAGTGTTTAAAAAATTAGGTCGGAGAGAATCATATTATATATATGCTATGATTGTACTAAAAAAAAATAATTTTTAAAAAGTAAAGCATGTGTACTTTCATCCCATCTGTTCATTAAGTTCGTAATCTTCATCTAGAATGGTTGCCTACTAATATAATTTATTCACTAACATGATATATAGTTTATAAGATATTATAATATAACTAAAAAAATAATTTAAATAATTAAGATCTAACTGACTTTGTGATATTTTAAGAGAAAAAGAGAGGATAGATTATAGTTTTAGTATAAAAAACAACTAATTTTAACATATTATGTATAAACAATTATTAAAGTTTTTAAAAAATTATTAATATATTTTTTTATATTTTTAAGAACAAAAAACCATGGATGTTGGAAGAAATCCAACAGCTTACAACCTAGTTAAAAAGTATTTTTTTATTCATATTTTTAACAGGAAAGTGATAACATATCTTGTTGAAAAGTATCTATTGTTGAGAACGACTTGCATTTTTAAATGGGGCATGTGCCTTCATATATTTTATTAATAAATATCATTATTAAAAAGTGCTTGAATGCACATGTTTTTAAATTAAAATGCCAGTGTGACAAGCATGTGTTTGTCATGCAATGTTCCTATTCGTGTTGGTCGTTCTTGCCATGACACAAGGAGGTGCAAACATGACTTTGGACCAAGTCGTGCCATGCTAGGCATGAAAATTTTGTGTCTTGTTTTTGTTCGGACTTAGAATGTCCAATCCAGTCGACATCTCTAGTGGGGTCGCTCATTTACTTAAATTAAAATATAACTTAATAAATTGAAATATGTTGAGGTTTAGTTTAGTTTGTAGATTTATCTTTTATTTATTTTATTAATTGTTATATTGTATGGGAGCACCTAATATGTGGGCTATTCATATACATATCAGTTTTTCAAATTTAATTAAAATATTTATTAAATAAAATTTCTTTTCCTTTTTTGCTCTTTCTAAATGCTGTTGGAACCCTAACGTGTTTTGTTGTAACATGGTGTTAGAGGATATTTGAGGTGAATCAAGGCTAGTGCACAATGCTTAACGTGATGATGCATCTCTTGCTTGTGTTGATGATAGTGTGCTCAAGCATTTGACACTAATAATGGCGATGATACCATGCAATGGAAATAAAATTAAAATTTTGTGAATTTTTTTTATACTAGGTTTAGTGATTTTGACTTTCAAGCAAGCTTGTAGTAACATGCAAGTGAATGTAAATGATGAAGACTGAACCTAAAAATAAGGTTGATCGGCTCAAGGTGAGGTTGATAGTTAAAAAATTTATACAAATTTATGGTGTTGATTAATGTGATACTTTTTTTTGTGGTTAGGTTGATCGTTATTTTGTTGTTTATTTCTTTTGTTGTATTTTTCAAGTGGATTATATTTTAGCTAAATGTGAGGAGCATATTTTTTTAATGTGATCTCAAGAAAAGTGTATATATATACTAACTTTTAATGTTTTATTATTTATGGGAGCACGTGCTTGACGTGTGGATTATTGACGTCTTTTTATGACATGAAACAATCTCTTAGGTCATGGTTTAATTGGTCTTTTTTAGCCCTCATTATTTTTGGCTTTTGAAGATGTATGTCAAATAATCATTGTTTTAATTGATGTGGACCAAGAGGATAATTTGTGATATGAGTATTATACATTAATTAAATTTTGATTATAATAGATGATTATTTGAGTAGATTTTAACAAAAATGATTTTTATAAATTGATTCCAGGTAAATACTTTGGGATGTTTTAGATATTTTTTAAATACTGAAGTAAAATATATAGGATGTATAATATCTTCTCTCATAGAATATATAGTTAAAATATTTTGTTTGAATTTGATATGATATGACATGATGCACACTAGTTGAGTTACCACTTGATCTGAGTGTATATCTGCTTACAAGTGTCAATTATTTAGTTGATTCTAAAAGATATAAAAAAAATATAAGAAAACTTAACTATCTGATAATTATAATATTAGTTTTCATGTGTTATTAGTATAATACATTTTTTTAAATTTTTTTAGGCAAACTCATATGGTTGTAGTTCTTATGATTCTTAGATAAGTGAAAAGTGCTTGAAGAGGTAGAATTTCATTTAGAGGTCAGGGCATAGTTGGGTAAAAATATACTCAAATTATAGATGGGCTCCAATGAATACGGATAAAAAATTTATTATAAGATTTTATATTTTTTTATGATATAATTTTATCTCTTGAAAAGGTTAAAGACATCATTTTTGTCAGATTCAATATAAAGGTAGTGTATAAAGATTTGATATTGATTATTAGTGAGTTTTAGTGGATTTAATCATTTTTTTTGAAGAGATATGCTTACTAGTTCATTGATTGATGATATTTTACTATGACATATTTCTATTTCGTGCATGTTGAGTATTTATAATATGTACATTCTAGCTTGAATGAGATATTGAAGCTTTGTTTAGTTTGCATGTCTATTTTTTATTTATTTATTTTTATTATATCGTATGAGAGTACCTGACATGTGAGATGCCTTGATTGTATGTATATGCTTGTCTATTTTTCAATCTTTGAAAATTAATGAAAACTTAACCGAATTTACATCTCACGTACCCCAAACTTTGAAGAAGTAAAAGAATATTATGATTTTTTTTACATGTTTGGGAATGTATATGCAAATTGATCTCTTATAGCAATATAGGCTATATCGAAGTAATAATTAATTCATTTTTGAAGAAGTAATAGTCAACTTTATTGAAGAATATAGGCTATATTGCTATAAGAATATTATGATTTTTTTACATGTTTGAAGAAGTAAAAGAATAATTAATTCATTTTTTATTGTTTTCCTATTGAAGTAATATTCAACTTTAGAGGTAAATTAGGCTATATCGAGTTTAGATGAACAATAATTTTTTGCAAGGTTGTGTTGGTCCATTGTGCTAGGCTGACATTACCCACTTGGAATCTAGGCCATCTTGGCTTAATAAATCTCAAAAATATGGTGATTATGCAAGATATGTTGACTTGCTAATCAACCTTAAATGTGCTTGGTGTTATATTATTTTTATGTTTTTTTTATGTTTTTAATGGGAACACCTAATATGTGGGCTATTCATATACTTTTCTGTATATATATATATATATATATATATATGTGTGTGTGTGTGTGTGTGTATAACTTAGGGTTTTGCTTATACATTATTTGTATTTTGTATTTTATTTTATATGTTTTGTGTTTTACTATATTCACATGGTATTAGAGGAGGGCTTGCAAACCCTATAAGTGCATGCATATAATGTGTTTGTGTGTGTGTAGTTGAGGTGACACCTACATATTTTTTGATGAGGTGTGTGACATTGATGCTTAATCCATCGACATGATAGTAGTATATGTGACAACACCAACCCATCGTAGGTGTTAGTGCAATGTGTGTGTGATATTGATGCTTTCTACATCGACATGATAATAATTTCTGTGACGGTGCCAACCCATACCCACTATTGGTGTTTGTGTAGGGCTTGCAACGTTGATACTCATTGCTTCAACAATGGTTTGTACTAAATGTTTGCAGGAGGTTGTGGTTAGAGGTGTCAAACGGGCCGGGCCGGGTTGTTTTTTTGGAGCACGAGCGTGCTTTTCTGCCGGGCCAGGCAAGGTTTAAAAAAGCCAAGCCCGGCATTGCCCGAATGCACGGCAGGCCGTGGCGTGCCGGGCCCGCTCGGGCCCGGCTTGGCCCTACGGGGAAGAATTTTTTTTTTAAATATTTAAAAATATTTAAAATTTTAGATATTGTATAGTATTATATATTTATAATTTTAAAAATGTTAAAATTAAAAATTTATTAAAAAAACAAAGATTAAATTTTTTTTGTAATATCAAATTAGTCTAAATTTTATTATAATTATTAATTATATAATAAAGTTATTAATTTTTAAAAGAAAAATTAAAACAAAAAAAAAATAAATCAATACATTATGTTAGTAAAAATAAAAATTAAAAAAAATATAAATAACACAAATGAAAAATTACCAATTATCCATTTGAAACTGAATGTCCGAACAAAACAAATTACAATTTTAACATAACGTATAAACAAAACGTACAATCAATAAAAAAAACATCGAAAACAAAAAACAGTAGATGATCATCAATCGTCAACGACATATCATGAGAATCATCAGCCGCAACATCAAGATCAGTATCATATGGATCATTATCATCGGCAATCAACTCCTCTACCATCGTAGTGGATGTGGATACGACTGTAGTCTCTGTCCTAGTCTCAGCTCCAGCATGATCATGGATGCTAAACCTTGAATCCTCTCAATTCTTCAAACAGGCCAATGCCTCAACCATATCTAGACGTAATCTTGATCTCCTATTTGAAATCATTTTTCACTGCAACAGAAAAAGCAGACTCCGATGTTACTTTCGACACCGGAGGAGTCAGTAGATCCCGTGTCATCCTAGATAGCACGGGAAAGGTGGACTCATATGATTTCCATCACTGTAATAAATCAAGATTTTTAGTATCAGAATGTGATAGGATTGAGCAGTAATCGGTAATTAAGTACCGAGACAGCTCGCTCCTATGTGATGATCCACCCCTACATTTCTCCCTCGCTAGTTGAATGGAAAAATCGTCATCTCTGAATAAGGTATCAATGTCTGTAATCACAGTCTCACCACTATCACCACAATATCTAGTATTGTAGTATGTGAACATGTCAGTCAACTTCTCGTGAATGAACCCTTTAGGTGGGTCTTCCAGGTTCATGCACGTGGAAATGTAAGTCAGAGTGTTTTCTACCCCTTCCACCTTAACCCTAAGGTCCATGCATGCAGCGAGGCAATAAAGAGATAGAACGGTGAACTAGTACTTTAAGTATTTAGTTTCTATCTCTGCAACCATATGGCTATGTGTCGGGTCAGCTCGATACTTCCTAAACATGCTACTAATGTTGCATATGCACTGAAGGGCAATGCAAGTGCTGAGAGTATAAACCGACGAACACATGTTCATCGTGTCATAAAATATTTTTAGGAATTTCATAAATGAAATTCCGGAAGCCTAGTCAGTGTCGTCAATAATAAGTTCGTCACTCTTACTATTGATGTAATTGGATATCACATGTTCGTATCTAACACATGATTCTAACATCAGGTACGTGTAATTCCAATGATATCTCACATTCGATTGAAATTTCTTCTTCTTAAGATTCGCAGATAAAGAGAGACTACCAAACTCTTGTTGTCTACGAGGAGTGCGAATATATTTTAGTGCATTACGTATATTATCCAACGCGGAGGAACACACCTTCATACCCGCTTGAACAATCAGGTTAATCACGTGACACATGCATCTGATATGAAAGATCTCTCCTAATGGTGCGTCTCTAATATTTTTAACAAACATATTGATCGCTACTCTATTTTTAGATGCGTTATCGAATGTGATACTAAAAATTTTATTTTGAATTTTATATTCCCAAAAAATTTTCATCATACACTCAAAAATGGCCGGGCCATCATGAGGATGAAGAATCTCTGAGAATCCTAAAATTTTTTTATTGATTGTCCAGTTTGAATCTACATAGTGGCTGGTGAGACATGCATAAGAAGATTCATCGTGACTTGTCCATATGTCGGACGTCACAGACATCACTCCACTATATGTCATAAATTCCTTAATTATTTTTTGTTTTTCTAACTTATATATCTTTAGTATGTCATTTATAGATGTGGATATAGGAATCCTACGATAGGCAGACTGAAAATATGTCTGCATGATGTGCACTACCCTTGGATCTTTCGAAAATCTGATCGGAAGACTCATCAATGTGATAAGTCTGGCCATGCCGTTCCTACCCAACTCGCTGGAGTAAATTTTGAGACCGAACTCGATCCAGTCTCAAAAAATGCAGTGCCAAGTTGAGGTTGCCTATGATCTAATGGTCCATGTTTTTTGGTGCATAATTTGGTATGCCTTTTTAGGTGTTCAGTCCCAAACGAACTCTTACATGTTAAAAGTCCCATATAATATTTGCACTGTGTCATTTCTTGTTCATCATCCCTAATATTTTTTTGTGTTATTATATTAAAATGAGTCTAAACTACATAAATCTTTCTAGTTTTTTGTTTTTTAGAAGTTTGGGTTAAGACGACTGGAGAAACCAAAGTTTCAGCAGCCTCAGACTTCTGTGTAATATTTTTATTTTCTAAATTTAAATAAATTTCAGTTGTATTTGTCATTTTTTATGATTTTTATTTTTCTTAGTTTTGGTCTAGAGAGAGAAACTATAGAGAGAGAGTTAAAAAAACCATAAAATAAATTACCCGGTAAAAGCAGTGAGGTCGGTCATATGTACGGTGTACCGCAGTCAAGCTTTAATGTTCAAAACTCAATTCGAGATTCACGAAAATCTTAGCTGAATGCTAAAATCTCGAGGCCTGAGATAGAGAAACAAGATTTTTGAGAGAGAAATAGAACAATTTGAGAGAATTTATGTTTTTAAATAATATAAATGTTAAAGGGAGGGGGGTAGAATTTATAGATTAAAGATATTAATTTTTTATAAAAAAAAATATTTTTTTTTTATTTTTTTGAATTTTTATTAATTTTTTAGGGGGCAGAATCATGAAGACCATTGGATTCTGCCCCCTAGCCGTTGGAGGCAAATCCAACGGCTGAAAATATATATTTTTATTATTTTTTATTTTTTTTTCCGTTGGGGGAATAGGGGATCTAGGTCGGTTTGGGGCTTCGGGTCTCGTGGAAGTGGGACCGAGGGTCGGGTCCAATCAGACCCGACCCGCGGTCTTTTTTGCGGGAGGGGCCGGGCGTGGGTCTTTCGCGGGGTAGCCTATACCCTGTAGGCAGTAGGCTCGACCGCTCGAGTGACACCGGCACGGGACGAACCCGTGCCGGTGTGCCGTGCCACTTGCCGAACCATGCCGGGTCAGGCATGGCACGGCTTGTGCCTAACCCGGGCACGGTTTTTTCTCGTGCTGGGCCGGCCCTGGCATGGCCCAACCGTGCCGTGCCTCGTGCCGGCCGGGCCGGCCCGGCCCGGTTGACACATCTAGTTGTGGTTTATAGTGAATAATAAAGTATGCAGTAAACTAGTGTGCAAATGTGGGCAGTGAAAAGTGTGCAATGTAAGATGTGTGTACTGTGTAGTGTTTGGAAGTCGTGGTGCAATGTATGAGGTAGGGCAATATACATTTCTTTCACCAATTGTGGAAGTTAAAAACATTAATAATACTTTATGAAGGTTCAAATAATGAAAATATACATTGTGGTCTATTGGAATTTGGATATGGTTTTTTACTTAAAGAAATCTTAATCATTTAATATAAGAGTATCTAAGTGACAAGACAAATAAGGTTTGAATATGAACTGATTTCAGACAGTTGATTGTGGGACCTCATAGCATCACAATACTCATCATATACTGCATAAATATGTGATGCTATTTCTCAGTTTATTGCATTGAGACTAGAGGTGCATGGAGTGTCGGATCAAATAATCATCCATTTAACTTGTTTCATACAATTAGTTATGTAATTTTTGGAGGTATTTTTTTTTGGTTAAAGGTATAATTGCGAGAGTGAGGTAGATGGAACTATTTCTTGACATGATAATTTTGCACTGTCAACTTGATAGACTTACAAAGTTTAATAATAAATTATGATTTTATTTTTAGAGTAGAAAATATTATTATATAATTTAGTATATGCAAGATAGATAAAGACTCACTGAAGAGATATCTAATATATCATATTTTGGAGATAGATGTTGTCTTAATCATAAGAGAGGCTGAGACATAGTATTTTTAGTACCATGCACACAATTTATGAGAAGTAGCTATGCAACATAAATATGTGTTGGGACTTGTTTCCAGAAAGGTGGCAAAGAGAACTACATGTTTGGTTGTTGAGGGAGATATACAAACAACTAAAATTATCAATGTGTTTTCACAAAATTTTTCTTTAAAATAATAATAAATTCTTTTCGTTCTTCAGGTATTATAGTTTTTATGATTTATTTTTTTATTATAAATTCACAAGTTATTAATTTATATGTTAATAGTCATATTATATGTAATTATTATTTTTTTGTTTTTTGAATATTATAATGATTTGATTACAAATTATCTAAATTTATTATTTTGATGATATTCAATTTAATATTTCATTTTTCAAATATTTTTTTTTGTTTGAGTTTCGTAGTAATTTTTTTTTTTTGTGAATTATATGTTGAGACATCTTAATTTTGATATTATTTTTTTTCTACTTGCACTATTTTGCAAAATTAAAATATTTTGAGAAAGATATTTTAGGGACAAAACAAAATAAGTTATATATTTTATTTTTATGATTGTATCTAATTAGGTATTTAAGTAATTTTAATTAATTACTTGTTTATTCTTGAATTTGTTGTTTTTCTTTGGTTAATCTAAAAAATGTTGATTATAATGTTAGAAGTATTTTTATTCTTAATGGTGAAAATTGTCAGTTAGTAAAATATATTATAACTTCTTTTCCTCTCCACGAATTTTGTATGACTAAGGATATATTTAGTCTAATAAATTTAAATGCCCCAGGACATTGCAGAATTTAGACTTGATTTATTGAGATATTTTATTATATTTATTGTTAATTATACATGTTTCATTTGATTGTTTTTTTTTTTCATTTTGGATCATATATATTTTTTATTTTTTCGTTATTTTATAAAAAATTAATAAAAAAATTAATAAAAATATAAAAATTACCTGAAGTGAAAATATTTTGACATCGTAGTTATTTGACAATTTTAATAATTACTCTACTCATTATGTAATCACGTACTTTATATTTAATGATATAACACCCTCATAAGAATATGATTATAGTGAAAGAATAAATATTTAAGTGAGATTATTAAAATATTTATGTATAATAGAAATATTCTTGGAGGGAAGTAGTTGTAACCATTGTAAAGAGATTATTTTGTACTCTCAATGTATTTGAGCACATGTCGTATTCATGATCTCTCCTAGGACGTGACCAGATGACTCCTAGTGTTATAAAGTATGACTTTGTTAGTTACTTAAGTACCTAGGAAGGTTCCAAATATTATTTATTTAATACTAATAGAATACTAATTATTATTAATATTATTTTTATTGAGCATAACTTGTTCTGTAACAGGTCTAGGTAATATATGAGTTCAAGGAATTCATCCGGATCTATTAGTCTTCCTTACTCATATGGTGTATCATATTGTATCATATTGGTCTTCAATTATGTGTGAGTGTTAATCATTTATTATTTTTGAACTCGTTGGTTCATATTATGATGATTATCTTTTTGAGTCATATGTACATCCAAGTATAAAATGTATTGATTTTTGGGGGGAGTTGGATTTCTTGGAAAGAGAATCTCTCTTGAGTGTAATTGAGTTGGTAACTTCTGAATTTGTTGGTTCAAGGAATTCAGAATAAGTAGTCTGAATTGATTTAGAAGTTACCAACTCCATTGGACTCAAGAGAGATAATCAACTTAGAATGGGTGGGCATCTCTGAGACTTGTCCATATAGGATTTAAAGTTTACTCTAGAAGGAGACATGCAACCCATAAAAAATAAAGGAGAGTCACCTAAGAAACTAGATGATGTTGCCATTGACTTTTCAGATCTTGACCTTTCGATTATTCTTCTAAAGAAAAAAATGAGTTGTATTTATTTTTCTATTTCACATGTATTGTTCATACTTATGTTTTACCTTTCATTTGTCTCATTTATTTCTTTTGTTGATGATATCAATTTACTCATCTTCTAATACATTATGATATAATGGATATAACAATAAGATAAAATGTTTTAATTATATATTAATGATGATGGTATCAATCTTGTTTATTTTTGATGATATCAAATTATGATATAATGGATAGATATTATGTATTTAATGAGATGTGAGAATTAGTATTTCGATATTTGAGAATGTTTGTTGTTGGTTATACATGAGTATTCATTGTGTTGACTTATCAAGATGAGAAGGTAAATTATTCGAATGTGTGATTTATTACGAATGGATTTACTAAAATGTATGAATTGAATAATTTATATACTCTTTTCAGTGACTAAGATAATCTCAATATTGATACTTATATTATTGGCAACCTTTCATAGTTGAATGAAACACTAGTAAAATGGGAAAAATATTTTTCTTCATGATGATCTTCATGAGAAAATATATTTGAAGCAGTCACATGAATTTCAAGTAGTGATAGAGTAGTCAAATCTAGTTTGCAGATTGTGAAAGAAAGTGTATGGCTTGAAATAATATTTGAAAGCTTGATTTTTGAGATTTTCAATAATAGTTATTTTGTTTGTTCTACATAGACGTGTTGTAAATTATTCTTTATTTTATCAGGAAAAGTTTATATTTATTATAGGATGATATATTTATGTAAGTAGATGCTATATTTATTATAGTAGATGATGAGTTGAAAATTATCTATTTTGGTGTGTATTTTTATCAAAATTTTATCTGAAATATTTTGGGAAACCTTATATTTTTTTGGAATAAATATGACTTATGATAGAAGAGATATTATATTGTAAGAAAAGACACGCAATTGATATTCTCATAAGATTTGTTTCTTGTGTTGTGCTCCAACTTATATTCATATTAAGCTAAATATTAATTTCTTGTATGACTTGTGTTATCCAGTTAACTCGATTATAAATAAGAGAATCATAAAAAATGATTAACTATCTATTTATTTTCACGCTAAATATTACTTATATACTCATTATAATTAATTATTTTTAAAAATTTTCATGATAAGCTAACATAAACGCAGCTTTTCTCATTATTATGGATGGGAAGAAATCTTTGTTTTAGTATTTTTTCCAATTTTTACCCACTTATATTGATCAATTTTTTAATTTCCTTTTGGGACCTATCTTACAAAGAGAGGAATTTACAAAAATTTGTTTTTTTAAAACAAATTTGGTTGTTAAAAAGTAAGATATAGATGCTACTTTTGTGATACAGTGAAAATGTAGAGTTCATGATGATGCTATTCATGCGAGTTACTTTGGATTAGACTTCTTGAGGAGATTAAATACATATTTGTTTTTCCTATTATTTTATATTATGATAGTTAGATTATAAGATATATAATTTTAAGTTTAATTTTTTTGGAACATATGACACATATGTGTACATTATATTAAATCGATCAGTAAGAATGACATAATAAAAAATTATAAAATAAAAAAAATTTAACAATCTTAAAACATAAAATAGAATGTTATTTGTGATGTATGATATTTAGATTAGTCACAATGATAATGTATTTATATGCATGATTATTTATTTTGTTGATTCTAAGTGGAAATTAAATAAAAAAAATATTAATATTTCATGACATCCTTTATTTTCATGATGTCTTTATCATATGTGAACGTATGTCAATAATATTTAGAGAATATGAGATACAAAATAAAATATATAGCATAATATTTTATAATATATCAAATAATAGTGCTGTTATACGTATGTTTGTAAGAATTATTAGATATAATTTGTCAAGTGATATTTTTCATATTAGATGCATATGTCATATAATAAATATAATAGTATAAGATGACTTAAAATAATTTATTTTTTATTAGAACACATATAAAATGTATTAAAAAATATTAGGATACCTAAAAGGCTACAAGAAGTTTATATGAAATATACTAAAATAATTATTTCACGTTAGTATGTCATACATCATTGGAATTATATATATCTTTTGTTATTCATGTGTTGTTTATCAATATTTGATACATAATTATGTTAATGGTAAAATAGAAAAAATAATAATTGACGAATTAGACTTGAATATATAATTTTTTTTAATTCTTTAAAATATTTTATGATATGATAAATATTTATTTATCTATATATATTCTCATTATATGAATTGTACTTAGATACATATGTTATATCATTAGTTATTTTAATAAATATAAAGAATACCTAAATTTTTGTTTCATTATTATTGTGATGGAAAGGAAATTTTTAAAATATTGGTCTGATATTTTATTTTTTTATTATTTGATTATCTGAATGGATTATAGAGTTAAGATAGAAAATGTGAAAAATATTATTAAATATCTATCCCTTTGCATGAATTAACCATATGTATTAAAGTGTGAAATCTACAACCAATTAGATAACCTATTTAAATATCACAAAAATAAGTTTGATATATTTAGCAGGTTTTCAAGTACGAAGATTAATATCATATTTGGAAATGATGACTGCTCTAATATGATATTTAGATATTAACTACTTATTAGAGGCGTCAAACGGGCCGACCCGACCCATTTTTAGAGCATGGCCGTGCTTTCGTGTCGGGTCAGGTACGACACGGTTATTGTACAATGTCGTGCCTGGCCCGTCACGGGTTATCAAAGCTAGGCCCGGTCGGGCCAAACCAGACCGTACGGGCCTAGCTTAAATTTTTTTTTTTAAATTTTTAGTTAAATAAAATATATATTATATTATATATAGAATTATAGATAATGTATAATATATTAAAATTATAAAATGAAAATTGTTAAAAGTTTATTAAATTACAAAGTTTATTTTTTTTATAATTTAAAATAAAATTAGTTTATAATTTATTAGAATTAAATTATAGAGTTTAAAATTTTTAAATAAAAAATTTAAACGAAAAATAAATTAAACAAAAAATTTCGTTAAAAAAAATTAAAAAGTCAAAAAACCAAAGCAAACTAAATGAGAAATGACCAATCAGTCAATAGATACCGAAGGTCCGAACCAAATAAATTCAAGTTTCAACGTAACGTAAAAATAAAACGTACAATTAATAAAAAATAAAACATCGAAATCAAAAAGCAGTGAATCATTATCAATCGTCAATCGGCATATCATGAGCATCATTAGCCGCAACATTAAGATCACTATCATATGAATCATCATCATCAACAATCAATTCCTCCGCTTTCGCAGTGGATGCGTATGTAGTCTCTATCCCAGCTCCAGCACGATCATAGATGCTAAACCTCGAATCCTTTAAATCCTTCAAATAGGCTAAGACCTCAACAATATCTGGACGTAATCTCAATCTCCTATCTGAAATTATGTTCACCACGATAGAAAAAGTAAACTCCGATGCTACGCTCGACACCGGAGGAGTTAGTTGATCCCGTGTCATCCTAGATAGCACGAGAAAGGTGAGCTCATATGATTTCAACTACTGTAATATATCAAGATTCTTAGTATCAAAATGTAATAGGATTGAGTAGTAATCGGTATCTAAGTACCGAGAAAGTTTGCTCCTATGTGATGGTCCACCCAATGTTTCTCCCTCGTTAGTTGAATGAAAAAATCATCATCTCCGAATAAGGTATCCATGTCCGTAATCACAATCTCACTACTATCACCATCACTACCATACCTAGTATCGTAACATGTGAACAAGTCAGTCAACTTTTTATTATTGAACCCTTCAGGTGGGTCTTTCAGGTTCATGCACTAGGAAATATAAGTCAGAGTATTTTTTATTCATTCCATCTTAACCCTAGGGTCCATGAATGTAGCGAGACAATAAAGAGATGGAACGGTGGACAAATACTTTAAGTATTTGGTTTTCATCTATGTAACCATATGGCTAAGTGTCGGGTCAGCTCGATACATCCTAAACATGCTACTAATGTTGCATATGCACCGGAGTGCAATGCAAGTAGTGGGCATTTAAACCGACGAACACATGTTCGTCGTGTCATAAAAAATCTTCAGGAATTTCATAAATGAAATTTCTGAAGCCCAGTCAGTGTCGTCAATAATAAGTTGGTCACTCTTACTATTGACGTAGTCGGAGATCATGTGTTCGTATCCAATACATGACTCCAACATAAGATATCTGTAATTCCAATGATGTCTTACAACAGATTGAAATTTTTTCTTCTTAAGATTCGCAGACAAACATATACTATCAAACTATTGTTGTCTGCGAGGAGTACGAATATATTTTAGTGCATTATGTATATTATCTAACGCGGGAGAACACACCTTCATATCCACTTGAACAATCAGGTTAATCACGTGACATATGCATCTAACATGAAAAATTTCTCCTAATAGTGTGTCTCTAATATTCCTAACAAACATGTTAATTACTACTCCATTATTAGATGTGTTATCGAATGTGATACTAAAAATTTTATTTTGAATTTTATATTTCCTAAAGATTTTTATCATACACTCAAAAATGGCCGGGCCATCATGAGAATGAAGAATCTCAGAGAATCCTAAAATTTTTTTATTCATAGTCCAGTTAGATTCTACTTAGTGGTTGGTGAGACATGCATAAGATGATTCATCGTGACTTGTCTAGACATCGGATGTCACAAACATCACTCCACTATATGCCACAAATTAATTAATTATTTTTTGTTTTTCTAACTTATACAATTTTAATATGTCATTCCTAGATGTGGACATAGGAATCCTACGATAAGCAGGCTGAAAATATGTCTGCATGATGCGCACAACCCTTGGATCTTCCGAAAATCTGATCGGAAGACCCATCAATATGATAAGTCTGGTCATGCCGTTCCTACCCAACTCGCTGGAGTATATGAAGGGAATAAATTGAGACTGAACTAGATTCAGTCTCAAAAAATGCAGTGCAAAGTTGAGTTTGTCTAGGATCTAATGGACCATGTTTTTTATGCATAATTCGGTATGCCTCTTAAGGTGCCCAGTCCCAAATGAACTCGTACAAGTTAAAATTATCATACAATATTTGTACTGTGCCATTTCTTCTTCCTCACCTCTAATATTTTTTTGTTTTATTATATTAAAATGAGTTCAAACTACAGAAGTCCTAGTTTTTTGTTTTTTAGAAGTTTGATTGATATGACTGGAGAAACCAAAGTTTCAGTAGCCTCAGACATCTATGTAATATTTTTATTTTCTAAATTTAAATATGTTTCATTAGTATTTGTCATTTTTTAGGATTTTTGTTAAACAGGACACTTATGTAGAGACTAGATGATATATTTTAGATTTAACTATTTTAGGTCTAGAGAGAGAGACTAAACTAGAGAGAGAGAGACTGAGAAAGAGAGAAAAAAATTAAAATAAATTACCAAGTAAAGCACCAAGGTCGATCTCGTGTACGGTGCACCACTGTCTAGCTCAAAATTTAAAACCCGAGTTGAGATTTTCGAAAAGCAAAGCCTAATGACGAAATCCTGAGTCTCGAAAGAGAGGAGCAAGAGTTTTGAGAGAGTGCAAATGTGAGATTTGAGAGAATAAATATTTATGAAAAACATAAATATTATAAAGAGGTGTGGATGATTTTATAGAATAAAGAAAATATTTTTTTTTTTAAAATAATTTTTTTTTGTTTTTTTTTGTTTTTTTAATATTTTAGGGGGCAGAATCATGAGGGCCGTTGGATTTTGCTCCCTAGCCGTTGGAGGCGAGATCCAACGGCTAAAATTTAAATTTTTTTTTTGCCCATTGTGGGGGGGGGGGGGGGTGGGAATCAAGTCGCATCGTGAGGGACCGTGGGTCGGGTCTGATTGGACCCGACCCACGGTCTTTTTGTGCGGGAAGCTAGGCCTGACTCACTGAGTCACAAGAGGGTGAGCAGTGACTCCTGACTCGTGCGGGAAGTCGGGAGCCCAGGTTTGAGAGTGCGGGACTGGGTATGACCCCGACCCATGCCACGGGCCACCGAACCGTGCTAGGTCAGGCACAACACGAGGCTTGGTTTGCCTCGGCACGACACGGGTCGTGCCTTACTCCGTCACGGGCCTGGGCACAATCGAACTGTGCTGGCCCATGCAAGGTCGAACTATGCCGTGCCGGCCCGGCCCGACCCGGTTGACATCTCTATATTTATTTGTTTTGTTCAATAATGAGATTAAGAATTTAGACATATCATGTTGGTAGAAATCATATGAATATAAATTTTTAGTATTATTTTAAAATAATACGTGGTCTACTGACTTATTTGATATTTAACATTGTATTAGAGTTTATTTTTATATGAATATGAATATTTTTTCAAATATGAGAATATTATGATCAAATATTATTGAAGATTTATCATTTTTAATAGGTTGGATGGATTTATAAAAGAGTTTTAAAGAAAAGATGAAAGAACAACAATTGAATGATAACATACCCAAATATAATGGTATTGAGATTATAAGCTGTGAAGATATGAACAAGACTGAGTGATATTAGATTGATTTGCATTTCTTTGGTATTTTTTTTTATTTTAAATTCATGTTTCTAGAGTCAGACATGAATGTAATTTTTTAAATAATTTTTTATATATTTTATATTAATCACATTTACAATGTAGTTTATATCTAAATTTTAAACAAATTTTTTATTTTATTTTATTTTAGATATGTTATTGATATATTAAATGTAGGCAACAAACATGCTTCATACATTAGCCTTTTTGGGTGGCTTGGCTACCCCATGTTGCCTTGGTCTCTGCCCACTGCCTGGTGGCCGGTGGCAACATTAGGACTGCAGTCTGATGCTTATGATGGCTAACCCAGACTAGCCCGGCCTATTGTGCTGAGAGTGAGTTGAGTCCATCCTGACTCAGCATGCTTGTTTTACTCTTTGGGCCAATGAGCCATGCTGAGCCTCACTTCCATGCTGCCATTTTAGCATGACACGGCCTGGGTGGATGTTTTGTGGTATGTCAAGCATGGCACGGTTCATGTGAAGCCTAAAAAATTCATGAAATTTAATAAAGACATATATTGATAGACACTTGTAAGTGAAGAAGAGTTATTAATCCAAATATATTCCTTTAATTATTGCCATATTTAAACACATTAAAGCATGAGTCGTATTAAAAAAAAAGTAACATTAACATTAATCACTGCTCTATCAGTCTTAGATGATTAAGATTTGTATCATTTTTGTGTACTAGTATATTCAAGAATTTACTTTATTTTCTTGAGCAACATATTGTAATGTCTTAAGAAAAGATTCAAAGTATAAGATTTGAAAAGATACACGATGAGAAAAGAATGAGGAAGATATTCATTTATAAGGTAATTTATAGTTAAAATTATTTTTCTTAGACATTTTTATTGGAATACTTCTATCACATAAAATAGTTTTTTAACATATCAACTAACTATATATTATTATTTTCTATAATATTATTTTGTGAGAATATGCTAGCATAAAATATTTAGTGTATGATCTTATGATTATTATAATGGAGATAGAGATCATACTAAATATGCACGACTTTTGTTTTAATATGAGATATTAGAGTGATTAATATCTTGATAGTCTCAACCCTCAAATTTAAAGAGGATGTATTTGATGATTATTGAAATCGAGATATACTGTCATTGAACGAAGATATTTGCTTTTGAATCAAGGAATAACTAACCTTGGATTTTTTTTTATGAGATTTGATAATTCAGTATTTGTTTAATCGCACTAAAAAGAAGTATTAATGATTAATTAGTATAATTACTAAAAATATCAGATATATATTTTATGTTATCACTCAATGATTTTTCAATTATTTATGAATTAATTAAAATAAAAAAAAATAAGTCGTGTGAAACAAAAATCAAACAAGCAAGTAAAATATATATAATTATCAATAAAATATAATAAAATATTTATTTTTATCTTGAATTTTAATTTATTAGGCCATCATATGTTTGAATATATTAAATTCAATGAATTATTATTTATAATAGTTTAATCTCCATGTTAAAAAACTCTAATATATTATTATATTTTTTTAATTGACATGCTTTATAATCTAAGATAGTTATGTCTCTAAAACTATGAACTAAAATTTTTATCTTTATTAAAGATAAGTGATCAAGTCGAGAATAAATAAATTCTAGATCAATATTATCAAGTATTTAATGGGATATCTAATGATAGAAGTAGTGATTTATAATTTATTATTCTTAATTTCTTAAGTATTTTTTCTTTTAATAATTTGATCCTTAAAATTAATATTAGTGGAAGATAAAATAATGATAGTATGAGTTGTTAAAAAGATAAATCATAAAAAAAATTATTTTGACAATAAGAAAAAGAATACTTGAATGTTTTAATTACTAATGATTTTAACTAATCTATTAGTGATTATTATAATATTGAGGAAATAATGAGAAAAATAATAAATAATAAGTATTTACTTGTGATGTGATTGTCAACCCCACGAGTCAATAACTTAATATTTTGAAATAACAAGATGAGTTGTAAGAAATGTAATACTTGACGAATGAAAATTATATATTGTTGTCTTATAATGAGGAATTCTGCATATTACACTGTATTAAGGGTCTTTTTGAGAGAATTCTATGAGAATCTTGAGATAATTTTGATAGTCAGTTTGTCTTCCTCAAAAACTTAGTGTCTTCCGTTACTTTTTGGAAATAATTCTCTATAATTTTCTCTGGTGTATTCGTTTCTTCATGTGGTGTGTATTATTCTGATCTTCTACCTTGGTCTCTAATATGAATGGACTCTTTCCATCTCTATGATATGCTATATGAGATTTCTCATTTGTGGGTCTCTCTCTGGCTCGCATATCTGAAGTGTCTGATGACAGATCATTTGTTGAGGTGGCAAACATGCTGGACAACATGTCTTGATTGAGCTGTCAAGTCGGCTGGGCAGACCAGGCTCGGCCCTAGGAACGACTTGATTGAGCTGTGCTTGGCCCGGCATGACATGGTGCAAAACTGTGCCTGGGTTCGTGCCGGGCTGGCTTTCGATACAGTTCGTGCTGAGTTGTGTCAAGCTCTTTCTGGCCTCATGTTGGGCCAGGCACGACCCAGCTGCATGGCCCAAAGGCACGATTCATCGACACGACCTGAAACATGCCCTGGATCTTGAGCTGGTGTTTGGCTGTGGTTCGAACCTGACTGCCAGAATGTTTGCCCATTACCCGTGATTGTGAGCCATGATTGTGAGTCATGACCATGAGCTGTCGGGCTCAGCTCGAGCTTGAGCCCAGAGCCTAGAAGCCGAAGCTTCTTGGAACTATTGGGTCGAACTGACTTAATGATCAAAAAAAAATTCAAAATAATAGCGTTTTCAGCCATTGGATTCAATCCCAACGGCTAGGGGGTGAAATCTGATGTCTGTCAGGATTCTACCCAAAAAAAAATCCTAAAAAAAAAATAAAAAAATTGATTTTTTTAAATTATATTTTTAAAAGCTATAAATATATCTTCTCTCATTTTCTAATTTATATCTTATTTCTATTCATATCCTTATTTTCTCTTTTTTTCTCTCATATCTTTTCTCTCACTCTCTCTTTCTCTCTCGTATCATCTCTCGTTCTCTTTTCTTTCAGGACTCGGGTGTGGATTGTGGTGCGTACATCGGTTATTGGACATCACACATCATCAAACAAATGAGATTTTATGCTTTATGAATATTATTTTTTAAATTTTATTTAGTTTTTTTAATTTTTATTTTAATAATTAGTTTATTATAAAATAATATCTAATTTAAAAAACATAATTTAGAATATAATTAATAAACTATAAAATTAAAAATGATAAATAATAAGTTTAATAATGATAACGAAATTAACAGTAACGTAAACATAAATAATTATAATATGGATAATAATAATCCAACATAAAGTTTTGAGGCCTGCTTAAACATTATTTTCTTTCGTGGTTTCAACTCAAACATCTAAAAAATAAAATACTAGTAAAAAATTAATAGTTTAGATTTACTTTAATATTATATAAAATAAAAAATATTAGGAGTACAGATGAAGAATTAACACAATATAAATATTATAAAAAAATTTAACTTATAAGAGTTCATATGAGACTAAGCATATTAAGAGACATGCCGAATAATGTACCAAAAAATATGGTGCTTTAGATCATAGACAAATTCAACTTAGCAGTGAGGTTTTTGAAGTTGAATCCAGTTCAGTCTTTATGTTGAATCCTTTTATATACCGCAACTAGTTAGGAAGGAAAGATAATTCCAAACTGATCTTCACGATGAGTCTTCCTATTATATTTTTGGAGAATTCAATGGTAGTCAGTATCATACCGATTTATTTTCAGACTATATATCATAAAATTCCTAGGTTCACATCTATGAATTACATATTAAAAATATAAAAAAAGAAATAATAATTAATAAATTTAGGGAATATAGTGGAGTGGTATCTGTGGCTTCTAATATATAGACTAATCGCGATGATATATATTATGCATGTTTTATTGTCTATTATGTAGATTTTAAATGGACACAAAATAAAAAAATATTAGGATTTTCAGAGATTTTTCATTCTTATGATGACTCAATTATTTATGAGTACATGATGAGAATTTTTAATGAATATAATATTCAAAATAAAATATTTAGTATTATATTTGTTAACGTATGTAACAATTAAATAGTAATTAACATATATGTTAGGACTATTAGAGATGAGTCATTAGGAGAGATTTTTTATGTTATATGTATTTGTCACATCAATAACCTCATAGTACAAGTGAGGATGAATATTGTTTCCTTCGCTTTAGAAAATATACGTAATTCACTAAATTTCTTGCTATATATCGCAGACAATAAAAGTTTGATAGACTCTGTTTGTCTATGAGTTTAAAGAAGATGAAATTTCAATCAGATGTGAGGTATCATTAGAATTACATATACCTTATGTTGGAGTCATGTGTTGGATATGAATATGTGATATCTAACTACGTCAATAATAAAAGTGATAAACTTATTATTAATGATATTGATTAGGCTACATAAATTTTATTTATAAAATTCCTGAATATTTTTTATGACAGGATGAATATGTATTTGGCAGTTTATATTCACACGACTTGTATTATATTCAGATTTATATGTAATATTAGTAACATGTTTAAAATATTTAGAGATGAATTAATATTTAGTGACAATGTTCTTGAGACGAAAATCAAATACATGAAGTACTGATCTATTATTTGATTTATTTATTATCTGGCTGCCTGCATTGATCATAGGGTTAAAGTTAAATGAGTAAAGAATATTTTGACATACATATCCTCGTGCATGAACTAGGAATATTAACCTGAAGGGTTTATTCACGAGAAGTTAACTAAATTATTTATATACTGTGATATTAGATATTGTAGTAGTAGTAGTAGTCAGACTCCGAATATAGATATTGATGTTATATTTAAAAATGATGACTTCTACATTCAGTTAGCAAAGAAAAAATGATAGAGTAAACTATTGAATATGAGTGAGTTTTCTCAATATTTAGATATCGATTACTGCTCAATCCTATCATATATTGATAACAAGAACCTTGATATTTTATAGTGGTGAAAATAATAAGTGTCTACTATCTTATGTTGTCTAAGATGACACATGATCTATTGACTTCTTTAGTGTCGAACATAATATCGGAGTTTTTTTTTCTATTGCAGTGAGTGTGATTTTATAACATAGATTGAGATTGTAATCAGATATTATTGAGATATTATCATGCATGAATGATTGTGAAGATCCAAGCTTGGGTATTCAAGATCGTACTGTAACTACAACAAAAGTGGATGAGTTAGTGGCTGATGATGATTCGCAAGACTTTGATGACAATTGAAATTGAGTCTACTGCCTACCGCCTATCACTAGTGATACCTTCATATGTTTATGGGATTGATCATTTTTGGATTGACTATTAATTTTTATTATTTGAGATTATTGCTTGTATTATTATTTTATTTTTTATTTATTCAGGCACTTGTGAGATTTATGTTGATTTTTGATATATTGATTTTTTTTTTTTGAGCTTGATTTGTTATTTTATAATTTTTATTTGTATTACGTAATGAAAATAAAATAATTAAAAAATATAATATTTATATTATGTTATTTTTTTTGAGTTATGAGTTGTGACTTGTGAATGGATTGATCAATCACAACTCACAACTCACTAGGCTGTGTTGGCTTGACCTGGCCCAACACCATCAAAACTATGCTTGGAATTATCATGAGCTGATTTAGACTGATGGATTGGGCCATGTTGGGCCTAAATGGATGACCCTTGATCTGCTAGACCATGCAACTGACTTGATATTGCTTGACACAACCCAATTTGCCCAACATGCCATTGGGTTGTGCTGGGCTTCCTATATGTTTATGCATGCTAGGTTGACATGACGTGATTTTTAACTAGGCCGTGTTGGCTCGGCACAGTGGCCTAGTCTAGGTTGTAGAAAAATGGTCTAGAGGGGGAATACACAATCACTCAAAATTTGATTGTGAAACTCTGTAAAAGTATTGAGTTTTGAGTAAAAAAATCATTTTAATATGCTTTTTTGTCTCGTAGTTTGTCAATTTCACCATTGTGAAGTGAGTAATATGAGTAATAATTTGCTTTTATTCTTTTAAACTATTTTAGTCACAATCACATAAGTTGAGAAATAATTTTGCGAGATCACATAATATCTTATATGTCATGCAAAATAAAAACAAAGAGATATGATATGTCTCAATGAATTATTACATGTTAATTAACAGTTGCGAATTAGTTTGTAATCAAATTCTTTTTTCACAATTCCAAGAGGCTACTTTGTTGGATTGTCATATTTCTCTTGAATAAAGAATTATATCCAAACTCTCATGGACAATTGTGTGTAATTCTGTTTTTTTGAGTCCCTACAAGATAATAATCGAGATTTTAACTTCCTCTATTAGTAGAAATACATAATGTGAACCATACTATAGTACTTATAAAAATCATCACAATGCACAATACCACATTGATGTAGACACTTTTATTTTATTTTATTTTGCATTGCACTCCATTGTGCACACTACATACTGCACACCCATTTGCACTGTACCTCCTCTACTGCACTCACCGCCACATCATGTTAGTGCAGTGGGTGTTGACGATACACACACCACACACACCACATGTTGTAATGGATGCTAACAGTGGGTTGATGTCGATAATTCTAGCACGTCAATGCAATCCACACATTAATACAACACTGTACTATGCATATATGCACCTACACACATACACACTCCTTGCACATGTCTGTATTGTTGCGGATGCACAATTCCTTTCTATAGGGTATGCTAACCGTAGTTTTGATACCATGTACAAAATGACAGAAAAGGTTTCTTCCATATTCATGAAAAACAACTTGGTAACATTAAATAATATAATGGAATTTTAAAACTATAGATAGAAAGGAAAAACTATGAGTAGCCAACATGTTAGTTGCTTACATAAAAAACATAAAAAACATAAAAAATAATTTAAAATAAATAAAAAATGCAACACACAATATTTTAAGTGTTGCATAGCATATTTGTTTATTTTAACAAAAAGTGTGCCCTTTAGATTTTTTTTTGTTTGTGTTTCAAACTTTGTATTATTTATTTATACTCTTGAATCATGAATTATGAATATGAATACAATTAATTTTTGTTTACAATGCTAACTAAACTTTTGAAAGGCCCTAATCGGCATCAGCATACACATCTCTAAGTAATTAATATTGGTGGTTGTTGCTGTTGTCAGTGTCACTATCAAATATTCATACGTGAATATTTTTTCATCAGATAGAAAATTGGTCATGAATTTGGCTTTGCTTATGCTACTAAATTTGACTTTCCATGTTGAATCACAATCAATAATTGATAGAGGTGTCAAATGTGTCATGCAGGTGTCTCACATATGGTAAGTATAAATTCAATAGTAATTTATATTTGTTTAAAATTTTTTTAGAACTGCAGATAAACAGAAACTATCAAATTTTTGTTATTTGCTGGGTGTCATAAGATATTTTAGTGAATTATGTATTTTTTCTAAAGTGGGAGAAATCACATTTATCTCTGCTTATACAATCAGATTAATAATGTGATACATATATTTAATATGAAAAATTTTTCTTGATGAATCATCTCTAATAATCTTAATAAATATATTAATGGTTATTCCATTATTAGATATAATATTAAATTTGATACTTAATATTTTATTTTGAATATTATAATATTTAATGATTCTTATCATGTACTCATATATGACAGAGTCATCACGTAGATGAAAAATCTTTAAAAATTCTAAAATCATTCTATTAAGTATTCATTTAGAATCTACATAGTAAACGATGAAATATACAAAATATATATTATCATGACTATTCTAGATATCAGACGTCATGTATATCATGAAATTATATTGTTTAAATTCATCAGTTATTATTTATTTTTCTAATTTATAATATTTTAGTATGGTGTTACTATATGTAGACATAAATCTTATGATATGCATGCTGAAAATAAGCCAGCATGATATTGATTACCATACGATCCTCCGAAAATCTAATCGGAAAATCATTCATGGTGATTAGTTTGATAATGTAATTTTTTCGTAACTTGTTGTGGTATATGAATGAAGATTAGTATATTAGTTGAACTAGATTCAACCTCAGAGATCCCATTGCTCAGTTAGGTTTATCTAGTATCTAATGTATCATATTTTTTGGTACAATGATTGACATGTCTTTTTAAGTGTTTAGTCTCATACATACTCCTAGATGTATATGATTTTTTATAATATTTGTATTGTGCTGATTTTTTATCGGTATCTTAAAAATTTTTATTTTATATTATGTTAAAGTAAGTTAAAATACAAATATCTTTTAGTTTTTTGTTTGTTTGCTATATGAGTTTGAGTCGATGTCATGGAAAAGATGTCCACATACTCCTAGGTCGTGCCACATGGACGTGCTCAACCAACCATGTGATGAGTTAATTAAAAAAACACATCACATGTACATAGTTGGGCTGGGCAGGTTTTTACAAATATAAAAATATATATTTTATTAAATACCGGGAGGGGCGGGCACGATCCGATTGGACTGCGCCTGTTACCCATTCTGAGGTTTGGGGCACGGTACCCATGCAGCCGGACTGTGCCCGTGGGCCAGACACCAGGGTCGTGCTTGGTCCAACACGAGGCCCGGCACCTCCTGGCATAGCACAACACAAGCTGTGCCTCGGGCCAGCATGATCTGGGTCCAGAGATGGTTTTGGACCGTGCCTTGCCAGGCTAGGCACGGCTCAGTCGGACGGTGGCCGGGCTGTCCGGCCCATTTGTCACCTTTAATGGCTCCTTAGTTGAACCAATTCAAGTTATAGCTTTGCAGTGTAAATGTCACATTTTTTATTATTTTATTAAGATCTGTTAGTTTCTCTGTTTGAATTTTTGGACAGTTGTTCTTATTCAGGTTTATGACCGTATTAAAGTTCCATTATTGACCTTAGTTAATTCTGGAAGTCCAGAACAGTCATATGCCATTCTAGCTCACTTGCATCTCTTGGTAATTCGTGCACCTTGCATATTTTCACAAGACTACAAGCACTTCTATTGCCAGTACAGCGAGCCTTCTTATGTCAAAAAGTTGAAGCTTGAAATGTTGACTGCAATTGCAAATGTGAATAATACTTATGAAATAGGTGAGCTAACAACGTATCAATGCATATTTTGATGCCTGATAGAATAGTTGACTAATCAATGGTGATTCTTGTACATTCCTTTCTAAACATATCATCTTGGCTTCAGTGACAGAGTTGTGTGAATATGCTGCAAATGTTGATATACCTATTGCAAGAGAATCAATTCGTGCTGTTGGAAAAATAGCATTGCAGCAGTATGACGTGAATGCTATTGTTGATAGGCTTCTTCAGTTTCTGGAGATGGAGAAAGACTATGTGACTGCAGAAGCTCTGGTAGGTAAAACATTTGTTTTATTTGAAATACTCATTAATGGAGCATATGCAGAAAATATGTTCCATGTTTTGTGAATTGATGAAATGTTAGAGATGTCTTTCCTCCAGGTTCTTGTTAAAGATCTCCTGAGGAAATACCCTCAGTGGAGTCAGGACTGCATTGCTGTTGTTGGGAATATCAGTAGGGGGGATATTTATGAGACTAATGCTAAAGCAGCTCTTATATGGATGTTAGGAGAGTATGCTCAAGACATGGAAGATACTCCTTATGTCCTGGAGAGTTTGCTTGCAAGTTGGGATGAGCATTCTGCCGAGGTAACCAAACAATTGTTTTCTCTATTAGTTAGTGTTATAGTTTATTATTTTTAGTTGTTAGTAATGGGAGTACCCGACCCGCAAATGTCAAATCTCTATTTGTCTAGCATTGGGCATTAAGTAAAAATTGAGTAATTGTGATTGTTGAGTTTTTTTTATTGTTTATTATTTTTTATTTGTTTTTCATCGTTTAAAAGTACCTAACTTGTGGACTGTTTTAAATCATATAAATAATATTATGTATATTCAAAAAAATAATTTTTCCATTTCTATTAATTCTTTTTCTTTTATCTTCAAACTTTCTCCTCGCTCACTCGTCTCTCCCATCTCCTTCCTGAAACTAGCTCTAAGAGAGAGCATTAGCATGGTATTAGAGGTGACTTTAGCAGCTGAGATGATGGCTACAATTAGAGGTGTCAAACGGGCCGGCCCAGCACGGCACGGCCCGTTTTTCACGTGCCCAGCCGTGCTACCGTGCCGTGCCGGGCACGGCTTGGCTTGGCCAGGCGGCACGGGCGCACGGCAAGGCAGGGCAGGCGGGGCGGGTCGGGTCGGGTCTGTTTGGACCCGACCCGCGGTCTTTTTACTGGGGGCGGGGCCCGGTTGGGTCACGAGTCACGACTCACGACCCGGCACGCGTGGCACGCCGCCAGTGCCACGCGTGCTTGCGTGAACCGGCACAGGATGGACCCGTGCCGGCGTGCCGTGCCAAGGCACGGCACGGCACGTGCTTTGCTTCGCCCGGGCCCGGGCACGGTTTTTGAACGTGCCGGGCCGGCCCAGGCATGGCCGAACCGTGCCGTGCCTCGTGCTGGGCCGGGCCGGCCCGGCACGTTTGACACCTCTAGCTACAATGTCAACATAGTTTTTGGGTGAATAGATAGCCTTTTTTTTGCAATGGTGGTAACCAAAACTGGTGCCTGTGTATATGTTTAAATTTTGTAAAATTTGTATTTTCAAAAATTTTGCTTAACACAATAGCGGTTTGTACAAAATTATTATTTTAGAAATTTTGCATAATATCATATTTTTGGATATCTGTATGCAAGTGTATTGTGACTAAAAGAGAGAGAATAATTGGATTTAGTGTGAGTTCACTTGGATTCAGTCATAGTTTCATGATATCTTCATCACAAAGTGGCAAAAAGCGAGCTAGGAGATCAAGTAGATGTACCCCAAGAAATTGAATGGCAAAATTGACTTGCTCTTTGTGGGAGATGAAACACACTTGGGAGAGGTGTTGGAGATGACATTATGAATTATGATAGACTTTTCAAGGCTGAGAGGCTATTTAATAAATTATTAGACATATCATGTTGGTTCATCTATAAACATGTTTATTGGTCATGTTGCATTGATGCTTTTTTAGGAGTAGTATGCTAGATATCATTTTGCAGGTGTTATTGGCATGCACACATCAACTTCTATTGTATTTTCTGTCCACAATCTCTTTTTTAATTTTTTGATAGTAGATTTAAGAGTAAACACTTATACAATAGATAATTATAATATTTTTATTTCTCTTGTCAAGTCTAAAATTTTTGATATTATTATGATAATTAATATTGTTATATGAGGCAAGAGGCAAGATAATATCAATAATGGATTTTTTAATGCATGTATTTCATGTAATATAATTTTATCATTTTTTTGTATTCTATTAGCTATTTCACAAAACAATAATATAGTGATATTATTTTTTTCTCTACTAGTATTTTTACATAGGATCTTAGATATTTTTTTCTGAAGTACTTATTTATTTCTTATAATGATAAATTATATTGATAGAATTGAGTGTACTCATATCATATATAATTATATGCGAGATTTATTTTCAAAATTAATACGTAATCTAGTAATATGATGTAGACAAGTATATATGATGCAGATGAGACCCAAAGAAAAAGTTGATTGATTAAAGACTAGGTTGATAGTGAGAGATGTTACACATATTTATTGTATTGACTACTATACCACATCCTCTCTTGTGATCAAGATGATCATTATTAGATTATTATTTTTTATTTTAATATCATATATGTGAATTGTTTATCTGTTAAATATAAGGAATATATTTTTACATTATAATCTAGGAGACATAATTATCTAACAATCGCCATGATTCAATGTTCCTGAGAGTATAAGTTGAGCATGCAAATTATGAAAGACTATTCATGACCTCGAGCAGTTTTTTATGATATGGTATAGTAAAATTTTTTCTATACTTACTATATTTGGTCTTATGTGACGCATGTCATATTATTTTTGTTTTTTTGTGGACCCGAAGATATATGATATTATTTGTATATGTTGATTTTGATTATAGGAGCTTTTTAGTTGGGTATATCCCAATTGAGATTATTTTTATAAATTGTATTTTAGATGAAAATTTTGAAATGTCTAAGGTATTATCTTGGTATTGAGGTTAGATGCTTAAGAGATATAATTTTTTTTCAGAATAGATATGTTTTAGATATTTCATCTAACCTTGGTATGTCGTGATGTGAACTTGCTAACGTGCCACTTGATCTAGATCTAAATTTATATATACAGGTTGGTTTGTCATTTGACTCCACTAGTTATAAGATGATTGTATGAAAACTAAACTATTTGATAGTATATATGTTTGATATTACCTAGGATGTCAGTATAATTAATTAATTTTTAGATTTTGATAGATAGATTTAAATAGTTTCAGTGTTTAAGATTATTAGATATGTGAAAAATATTTAAAGATTTGAAATTATGTTTAAAGATCATGAACATAGTTAGATAAAAGTATATTTAAATTCTAGTTGGCCTCTAATGATTATAAAGAAAAAATTTGTCACAAGTTTTGTATTTTTTATTGGCAACCTCATCTCATATAAAAAATAATTATAGAGGTAAATGATTATTTTGAGATCAAGTACAAAAGTAGAATATATGATTCTAATGTTAGTTATTTGTGTGTTTTAGTAGACTAGATACTTATTGGAAGAGTTTTGTCTAATAGTTTAAAGATCGATGACACTTTACTTTTAACAGCTAGATAATATGGTACATTACTATTAATTTAGTTTCAATGTTTCACGAGTAAATACAATATATTGAGGTTTGTTGGAGATTATAGTTATGCACTTTATTTTTCCTTATTATTAATGGGATAATCCGACATGTGGGATGACTCAACTCATTAGCTCATTATTTAACTGTATGAGATGTGTTATTATTGTAAATAAGATTTGTTATATTTCTTTTTTTATCTTTGGTCCTCTTCATGGTATTGAGTGCTATTCTTGGAAAAATAGATCCTGTGATGCATGTGTGGGTAAGATTGAATAGAAAATAATGTGCATTATACTAGCATAGTGCATACATCTGTTTTGAACGGGGAAAATCATGCGCATGCTGTGTGTGGTGGAGGTGTCAAAATACCCACTACAATGATGCCATTGGAAATAAGATGAACACTTCATAGGCACCATGGACGATATGCTAGAAGGTAGATTGGGTTTCTAGATTTTTCCAAATTAGGCTTTGGAAAATTCTTTGATTTGGGGTTTTAGGAAATTTTACCTAATTTAGGATTTCAAAATATAAATCTAAGTTGGGATTGTTCATGCGAGGGAATATAGGTTGGGTTTTTTATTAGTAGCATTTTAGAAAACAAGAAGGAAAGTTGGTGCATTGAGTATGAAGAGATATTATCATAATTGATATATATATTCGATGAGTCATACACCGTCAGAAGATAAGTCATATAAGAGATATATATTTGATATTATTTCTAAATATGAAACCAATGGTAGAAAATCACTTTTTGTGAGATAATCAGATTACTAGAGCTATCCAAAGTTCTCACAGTTTTTTTTGTCATAATGGTTGTTCTCTTTTGATTTATAGGTTTTTCATTTTTTATGTTTGATCCTTATATTTTTGGCTATTGAATTATTAACTAATAACCTAATAATTATTTTAACTAATGTTCTTTTGTTATTATATATTGTTCTTACTTTTTGAATATTATGATAGTTAATAATAATTCATCAAAAATCATGAGATACAATAAATTTTAACTTGATTTTTCATTTATTTTGCTTGTCTTATTCTCAATTATTATCATAGATAATTTAATCTTGATTTTTTTATTTTTTCTAATATTTATTTTTAGGATTGAAAGACTCTAAGGAAAGATTTTCTTGGGATTGAATAAAATGGATCATTTGTCTTTTCTTTTATGGTAAGATTCTATGATGAATTTGAGAGTGTGTTTGACCGATTACTTATATATTCTCAACTTGACTATCAATTATTTGTTAAGTTAAAAATATTTTATTTTTGTTTTAAGGATATATTTATTATAGAGTGTTATATATATCAGCTAAAAAAATATATCAAAGCTTCAAATCCTACAAGATAGTTTAGTATAATTGGAAACCCATTTGATTGGATATATTTAGATGTATGAGGACCTATTAGAGATATGACTAGAGATAATTTTAGATATTTAATTATTTTTATAAATAATTGCTTATAATATATATGAATATTATTATTTTGTGATATATCATATATATTTATCTAGTTATTTTATAAAATAATAAAAAATTGATTTGATTATTATATTAAAATAAATATGGAGTGATAATGTATTATAATATATATTAGACATATTTAGAATGTATTGTATAAATCATAATATTATACATCAGACTTTCTATGTTGGTACACCCTCATAGACACAATGCATTAGACATTGTGTAGATTATGATATATCAGATATATTTAGGATGTATTGTGTGGAGTGATGGTGCATTTGAGTATATATCAGATATTTAATTGATACTACTTGAATATTCTTATTTTGAAAGTGTTCTGAAGTATTTTTAATGAATATAATATTAACCATAAATTATAAGAGTTATGTACGAAAATAATGTATTAAAAAAAATTTTAAATTTAAGTTTGGTTTCAAAAATATGTCCAAACTAGTATGTTTGGAAACAGCGTGACAATGCCCGTCGTTGTGAATGGTGACCATTGTCATGCTATTGAATTTTTAAAATCAGAAGCCATCGTGTGAATGTCGACTATTGAAAATACTATTATCGTTATCTTAGCTCGCCCCTCGCCCATCTCCCCTCACCCGTCTACCCTCATCTCTTGCTCCTTTTTATCCACCCCTCTCCCCTTCTTGTCTCTAGGAGCTCCTTCGTGGAGTTCCGTTGAGCTCCACAATGGAGCTTGAGGAGCTCCAGCGAGCTCCACGTCGAGCTAGCTGGAGCTCCATTGTGGAGCTCGACGGAGCTCTTTGAGCTCCATGTCGAGCTCGATGGGCTCTTTCATGGGGCTCAGTCGAGCTCCAGCTAGCTCGAAGTGGAGGTAAATGGAGCTCGACAGAGCTCAGTGAGC
The DNA here is from genome assembly GCA_029783825.1 of Sapria himalayana. Lineage (NCBI taxonomy): Eukaryota > Viridiplantae > Streptophyta > Magnoliopsida > Malpighiales > Rafflesiaceae > Sapria > Sapria himalayana. The sequence goes on along the minus strand of JAREIK010001563.1, from coordinate 11,507,326 downwards.
TCAACTTCGAGCTCATTAGAACTCGACAGAACTCCATGAAAGAGCTCGATGGAACTCCATGAGGGAGCTCGTCGAGCTCTACTGAGCTCCACTACGAGTTCGTTGGAGCTCGACGAGCTCCTTCGTGGAACTCCATCGAGCTTCACGTCAAGCTCGTTGAAGCTCCACGAAGGAACTCCTAGAGACGGGCGGTGGGAGAGGGGTGAGAGATGAGGGCAGACGGGCGAGGATAGAGGGGCGAGATAACAATAATGATGTTTTCAATAGCCGTCATTCACAACGCCGGCTTTTGATTTTAAAAAATCAATAGCTTGGCAATGACTGCCGTTCAAAATGATGATTATTGTCATATAATTTTCAGACGTACTAGTTTAAGCATATTTTTGAAATCATCCTTAAATTTTGAATTTTTTATTTTAAATACATTATTTCCGTACAAAACTCAAACTATCGATCATCTATCTTGGAGAAAGATTATTTAGCCTACTCATAGAGTTGTTTGAAGTATGTGTTTTGTCTACAATATATCTCTAGGATGCGATAAGTTGACACATAAGATTTTGCGATATATTTTTCTTTAATATTGTACTGTTTAAAGATGATATAAATATTTTTTATTAGAAATCGTTAGAATTTTAGTGAATAATGTTATTTTTTTGGGCATTATTTTTTTTATTAACTTTAAGAAGAATAAGAGTCTAGAGATATATTTGGACCTGTTACTCTCATCTTTTATTTTGTAGTTTCATATGGACCTCTAACTAGGAAGGAAAGTTACTTGATAATTTATTTGAATTTGTTGGTTCACAATATGATGACACTTTCATATTATCATCAATGTATCAATAAATACAAAACATGTAGATTTTGAAGAAATTGAGATTTCTAAGGAGCGAAAATGTTTTTCAAGTCCAAATAATATAGTAGCTTGCATGTCTATTTTAATTTAGGCCTTAAAGTTCAAATAAAATAGAGTAGCCCATGATAAATCAGCTAATGATAGACTAGACTATTGACTACTTAGACCTTAAAGTCTATACTAGGACAGAGAACATATACAATCTCCTCAGAATAGAGATGAGTCTATCAAGGAATTAGTTGATATTGAAGCTGATTCTTCTGATGTTGATCTTTTGATAACTCTTTGAAAGGGACAAAAAAATTGTGCTAAGCATTCATTTGCACATTTATTATTTTATATGTATTTCTTTCCTTTTTTGTATCATATTTTATGATGGTACCAAAATGCTCAAGTCTCTTTTTGATGTATTATCTCTCTTAGGATGATGATATTTTATGATGGAAGAGATAAATAGCTTTCACTCTAATAAAATATGAAAATTCATACCATGATTTATGAGGAGGCTTGTTGTTGGTTGCAAGTAGGTATATTCTATTTAAATTAGCATAATTGTGAAAGTAGATTGTCTTGAGGCAAGACTTGTAATATGAGGATTTACTTCGATATTTGGTGTGAACTAACAAGATTTTTTTTTCTTAGTGGCCAAGATGATTTAGATATGGATCCTCACTTTACTACTATATCATATAAGTAGATGTTATATCAACTAGATGTGAAGATTATTTTTCTTCATTTTGAATTTGAGGTATTTATGGAATAATTACTTGAGTTTTGAATAATACAGTGAGACATAGTTTATAAAATTTGAAAGATACTTTATGGCTTAAAGCAGTGATATAGATATTAGTTTGTGAGATTTATATAGGCAATCACTGGGTTTGGTTTGCACAAGTATTATTATTATTTTTGTTCTTCCATAGGAGCCCTAATGGTAGGGTTATTTTTTATATGTAAATGATATATTAGTTATGAAAAATGATGAATTAAGAGTCATTCATCTCAAAGAGTATATTCAATCTAGAGGTGTAAAGAGCTCATATTCGATGGTATACTCTGTTGTTTTTTCCTCGCTAATTAAATAAAAAAATCATCATATTTAAATATGATATCTATACCTATACTCGGAGCTTCATTACTACTATTATCATACCTAGTATCGTAGTATGTAAAGAGCTTAATTAACTTCTCGTGATTAAATCTTTTAGGTTGGTTTTCATAGTTCATGCATGAGGATATATATGTCAAAATATCTTTTATCCATTTGATATTGACCATAGAGGTCCATGCAGATAGTCAGATAATAAAGAGATAAAATGGTGGACCCGTACTTTAAGTACTTGGTTTTCATCTTTATATCCATATCGCTAAGTGTCGGATCATCTCTAAATTTATTAAACATGTTACTAATGTTGTATATATACCTAAGTGTAATACAAGTCGTACGAGTATAAATTGGCGAATACATGTTCGTCATATCATAAAAAATACTAAGGAATTTTATAAATAAAATTTTTATAGCCCAGTCAGTGGCATCAATAATAAGTTTATCACTCTTACTATTTACTTAGTTGGATATCATGTGTTAGTATCCAACACATGACTCCAACATAATGTATATGTAATTTCAATAGTATCTCACGTCTGATTAGAATTTTTTCTTATTTAGACCCGTATATAAACAAAGACTACTGAACTTTTATTGACTATGAGATATGTGAATATATTTTGTTAGTCACAAGTGTTTTCTAAGGTGAGGGTACATATCTTTATCCCTGCTTGTACTATAAAATTTATGTCGTGTCATACTGAGGGTATTCAGTCCGCATAACTTGCAAGCACGACTCAGGTGCCTGGCACGAGGCCATGACATGAGCGTCGAATGATGCACGATGGCCGACACGATGCCCAATGAGGGATAATACATTGATGGGTGACGGTGGTGCAATCCTAATTTTCCTAATTTTATCTTAACCTAAAATAGTTTCAACTCGAACTCGGGCTAATTTTGGACCGTGGGCTGTGCTGGGTTTGCCCTCCAGTGAACTGTATTGTGCCTAGCACGACATACGAGGTCAGTTAGATCTGAAAAAAATGGGTCGACCTTTTTGACACCCGTATGGGGGGGCATGATTTGGGTATTACCAAAATTTCATGCCTTCATGCCACAGTACCAGGCCGTGCCTGGCCTAGCACGAAGCCTGTGTTACCTCAGCACGGTATGACACAAGCCGTGCTGAGAGCCAGCCTAACACGGGTCTAGGCATAGGTCTGAACTGTGCCATGCTGGGCTAGGCATGGCTGAGTCGGGCCGGGCTGAGTTACCCAGCCTGTCTGATGCCTCTAATTCAATCACAGTTCTAGATAGACTCTGGGAGACTTGTAAATTTATATTGATATATAGGTTATTCACTTTGGGAGAAGCATTGTGTTCTCACATAGGAGATATGCGTTTGATATTCTTACACAGATTAGACTTTTTGAGTTATTTTTTAGTAAATACTTCAATTAATTTAAGCATTGACTTTATTTTTGATATTACATCTTTAGTAGATTTCACAACTTGTAGGAAAAATTATAGAAAAATTAATTATTTGACTATTATCTTCAATCTAATTAATATAAATAATTAGTATAATTAATTATTTTTTAGAATTTTTTGGCAGATTCACTTTGATGTAGTTTTTTGCATACTTAGATATGAAAATAAATTTCTAGGATTTTTGATATCTTTCAGCAATCACTGACACCTACAATTAATTTTCTATTCAGATTTGAGTGAATACCAACTTGCTCAAAGAGGAGATCCTTAGATAGGAATTTGTATTTTTCTCTGAGATATTCTTGGCTACTAGAAATGTAAAAGAGGGCTAATTATTTTAAAATTCACTATATATATATATAATTTAGAGCGATGATGATTATTACTTGAGAGATATTGTGGATCTAACATTTAAGGAGAATGAGATTATCAGTATAGCATATATTAGGACACCTAGTTGATTACAAGATTTTTGCTGTATAAGTTATTAGGCCTAAAAAAGAAATTCCAACTGCATGTCAAACATCATTGAAATTTTATATATTTTATATTAGATTTATATGTTAAATACAAATATTTGATATCTGACTATGTAAGTAGTAAAATCAATAAAATAATAATTAATGAATCAAATTAAGATATATGATTTTTATTTTTAAAATTTATAAAAAAGTTTTGTGATATGAAAAATATATGTTTGTTAATATACATTATCATGTTTTGTATTATTCTTAGGTATATATGCAACATAGATAATGTTTTTTACTAATATAATGAACACTCTTATTTTAATAACATAATTATTGAGATAGAAAAGTAATATTTAAAATACTAGTTCGCATTCATCTTTTTATTATTTAGTTGCATGTATAGATCTTATGGTGAAGGTGGAATTGATAAAAAATATTATAATATATATATATACTAGTATAAATAAATCACAAGAATTTGATGGTAGAATTTATTTAAATATTATGAAATTAAGTTTGATAGTTTTAGCGAGTATTCAACTATTGAGATGAACATCATATTCGAAAATGATAATTTCGAGGTAATTATATACTAATTAATGCTTCATCTTATTTCAATAATATAAATGATTTTGATATATTGAGTTCGTAGAAATCATATAAATTTATATTTTATGTACTATTTAAAATGATACTTAATCTATTAATTTTTTTAGTGTCTAATATCTTATTTGATTTTGTTTTTATTATCATTATGAATGTGATTTTAGAAAATAGAAATACTTTATATCTAGCTATGAAAGATTCATAAGTGAATAATATCATAAACAAAAATTATGGTATTGACTTTTGGCGTTTTGATGATTCGAATTGGATGGAGTGAGAGTGAATGAGATAGATATTATATTAATGTTATTGTTATTGGCATTGTACTGATGTGTTTTTTAATTTTTTTTTTTTTATTTTTGAATTTTGTATGCAAATATTTATAAATTTATATTTTTAATTCAAATTAGAATGTATTTTGTAGTCATTTGGATAGATGACCCTTTAAAAACTCTTTTAAAATCCATTTCGTGACTTCATCATGAAATGAGTCTTATTTTTATAAAAGATTTATTGTTTTTATATTAAAAAAACTCTTTTGTCATAAAGTAAATAGAAGCTAAATTTTATTTATAAAAAACTTAATTATCCTTAAATTGAGTATAATGTCTAAAAATGGTTATTCTTCAAATAAAATGTCGAGTTGGGTTTTTTTTACAAATATGAGAGAATTTGAGGTCGTTTATTCAAATATTTCTTTTTTATTGCATTTGTTACATTTTTTTTTGAAAATTTAAATAAATAAATAAATATAATATATATATATATATATATATATATATATATATTACATATTATTAATATTACATACAGCAACATACACATGTAGGCTACATCCTAGTTTGGTTCTTATTGCCTACATGCTAGTGGGCACTGTCTTTTGCTTACTGTCAGTCATGTAGGCAGTAGCCGACTCCATTGCATTATTGGATGGGGTAGTGTAGCTAGTCTAGTGTCTAGCCTGGCCTGGGCCACTGATGCCAGGTCATGCTGGGAGTGAGTCGGGTGTGACATGACCTGACCCGCCCGTTTCACATTGCTATGTCAGTATGACATGACTCGGTTGGATGCACAATGTCATGTACGAAACAACACTATGCCTCAATTGGGCCTAAATATTTCTTGTCATGTGGTGTTGGCATGACCTGATAGACACCTAATTATGTCATCTAACCATGGAATAAGAAAACAGTGTTTGACGGTGGTCTTGTTGATGACCTGGTTGTCAATACACATTTTTGTAGTTTCACCTTTCTTGAGGGTTAATACTATGGGAATGATACATAGACTCAAGCTATCCTGTATTTAATCCTTCTTAAGCAACTCTTCCATGTGGCATTTAAACTCAATATGCTTAGTAAGGTTCATGTGATGGTGGAGAAGGTTTGAGATACTGGCTTCACAAGGAAGTTAATGGTCTATTGAATATCTCATAATAGAGGTAATTAACATGGAAAATCTTTGGGGAATACATCAACAAATTCTCTTAATAAAGAAGTTACCTCAATGAAAATTAATATAGTTGCTCAATCAAGGACTCTCAAGTAGATACAAGGAAAATTCAAAATAGGATGATTTTCTGCTATCATGAGGATTCTTAATATTAGCTATCTCTTTGTAACTAATAAAATTCACCCTTGCATGAGACTTTATAATTTGATTTATGACTCTCAATTTTGGGTTATAATGGTATAATTTTGATTTTTTTTTTGTTGGTGCTCAAATACTAATGTGTTTGACTGTCTAAAAATATAAACATCTTGATTGTATAATCAGGGATGCCCTAAGATAATCGATCTAACATTTATATTTGAAATATTACACCAAGCCTCACTTTGGTAAACCAAGAATTGTAAACATGCATGACAATGCTTTTGGACATAGAATGCATAGAGGTCTCAACCGGGTTGGGTGGCTTGGGCACAATACGAGGGATGACACGATTAATCCATGCCTAGCACTGCACAACCCAATTCAGTGTTGTGTCTGGATCAACCTTTTACTGGTCTGTGGCATAGCATGATGGCTTGTGCATTTCAGTTTCAATTCAGCTTGCCAAACAGGTTAGCATGGTCCTAACTAAGACTAGAGAGATATTTATTGACGTGTCACAATAAATTTCATTGGTTTGATAATCGAGGAAAATATGATAGAAATATATTTATTTTTAATTGCTTTTTTATTTTTGCTCAAGTATAAATAAGCAACCCACCTCTAATCTCTCATATCAGACTAATATTGAATAGTCTTGTTAGTTAATATTATAGAACAAAATTCACTTTGTGTTCCTCTAGAAGGGTGTACTACTTGATATAGTGCTTCATGCCCTTCAGTTAGCCAATAAAACACTAAGTGTTGGGTTGCTCATTGAAAATAAGAGTTCCAACCCGAATACTTCTCAAATATTAATTCTTTAAATTTGTTCCATAATATTCCTATGGTAGCCATTGATGAAGAGAATGAGAGTGCCGAGGTTATTACCTATAAACAAAATCAATTTTTTTCTGCTTATGTTGGTGATTACGTTTTAAGTTAGATGTCCATTGGTTTCTCTTTGAAATACCATAACATAATTATGGATTATCAAAGACTCTTCTAATATGGATTGTGTATGAACAAAGGCTTTATCGAATTGTATTGATGAGTCGTGTTTTATTTTGACACGTCTAATTAGACTTATCAAATGACTTGACTCACCTTTATGACAATTATTATCAGAACGAATGGACATTGTTCTAGGATCTAATTCATCTTACACCAAATGGATGTGATAATGTCAGATTTAACAATCAATCTCACATAATGATTTCAGAAAGTTAAATATGCATATATTAGAATATGGTATCATATTAGTAGAAAACTCTTGTTGGCTAGTTGTTGAGATCCTCCCTTGGTAACAATATATGATGTTTGAGAGGTTTTTACTGTCGAGAGTAGTTTCTCGAATTCCTTGCCCAAATCTGGGAATTAGAAATTGAGCAAACTTAGGAGCATTGGCGAGGTAGGTGTTTGATGATTTCGGTTTTAATGAGAAAATATTGAAAATGAATCTAGACTCTAGGACCATATTATTAGGGGTTTTGGGAATTAAGGTTTTATTTGATTTTATGTAGTTAAGGATTTCGGAATGGCTAAAATACTTGTTGGAATAGATGAAATTAAGGGTAACTATCATATGATGGCTGGAATTGAATTGGAAAATTCATTCCCAAAATAAGGTTTGAGAATTTCTTTGAATTCAAGATTTTTTGTATCCAATTCGGATTTAGGGATGGAGTCTGGAGAGATAGAAATGACATAGAATATAATTTGAAAGGAAAAAAGGATGGGGGTTTACACTCCCCATAGTGTGTTCTTCTGAATGAATGTAAATCATATCAAAAACTTTGGAGGAGCAGAAATTAAAATGAGCGGGGCTTCACACATCCGTGGGAATGCTTTCCAATGTCTTCTAATAGCAATTTAAGGTGCTACCGAATGGGAAAATGATACATTTCAATTCAATGTCTATCCTTTGAGCATGTTGCATGGGCTCTTATATTCGGTCAATTGGATAGTAATGTTCAGTTGACCTACAAAAATATTAAAAAAATATATGAAAGAAAATAACAAAATAATTCTATAAGAAATCTTGGCTCATCGCCTCTTGGGACTTCCGTAAACTTCTTAAAGGTTTTATTTTTAACTTCAAAACTCAATATTGGGTTTTTGTTAGATGGTATGATCTCTTGTATACATGATGAGAACGAATATCATCATCAGAAACTTCTTATAAATTTACATAAGAAGTAGTACCATCATTTTATGTTGTATTTGTTTTTTCAAAGTAGTGGTGTATAGAATGGATGCATTACTCCTACTCAGAGTTTTCTAAGTGATGGTAAATTTATTTGTAATTAATAAATAAATGATAATTGTTTTTTATTGAAACATGTCTAATGGTCACAATTTTGATGATTCTCACCTAAATGTTTATGCTAGATAGGTTTTATGTCATTTCTTAGGCAAGTTTCATGCTGCTTTAATTGATTTGATTAGAATATTGACTTAAATCTTACAATTATTTTATAAAAGGTACAAGGGATGTTTTATCTTACTCTTGTTTTTAACTTTTTATATTTTTATTTTTGTCCTCTTTTGTTATAGATATAGGTTCCCTAATATTTTTTTTAACTTATTTAGTCTTTAAAGATAGTTGACTATTTATAATTAGTTAAAATCTTTCAAGGTTCAAGTAAAGATAATGACTGGCTGATTTGTTATAGGCATGTAAATTATTAGATCAAAAATAGTAGTCACATCATGAAACTTTTGTCTGAGAAAGAAGTAATTCTTTTCACTATGTTTTACTTGGTAAATTATTAGATCGAAAATTATATGTTTTAATATCTGTTTTTATAGTAAAAAATAATTTAAATGTTCAATTATACCTAATCTCTTTTAAGAAGTATCTCATCTAAATTATTTTGTAAGTGATTATCGCTATAATTCTAAATTTTGTATTTATATTGAATTTTAAAATAATAATTTATCCCTTTCATTTATAGCATATGAGATTATTTTCAAAAAAGATATCAAAATTTGTAGTGGACCTCTTGGTGTAAATTGATATCCATCTTGAATTTGAATGTGGATACCTAGTAAATTATGTATTCTTTCCCGTGATCAATCAACTAAATTTTGATACCCAAAGATTTATTTACATGTCCCAACTTACAAAGAGTTGTCTATGTGAATTTATCATAGAGATTCTAGAAAAAAATTAAATATGTAATTTTATTATTATTAATTAATTTTTCTATGATTCAATTTTACATAGTAGAGTTAATTAAAGGAGTAATATTATTTATGATTGATAATTAATTTTACTAGAAATCAATATCTAGTTTGATAAGAGTATCTATTTAATTACAATTCAGAAGTCTAATCTTTATTTAAAGTATTATTCAAGATGGATCATACTCGTCCAACACATATTTTATGGCTGATTGGGCATATGGTAGGCATGTCCCTATTCGAGGCCAGGCATGCAGAATACAACTTGGCATTACTGTTAAAGATGGTAGCCCATCATGACCCTTTGGCTCGTTGGCAACTTAGCATGACTGTTAAAGATGGTAGCCCATCATGACCCTCTGGCTCGTTGGCAACTTGGCATGACTGTTAAAAATGGTAGTCTATTATGACCCTCTGGCTTGTCAGCAACTTGGGTCATGCCGGGTTTGGTTGGCCCACACGAAAACTAAAATGACTTAGGCATTAGGCACCCATTGTGCCAGCATAGCACGGGTCATTGGGTTCGTGTTGGGATAATATAGGTTCATGTTGAGCTAGCTTGGGTTGGTCCAAATTTCTTGGTTTGATATTGGCTTGCCTGGGATGGTCTAGTGGCTAGCCTTGACTCAGCCCAACCTTATCATGGTTGATTTTTTAAAAAATTGTGCATGAGATTCGCATATCAATTTGGATCTATATTTATTGCTCAACCTAGGCATGTTATGTCAATTGAGCTGATTTTGGCTCATGCAGGTTGCTTTTGCAGGTTGTGCTGTCTTGCGTGCTAATGTGGCACAGGTTTGGTTGTGCCTGACTTGGGTTAAGGGTTATGCAGGGCATGGGTGGTCCATTTGTCACCTCTATAACCAAAGAAACTGTAGTGGGAAATGTGTCATTGGTAATTGAAAGATGAGGGGTAGTTGTGAGGGAACTTTTTGTGTAATCCTTTGTAGCTAGCATTATAGTGAGGTAACTTTTTGAGAATTCCCAGATAACATCTGTAGTTGACTTATTTTTCTCAATATCTTGTAATGCTCTGGTCCTCCATTCTGAAATTAGTTGTCAACTCTAGGTTATATTTTTTCTTCTTACAATATGTGTATGGTAAGAAAAATCTCTTGCTTCAGCATGCTTGTACTATATCTTACATTATGGTAATTTGGATCAATATTTCTTCTTACAATGTCTTGTAACACGCAATTCACTTCGATCAATGGTAATTACTCATACTTTGTAACAGAATCTAACTAAAAACCTAAATTAGTTATTCTGGAAGTATTTCTGACAAACAGAATTCAATGATTCTGAGGATGCATTGATATGTTTGTGTTATTATTATACATAAAAATTGTGTTTTTTACTGTTCTCACTAGAAAGTTGTCATTCTGCTGTAGTAATCATTGCTTCAATTCAATTTGGTGTCTACAAAACTGGGAGTCTGGGACAATTTTTATACTTCCTAGTAGAATTCTCACTATGAATCATGAGATGGTCCTATTGAATCTCATTAAGCAATGCAAATAGACCATGGACTGAATCCTTAAAATGTCTCCTAGAAATCGCTTCGACTACCACCCTTTGTTCAGTAACGCACCTCTTTTTTTTTTTGGCATTTACATGAGAGGGAGTCACTTTGTTAGGGGGTATGCAGTACACGTATGCCTAATTAATTACCACTTGCAGATGCATGGTGCAATATGTACTCATGATGTAGAATTCATAGTAAAAATAAAGTGCCATCATGACAAAATCAATATTCTTAGTGATGTAATGCTTTATTATCTTTATGAAGTATCTCTTTCCAATGTTCGAAGCTATCATTCTATTAGAAATTTAATGTAGGGAAGTTATTATTGGTTCATAAGTTCATGTTTGTCCTCTTAATTTTTTAAATAATGTGGTGTTTTTAGGGTGTGCTAGTAAATCATAGAATGTTATTTTGTTTGAAAACCAATTAAATAAAATTCCTCACAAGAATGCTTGTTTTGTGGAAATGTTTATGCCATATGGCTCCATTTCAATGTTGATAAATCAGTTAAACTAACATATTCTACAGGTCCGGTTACACCTTCTTACAGCGCTAATGAAATGTTTCTTTAAGAGACCCCCTGAGACTCAGAAAGCATTAGGTGATGTGTTGGCTGCAGGTCTTGTTGAGTTTCACCAGGTTTATTTTTTTTCTCTGTGAGAAATGCCATTCATGTTTCATGAAATGTTTTGTTAATTATGTTGTTGAAGAACGCATGATGCTAATGGCCATAAACATTAATTAAAAAAATTAGAAAAACAAAATACAAAAGAATGCTTATTAAATTGGATTTTCAAATCATGGTTAGATTAACAGTCACAAACTTGCTGGAACTATTTATGGGCTAAAATTGGGAATAAATTTTTAACATGCCTTTTGATTATGTATTGTAGCATAAAGAAAAGTTAATTTATGAGTTAGCATAATTTTTTTGATTAAAAAAATCTTTCTAAAGCAGGAGTATTCTTTTTTTTGAAGTATTCAACTCATGAGTTATATATTGCAATTAAAACATTTTTATATTTGTGAATTTTAATTATAATATTAGTAAGGCTAGTTTGGATAGTGGACTATGTAATATTAGTGGAGTTAATAGGTTGTATTTTCTTGTTATTGATGTTGAATTAATCTTAGTTTTTTTTTGTTTTTTTTTCTCTCATCAGACAATAGAATACTCACAGTATTTAAAATTGTTTCAATCATATTTACTCTTACTTTTTAATATTTGGTTTTTGTTAATATTAAATTTTATTTTCATTATATCATTTGTTATTTTGTATGAGATTATTTGACATGTGAGTTATCATAATCTTAGCATATATTCTTTGTTATTTTTTATTTTTAAAGTTAATGAAAAATATGTTATTTTCTTTATATATATATATATCTTCCTCACGAAGACTTGAAACCCTAGCATGATATAAGAGGATCAAGAACCTTATGTGGGTAGTGAATGGTGGTGCTCTGTATGCTAGTATCGAGATGATGTGTGATGTATTTTTTTATTTTTAAAGTTAATGAAAAATATATTATTTTTTCTCTCTTTCTCTCTTTTATCTTCAATACTCAAAACCCTAAATGTTATAAAAGGATTAGGAATCTTATGTGGGTGGTGCATGGTGGTGCTTTGTATGCTGGTGTCGATGATGATGTGCTTAGTATGCCGATGTCACGTAAGTAACGTAATAGTACAAACATGAATACAAATAGTTTTTCTCATATTAGAAAATAAAAGAAATTTAATAAAAATATTTTATGATACCTAATAGACTACTATAATTTTATACTTTGTTTGTTAGTGGGCATAAAAAGAAAAAAAATGTAAATGAATGTTATATACTATTATAATTATACATATAATATTATATTTATGTATTGATTATCAACACGTGTATCTGGTTACATTTAATAATAAAAATAATGAACTTATTATAAATGATTTAAACTAAAAGATATAAATTTTTTTTTTGAAAATTTTAAAGATTTTTTATAATATGATAATTTTGTGTCTGTCTATGTATATTTTCACTACATGCATTATATTTAGATGTATATATGAATTTATTAGTATATTTAATAAGTATAAAAAACATACTAATTCTAGTTTCTTGAATATTAAGATGAAAATTAAATATTTAAAATATTTATTTTCTATTTTATTTTTTTGTTACATGACTGCTTATAATGTATTGATCATAGAGTAAAAGTAGAATAGATATAAAATATATTAAAATATATATTCACATATATGAATAAAATAGTAGGATTCACGAATAATTAGATAACATATTCTAATTTTAGGAAATTAAGTATGATAATTTTAGATAGTCTTTGAGTTTGGACATAGATACCACTTTTAGAAATGATTGTTTTTTTATTTTGTTAGTTAAGGACAAATGATGAGGTGTTCATAAGGTATGAATGAACTATCTTGTTATTTAGATATTGATTATTTTTATATCCTAGTACATGATATTGTTATTTAGATATTTTAATTTAGTTATATTAAATTGATAAAAATTATATAATCCACTTATTTTATGATTTTAAGATAATATGAGATATGCTAATCAATCTAGTATTTAGAGTAGTAATTAAGTTTATTTTTTGTGATTATAAATATTATTTTGGTAATTGTTTTAAATTGTGACTAAATATCCTAGAAAAATTTGTATTTTTATGCCTTGAAAGATTAAGGATGTGGATTCAGAATCAGACGTGATGATGTGAACCATATAACAAACACATTCTGATTATAGATATTCGAGATATGACATTCATGTTGTTGATGATATTGCTTTTTATTGTTCAATGCCGATGTACTATTTCGTGTTTTTAAAAATTTTAAATTTATATTTATGTGTTATTAATAGTCATTAAAGAAAAATAGATATTTTTTTTAGTGTTGGTGTTTTGAATTTTATTTATTTTAATTTATGGTGAATTACAGTTCATTTTTAATATATTAATTTTTAATATATTAATTTTTAAAAATTAAAATTTTATTTTGAGATTTAATCTTAAACATAAAAGTCAGTGCCACAGTTGCACAGACACCTGCAACATAGCATTCTGTGGTGCCCATTGCCAGTGCAGTGACCTGTGAGCAGTCTGCACTGGTCACTGACCACTAGAAGTTGCAGGGTCATCCCACTTCCACCCCAACCTTGTTTGACCTGATCCGACGGCAAACCTGATTAAGGAAGCCAGTTCATTCATGTTGTGTCAGTGAGGCACGGCCCAGCTAGCCAATTCACGTTATGTCTGGCTAGAGGTGTCAGCCGGGCCGGCCTTGGGCCGGCCCGGCATGGAAAATTGCCGTGCCCGGGTTAAGCACGGGCCGTGCCTGACCTGGCACGGGTTCGTCCCGTGCCTGACCCGGCACGGGTTCGTCCCGTGCCGGCTGTCCCCCGAGCCCAACCCCCCAATCGCCCCACGCCACGCCCCTCCCACAAAAAAGACCGCGGGTCCGGTCTGATTGGACCCGACCCACGGTCCCACTTCCACGAGGCCCGAACCGACCCAAACACCCCCCCCAACGGGAAAAAAATAATAATAAAAAATTAAATTTTCAGCCATTGGATCTCGCCTCCAATGGCTAGGGGGCAGAATCCAACGACCCTTATGATTCTGCCCCTAAAAAGTTTACTTTTTATTTAAAAAATTATATTTAATCTATAAATTTCACCGCCCTCTCTTTAACATTTATGTTTTTCATAAATATAAATTCTCTCAAATCGTTCAATTTCTCTCTCAAAAATCTTGTTTCTCTCTCCCGGGACTCGTGATTTTTGTATTCAGCTTGGATTTTTGGGGATCTCAATTTGAGTTTTGAACATTAGAGCTTGACTGTGGTGCATCGTGCACGTGACCGACTTCATTGCTTTTACCGGGTAATTTATTTTATATTTAACTCTCTCTCTCTAGTTCTCTCTCTAAACCAAAATTAGAAAACATTAAAATCAGTCTTCAGCCTCTATTAAAGTATTCTTAAAAACAAAAAACCTAAAAAATGACAAACACAACTGAAACATATTTAAATTTAGAAAATGAAAATATTACACAGAGGTCTGAGGCTGCTGAAATATTGGGTTCTCCATTCGTCTCAACCCAAACTTCTAAAAAATAAAAAACTTGGACTTCTGTATTTTAGACTTATTTTAATATAATAAAACAAAAAAATGTTAGGGGTGAGGAACAAGAAATGACACAGTGCAGATATTGTATGAGACTTTTAACATGTAAGAGTTCGTTTTAGTTTGGGCACCTTAAGAGGCATGCCGAATTATGCACCAAAAAACATGGTCCATTAGTTCCTAGGCAAACCCAACTTGGCACTGCATTTTTTGAGACTGGATTAAGTTCGGTCTCAAAGTTTACTCCATTCATATACTCCAACGAGTTGGGTGGGGACGGCATGGCCAGACTTGTCATATTGATGCGTCTTCCGATTAGATTTTCGGAAGATCCAAGGGTACTGCGCATCATGCTGACATATTTTCAGTCTGCTTATCGTAGAATTCCTAGCTCCACATCTAGGAATGACATACTAAAGATATATAAGTTAGAAAAACAAAAAATAATTAATGAATTTATGGCATATAGTGGAGTGGTGTCCGTGACGTCCAATATCTGGACAAGTCACGATGAATCTTCTTATGCATGTCTCACCAGCCATTATGTAGATTCAAATTGGATAATCAATAAAAAAATTTTAGGATTCTATGAGATTTTTCATTCTCATGATGGCCCGGTCATTTTTGAGTGTATAATGAAAATTTTTAGGGAATATAAAATTTAAAATAAAATTTTTAGTGTCACATTCGATAACGCATCTAATAATGAAGTAGCGATCAACATGTTTGTTAGAAATATTAGAGACGCACCATTAGGAGAGATCTTTCATGTCAGATACATGTGTCACGTGATTAACTTGATTGTTCAAGCGGGTATGAAGGTCTGTTTCCCCGCGTTAAATAATATACGTAATATACTAAAATATATTCGTACTCCTCACAAACAACAAGAGTTTGGTAGTCTCTGTTTGTCTGCGAATCGTAAGAAGAAGAAATTTCAATCGGATGTGAGACATCGTTGGAATTACACGTACCTGATGTTAGAATCATGTGTTGGATACAAACACATGATATCCGACTACGTCAATAGTAAAAGTGACGAACTTATTATTGACGACACTGATTGCGCTTCAGGAATTTCATAAATGAAATTCCTGAAGATTTTTTATGACACGACGAACATGTGTTCGTCAGTTTATATGCCCACTACTTGCATTGCACTTTGGTGCATATGCACCATTAATAGCATGTTTAGGAAGTATCGAGCTGACCCGACACTTAGCCATATGGTTGTAGAGATAGAAACTAAGTACTTGAAGTATAGGTCAACCATTATATCTCTTTATTGTCTCGCTACATGCATGGACCCTAGGGTTAAGGTGGAAGGGGTAGAAAATATCATAACTTACATTTTCTCGTGCATGAACCTGGAAGAACCACATGAAGGGTTCATTCACGAGAAGTTGACTGACATATTCACATACTACGATACTAGGTATGATAGTGGTAGTAGTGAGACTATGATTACAGACATTAATACTTTATTCGGAGATGATAATTTTTTCATTCAGCTAGCGAGAGGGAAACGTATGGGTGGACCATTACATAGGAGCGAGCTTTCTCAGTACTTAGATACCGATTACTGCTCAATCCTATCACATTCTGATATTAAGAATCTTGATATATTACAGTGGTGGAAATCATATGAGTTTACCTTTTTCGTGCTATCTAGGATGACACGGGATCTACTGACTCATCCGGTGTCGAGCATAACATCGAAGTCTATTTTTTCTGTTGCAGTGAACGTGATTTCGGATAGGAGATCTAGATTACGTCCAAATATTGAGAGTTTGTTTTTTCTATTTTTTCTGAGGCATTGGCTTGTTTGAAAGATTGAGAGGATTCGAAGTTTAACATACATGATCGTGCTGGAGTTGAGATTGGGACAGGGACTGCAGCCGCATCCACTGAGATGGCGGAGGAGTTGATTGCTGATGATGATGATTCATATGATATTGATCTTGATGTTGCGGCTGATGATGCTCATGATATGTCGATTGATGATTGATGATGATCTGCTATTTTTTGATTTCGATATTTTTTTTTATTGATTGTACGATTTGTTTGTACGTTGTGTTGAAATTGTAATTTGTTTGGTTCGGACCTTCGGTTTCAAATGGCTGATTAGTCATTTTTTATTTGAGTTGCTTATGTTTTTTTTTTAATTTTTATTTTTATAACAAAATGTATTGATTTATTTATTTTTTTTGTTTTAATTTTTTATTTAAAAATTTATAACTTTATTATATAATTTTAATAAATTTTAAACTAATTTTATATTACATTAAAAAAAAATTTTTAATTTTGTTATGTTAATAAAATTTTACATTTTTCATATTATAAATATATAATTTTATATATTATCTAAAATTTTCTATATATTTTAAAAATTTATATAAATAAAATAAAAAAAAGAAATTTTCTGGCCCGTATGGCCAGGCCCGAGCGGGCCAGGCACGGCTTTTTTAAACCGGGCCGGGCACGGCACGACACAGTACATGTTCTTGGCCCGGCACGAAGGCACGCTCGTGCTCAAAAAAAAAAACTGGCCGGGCCGTCCTTGCCTGGCCTGTTTGACACCTCTATGTCTGGCATGGTATGGTGACTAGACTGGGCTATAAAAATTCAGCACATGTCAATCCAATATGACCCATTTGATAACTCTATATATATTCGAGTGATATTACTATAATATAACTGCATTTAGAAATAATTTATAAATGCTAAGTTGATCTCTCTAGTAGTATTATTTTTTAAATATTTATATATATATAATTATTGTTAATGCTTGTATTTTTATGAATTATAAATTTTTGATGTTATAAAATGGTGAACATTTCATGAGATCACAGTTAGTTCTAAATTTTCAGGATTAACTATAATACTGCAATTTTTTTTATCTAATATTGTGAATATAGTTACAAACAAGAAAACAAATATTTTATCATATATATTATAAGTTTTGATATGTTTGAAAAATTATGAATACATATGTATGAGACTAGTTTTAGAAGATGAAATTTTTTAAGATTTTTAGAAATTAAATTTTCATATAGATTATGATTTGTATGCATTCGTATTTCTATTAGTGATCATGCTTGGGAATTTATATTTCGGATCGTTCTGGAAATAAATAGTTGGCCACAAGTAAATATTCACTATGAAGACTAGATCTGATGGGAATTTAGATATGCTGAAAGTTTAATTGGTTTATATATGATGGGAATTTAGAGTTGATTATACGTATTATTTTTCCAGTGACCTGGTCATGATCATGTTTGTTCTTTGTTGCTTTCTACAAATGGATGATGTATTAGTTATATGTCTTCTAACAATTTATATTTTGTATTATGGAGGAAATGTTGTGTTTGATCTATAGATTTTTTTTTTTTTTAAGGAATTGTCTTTTGAAATTTATAGATGTGTTTTTAGGTTATTTATAATTTTATCAACATGATTCAGGTGATCGATATACTTTGTTACCAGTTTAACTAGATAATAATGTTATTATGAGGGTTGTTTTTTTAAATATATTTTCTAATTAAAATATTATATTTTGACTAAGGTATTGATATAAGATTTTGGTTTCTATCATTTCCACTTTGGAGAGTTGAAATTTATGTGGTGTATATATGTAGCTTGAGTTTTCTATCTATAAGTTAGTTTTTGGAGATTAATTTTATTTGTGTCCATATCTAATAAGATTTTCTTTTAATTTTTTTTAAACTCAAATTTACACACACCAGGTTAAAGGTTGTTTTGTCGGAGCTCATTTTTAATAAGTTTGTTTAATTTTTGTTATTCAAATTGTGTTAGAGATATATATTTACTAGGTTGAAGTAAGCTAAAGAGTTTTTTTTTTTTTTATTCTATTTTATTTATAGTGAATTATATTAGATTTTATAAGAATTTTGAAATTAAATATTTTTGAATAAGAATAGTACTATGATGATTGATTATATGAAAAATTTTCGTATTACATGCATGTATAAGAGAGTCATACTTTGGTGCGATAGTAAGTTTCTTCGTCAAATAGAGATACTTGTCAAGTTCAAAACCCATAATACATTGTACTTTTTATTTTTTGAAGTAAAGTTGTCAAGATACTAGGTTTTTCTTCATCTTAAGTGAGTTTTGTGGGTATAATATGATTATATAACATTTAAGAGTGTTATGATCTGTGTGTGTGTGTGTGTGTGTGTCTAATAATGTATAATATGATAATTTTTAATTATTATTATGAAGATATTATTGGAATTTATCAAATGAAATTTAAATTCTCCAAATAATATAGTTCGTTCATAAATTTTGAACATAAATGCAACTCAATCTTAGTCTACTCTCCATTAATTTTTCATTTTAAATAATTGTTTAATTGGAGTAGGTGCAATTTCTGGCAAAAAAAAAAAAAAAAGAAAATAACTAGGGAAATTTCCATGTTAGAATATAATGCTCTTGGGTGCTGCAGGATGTTCATGATAGAGCCTTGTTCTACTACAGACTATTACTACACGATGTTTCAGTGGCAGAGCATATTGTCAACCCTCCCAAAAAAGTTGTTTCTGTCTTTGCTGATAACCAGAGCAGCGAAATGTATGATCGCATTTTTGATGAATTCAACAGCCTCTCCGTTGTGTATCAGAAGGTAGAAACACTTTTATTTTTCATTTGAGAAATTTATGTTTATTATTATTATTGTTATTATTAATCATTCATGTCTTTCAGCCTTCTTACATGTTCACCGCTATGGAACGCCGTGGACTATTATTTGAGCTTGCGAGTGAGATTGCTAGTTTATCTGTGAGGGGAATAACTGGAGCAGCAGCAACAAGTGATGCTCATCTGGCAACTAGAGTGGAAGAGAATGATGGTGAGCTACTACTGGGGGGGAAGGAGGCTTCAAAGTTTGGAAAGTATGGAGGTGTTGGAGCTGATAAAATTGCGTGTTTGGCTCTGGGGTACGATAGCTTGCTGTTGTCTGATGTTGATGTTTCTCAGGCCCTTACACTGACAGGCATGGAAAATTCTTCCGACCTTTGAAGCTTATTTCTGCAGCTGGCCTAGGTCGCCATAAACAGTGCCCATCCTTATACGCCCACCCCTACCAGCACCACTTCTCTTGAATCTTGTGTCTGGAGTCACCTTGGATGCAGCATCCATTTGGAATTAATAGATAAAAATATATATATTCCAACGAACATTTTCTCTAACCTGTAGTAGTTCATCCTTCTGTAGCAACGTACACTGACTCTTCGTGCATCTGAAGAAGCAGTTGCAAAGCCTCTGGTTTTCCTAAGGCACGTGCAACCACATTGCATCCTATGTATTGAGTGTGGTGGCCTGTCGACCTGCTTGATATTTTTGTTCCTTGCACAGAAAGCTGAGCAGCAGCTATCCAGCTTCTTGTGGTATGTACAATCAATAGGCAATCAGCTAGAGCACAGATAACCATCAAGTTCGACGATGATCAGGCTGCAGCTGAAGCATTCTCCGTGTGATTTCTTTCTGCTTTTCAGCCATTTGATTGTTTCTGATTCTTGTGACTCGTGGCTTATTTCCTTCTGATCAAGATCAACATGGTTTTTTTCAAATTGATTGTTTTTATCTTATTTTTTCTGTTTTCTTGTAATTTACTTTATTTTATTTCTTGTTCTGTTTTCTTGTAATTTATTTTATTTTTTTTCTGTTCAGATTTAATAATAATAATATTATTTTTTTTTTTTAATTACTGTTGGGAGTTTGGACCAATCCACAGACAAGAAAAGCTTTTGGTGTACATTATGAAAACATCCCCCTGTTTGTTGGGAAATTGTCATGTTTAAATTTAATATATAATTTACTTTAGGGTTAGCTTTGACCACTAGCTTCGGAGTGATAGAGTTAATTCTTGGACCAACATTAATCTGAAAAAAGTAACCTTATGAAGAATTACTAGTAAAAACATGATTGTGGTCACTTACAATTGATTGTTGCATGCCATACAGTTTGTAGAGTTTTGGATGTGAATAGTTTTTTTTTTTTTGAAATAAAAAATACTAAATTAATGCAGGCCCCAAAACAATAACAAAAGTAGTGCGTTTGGTCGTCATTAGTGATGATGGCCTTTGGCAAAGTTCAATGTCTTGCGTTCACAATGCTAGCTATTAAACTTTGCCATAGGTACCACAATGACGACCAATTAAATTATTGAACTTTGGTAAATTTGCTAAAGTCCATCTTCCGCAAGACACCTAATGCTCAAACGTATTATTTTTTTCATTTTTTGAAACTTGTTTTAATTTTTGTATTTTTTTTTTCTAAAAACACAACTTATGCCCAAACATACATTCTCAATGAATTGATTGCAAAGTTAGGAGATACCGATAAAGGTTACTTTATAAATATTAAGGGTGTTCATGGGTAGGTTTGAAAAAAGCACAATACATTCAAATTATTCAAACCAACAAAACCTATTATTATGGTTCGGTTTGATTTGAAGTTTGTAATTTGAATCACAGTTTGTCAATATATGTATTTTAAAAAAATAATTATGAAAAAAATAATATAATTTTTTTTTATGAACTTAAATGAAAATTCTACAATAAAATATTCAACTAATATTATTAGAAAAATAATTTAAAACACTTAATAAAATTAAGTCTGCATGTGCTGTTCTTTATATTATGGTTTACGCAATATTATTGTTCACACATTAAAAAAATCTTTATATTCTAAACTGCACATATCTTGTTCTCTCTAATTTGCCGCAGGACAAAAAAGAAAAAACAAATTTGTCATTTTAAGTGTGAACCATATAAATTGTTTGGGTTGGTTCAGTTTAGCCGGTTTACTTTGTAATGGTCTTCATTACTTTGTAATGTCCTCCCCCTAATTATAGTAAGTTTCAAGCTTTAATCCATACCAAATCATATTTTCTCCCTTATATTTGAGTAAGTAGTAATCCAAACTAAATTGGGAATGCAAAGCAAGAATTCCTTCAATGTCTTGGACCACTCCAATTTTCATATTCTGTAGTCATAATCTTGATAATATATCTCTATAGGATAAGAACGTCGTCATTTTTTTGAAGTGCCTTCTTATAGGATAAGAACGCCATTCTTTGCACGGCATTCATGATTATTATCATCTCCTTTTTTAATTTTTGGAGACAATAATATGCTCAACAAGCAGGAAACATAAAAGTCTTCTTGTAATAATACAAC
The DNA here is from genome assembly GCA_029783825.1 of Sapria himalayana. Taxonomy (NCBI): domain Eukaryota; kingdom Viridiplantae; phylum Streptophyta; class Magnoliopsida; order Malpighiales; family Rafflesiaceae; genus Sapria; species Sapria himalayana. Next base: position 11,485,207 of record JAREIK010001563.1, on the reverse strand, counting down.
TTTGATTCTCCTTGCTGCATCATATTCAATTCTAAATTTAATTTGAAAGTACCCACGACACAAATAGTCTAAACTAGTGGGGATACTAAATTCGTACTTACTTAGGGGCAAGAGTTCCATCCTCACTAGCTACATCTCTAAGCGTGGGAATGGAAATGACCATGCTCCTACCCCATGGCCCCGATGACTGTTTGAGATATTAATTTGGCCATAAAACTATCAGGTTAAAAAAAAATTAATTTGAAAGTTTTATAGCTAATATATGTTTGTGATTCTTCATGAATAAATGTAGATGTAGCAAAAAATAAATTTGAAAGTTTGGTAGCTAATAATTTGACCACTCACTAGCTACCCCTCGGGCAATATGTCTCAAACTATTAATTATAGTGTCCATGATTTAATACAAATATGATTTTAAAAATTAATATAGTAATTGATTCAAGAATAAAATATATATCTGAACTCCAAAACCACGGGTGAGATCAATTGGTATGATTCTTCAAAAATTCAGACAAGTTAACCAAATTAAATTTAGATCAAAGATTTAATAATAAAGAAGATTTTTGACCTATCTTGCTCAAATTAGTCAAGATCTAGATTCAATAATATGGCAAAACTAGTCCAACATATAATCAATGTTTGATATATGAAAATTGATTCCATGACGAAATGCTCATAGGGTGTTGCAGGGAATATGCCGTTATGTTATAATTCTAGGCACATGAAATTCTTCTATTAGGAATCGACTAATTTTACAACACAACTTCCAAATGCACCAAATGTTAAACCAAACTATTACTAAATACTAGGATATCATCAAAAAATACAAATGCAAACCTTTTAAAATAGGGTCTATAACATTAGTTCATCAGAGCTTAGATTGTTGAAGTAGAGTTCATCAATACAAAGGACATGACATAGAACCCATAACATCCTTAGTGTACTCAAAAAAACATCTTATGAATATCATCAAGATATATCCGAATCTGCTGGCATCCTTATCTCAAAATCTTACTTTGAGAAGAATCTAGTTCTATGTAATTCATCCAGAAGTTCATTCATTAATCATCAACATAAGAAATATGTCCACTATTGTTATGTTAGTTAATGCTAAATAAACCACACATTCTCATCAACTGTATGATTGTCTGATTGATAAAAGATGTATGTTATAATTATGAGGACACGAGTTCAATCCCCAAGGATGTCGAACATGTTTTTTCCAAGATACTTACTAGATTGCCTATCATGCAGTTAAGACAAGAGCCTTACATGCTATGATATCAGGGGCCTAGAGGCATATATATAAACCAAACTAGAAAAAATGGATAACACTCCATTGGGTGCTACCCAATGCAATCAATTTGTTTATTTACTTTTCAAACTCTACTTTTTGTGCATAAGGATATCAATAAAGTCTAATGTTCAAAAAAACACTTGCTGGTGGTGGTGGTGGTGTGATATAATAAACTTCGTATCTTGATAGAGGCAAGCCCTTGAGTTCAAGGAATATGCCTTCATAGCCCTTGAGTTCAAGGAATATGCCTTCATAGCCCTTGCATCTCCTCTCAGACCTCCACAAGTCTACCTTTGTTACTCTATTTGCATTGAGAATGTGTGAGCAGCAGCCATGTTTGGCGTATGTTTTAAGTCCATGTGTGTATTCAAAACTAATTTCAAGAGACCCATTGTAGCTCCAAGTAATTCCCCTCTTTTTGCATCTCACTTGAATTTCATCTACAAATTGTTGAAGTCTCATAACATAGGGGCTAACTGAGCCAGGTATTGAATGCTAAGCACAATGCCATATCCCACTAGAGATATGTCATGTTGTATTACACAACTTGCATGCTTAACCATATTACCATTCAAATAACCTCCCTTTTATGATATTTCTTCTAATTTGTATAGCTATCGACCACAAGATGGGTACTCACATCAAAAGTAAAGCTAACAAAGTAACATATGAAAAATATCAATACTCTCCATCAAACTAGTGCAGAAAACATTCAAGAAACCAAATTTTAAGAAGAGAAAAATAAAAATTTTTTCAAGACCATTGTAAATATATTCATCATGTGATTTGCATAGCCTATATAAATATAGATTACAATAATTATCTCACCCTAAATATTTTATTTGATAATGAAACAATCTATATATATCATTTGCTTATAAAATACAAAATTATATATCATATATTTTATTGTCTGACCATCACATTAGATAGTAATTTTGAGAAATGGACACCCAATCTTTTCAAACAATTATTTGACTCAAATTATCTCGCATGTATGCAAAGAACATCATTAGTCAGGTGATCACCTAAAGAATAGAATAACATGTCTAGCAACTTTTCTCTTATCTTTTCAAAAGACAAGAGTCTTAAAACAAAATACAATAACATATAATAAATCTCATATATGTTGATGTTGATACCCAATAAAAATCAGAAAAATTAGCTAGTTAGAGATAATTATGAACACTGAAGAGATACCAAAATTTAAAATTTTTTTCACATACTTAAATAAGCAAATAATTATATCGAGAACATATAAGATATCTAAAAAATGACTAATTATGATAATTATATAAGTTATATCTAATATAATAATATTTAAATAGTTAGACTTTTATATAATTTTTTATATATGTAATGAAATCAGTAAAATAGTCAATATCATATAACAAATTAGTATCAATCTCAATAGGATTATCCATTGAAATACAATCCAAAAAATTAATCTCGGTATGCATATCAACTATATATTTTCTTTGTAAAAACCTAATACCTCTCTTATCCTTAGTTACCTCTTTTCTAACATAATATTTAATTGAAAATACTTAGCTGAAAATATTTAACTGAAACAATAATTAAAAATACTTATTAAGTTGAGTGATTTCCAATTTATCTTTTTTTAATAAGAATATAATTTATACACGTAATTAGTATTGTAAATATGTCATCTAAACTCCAAAAAAATAAAAAGTAATATATAGCATACGTGTATAAAGCAAAAAAAGATAATTATTAATAAAAATTTCACAAACTAAGTTTTCAATGGTTGCTTTAGGCCCCATAATTCCTTTTACAATCCTCAAATTGAATCTAACTAATCTATTACTGCTCAAAAACTAGATGTTGCTAGATATATCTCATTCTCATGATTAACATGAAGAAAGATATTATTCACTTCTAACTAGTATATCATCTAAATGAAAGATACTGTCAGTGATATTGTGACACTCCATCCACAGTGGGTCTCATTCATTACATCACACAACATAATGTGCAATAAAATAAAATTTTCTCAAATGTAACGTATATTTTTTTTCCTTATTTTATTTGCTCAGCAGAATAAAAACACAATATATTATTCTAGCCACAACTGGTTTTCCTTCACACATGTGATTCCGCATGTGAATTTGTCCTGGACCTGTACCTGAAAGGGGTCCCATAACAGTATGAGCAAAGCTCAGTAGATGTAAACTCCTACAAGTCTACTCTCTATCTAAGTACACGTAAAACATCATGCACTTATATCAAAACCTACTCAAGTACAATATTTATATGAATGTAATTATGGATGAAATATTTATATATCCATATTTCTGAGTCCCATCGACTCCCTCACACATGTCGAAGCCAAGTGTGATATATATTATATATAGATGTAGAGAGAGAGAGAGAGAGAGAGAGAGAGAGAGAGAGATATATATATATATATATATATATATATATATATATATATATATATATATATATAGGAAAAATTTATTTATTTGGAATTATTCAAAAAAATATGGACCTCAGAAAAATAATAATAGACTCTCTCCAAACAAAATAATAATAGACTCGGAGAAATATAGACCTCCTCCGAAAAATCATATTAGATATTTTTTGATAAAATATTTTTTCCTTGGATATTTTCCAAAAACCACCGCATAACTCAGCATGGATGTTATCCCAATTTGAGTTCACATATTTATATTAGCCATGCTCCTAAAAAAATACTGTACAACTCAGTCTGAATGTTGTCACAATTCAAGTTCGCAAAAATATAATTCTTTATACCTAGAGGTGTCAAACGGGCTGGCCCGGCCCATTTTTAGAGCACGGTCGTACTTCGTGCCGGGCCAGGCACGACATGGTTACTGTACCGTGTCGTGCATGGCCCGGCATGGGTTATCAAAGCCAGGATCGGTCGGGCCAACCCGGGCCGTACAAGCCAAACCATGCTGTATTGGTGCGGACTTGGTTTAATTTTTTTTTTAAATTGTAAAATTTAATTTTTTTAGTTTAAATAAAATATAAATTATATTATATATAGAATTATAGATAAAGTATAATATATTAAAATTATAAAATGAAAATTATTAAAAATTTATTAAATTACAAAGTTTATTTTTTTTTATAATTTAAAATAAAATTAGTTTATAATTTATTTGAATTAAATTATAGAGTTTAAAATTTTTAAATGACAAATTTAAACAAACAAATTAATTAAACAAAAAATTTCGTTAAAAAAAATTTAAAAGTCAAAAAAACCAAAGCAACCCAAATGCGAAATGACCAATCAGCCAATAGATACCGAAGGTTCGAACCAAACAAATTCATGTTTCAACGTAAAGTAAAAATATATTGTGCAATCAATAAAAAACAAAATATTGAAATCAAAAAATAGTGGATCATCATCAATTGTCAATCGGCATATCATGAGCATCAGCAGCCACAACATCAAGATCACTATCATATGGATCATCATCATCAGCAATCAACTCTTCTGCTTTTGTAGTGGATGCGGATGCAGTCCCTGCCCCAGCTCCAGCACGATCATGGATGCTAAACCTCAAATCCTCTCAATCCTTCAAACATGTCAAGGCCTCAACAATATCTGGACGTAATCTCGATCTTTTATCTGAAATCACATTCACCGCAACATAAAAAGCAGACTCCCGATGCTATGCTCGACACCGGAGGAGTCGGTAGATCCCGTGTCATCCTAGATAGCACGAGAAATATGGACTCATATGATTTCTACCACTGTAATATATCAAGATTCTTAGTATCAGAATGTGATAAGATTGAGTAGTACTCGGTATCTAAGTACTTAGAAAGCTCGCTCCTATGTGATGGTCTACCTTGACGTTTCCCCCTCCCTAGCTGAATGGAAAAATCGTCATCTCCGAACAAGGTATCCATGTCTGTAATCACAGTCTCACTACTACCACTACCACCACCATACCTAGTATCGTAGTATGTGAACAGGTCAGACAACTTCTCGTGAATGAACCTTTCAGGTGGGTCTTCCATATTCATGCATGAGGAAATGTAAGTCATGGTGTTTTCTACCCCTTCCACCTTAACCCTAAGGTCCATGCATGCAGCAAGGCAATAAAGAGATGAAATGGTGGACCAGTACTTTAAGTACTTGGTTTCCATCTCTGCAACCATATGGCTAAGTATTGGGTCAGCTCGATACTTCCTAAACATGCTACTAATATTGCACATGTACCTGAGTGCAATGCAAATCGTGGGCGTATAAACTAACGAACACATGTTCTTCGTGTCATAAAAAATCTTCAGAAATTTCATAAATAAAATTCCTGAAGCCCAGTCAGTGTCGTCAATAATAAGGTCATCACTCTTACTATTGACGTAGTCGGATATCATATATTCATATCCAACACATGACTCCAACATCAGGTACGTGTAATTCCAGCGATGTCTCACATCTGATTGGAATTTCTTCTTCTTAAGATTCACAGACAAGCAGAGACTACCAAACTCTTGTTGTCTGCAAGGAGTGCGAATATATTTTAGTGTATTACGTATATTATCCAACGCAGGGAACACACCTTCATACTCGCTTAAACAATCAGGTTAATCACGTGACACATGCATCTGACATGAAAAATCTCTCCTAATGATGCATCTCTAATATTCCTAACAAACATGTTAATCGCTACTCCATTATTAGATGTGTTATCGAATGTGATACTAAAAATTTTATTTTGAATTTTATATTCCCTAAAGATTTTCATCATACACTCAAAAATGGCCGGGCCATCATGAGGTTAGATAATCTCAGAGAATCCTAAAATTTTTTTTATTCATAGTCCAGTTAGAATCTAAATAGTGGTTGGTGAGACATGCATAAGATGATTCATCGTGATTTGTCCAAACATCAGATGTCACGGACACTACTCCACTATATGTCATAAATTAATTATTTATTTTTTGTTTTTCTAACTTATACAATTTTAGTATGTCATTCCTAGTCTCCTAGATGTGGACCTAGGAATCCTACGATAAGCAGACTGAAAATATGCCTGCATGATGCGCACAACCCTTGGATCTTCCGAAAATCTAATCGAAAGACCCATCAATGTGATAAGTCTGGTCATGCCGTCCCTACCCAATTCCCTGGAGTATGTGAAGGGAGTAAACATTGAGATTAAACTAAATCCAGTTTCAAAAAATATAGTGCCAAGTTGGGTTTGCCTAGGATCTAATGGACCATGTTTTTTGGTGTATAATTCGGCATGCCTCTTAAGGTGCCTAGTCCCAAATGAACTCTTACAAGTTAAAATTCTCATACAATATTTGCACCGTGTCATTTCTTATTCCTCATCCTTAATATTTTTTTTGTTTTATTATATTAAAATGAGTCCAAACTATAGAAATCATCTTAGTTTTTTGTTTTTTAGAGGTTTGAGTTGAGACAACTGGAGAAAACCAAGTTTCAGCAGTCTCAGACCTCTTTGTAAAATTTTCATTTTCTAAATTTAAATATGTTCCATTAGTATTTGTCATTTTTAGGATTTTTGTTAAACATGACACTTATGTAGAGACTAGATGATAGATTTTAGATTTAACTATTTTAGGACTAGAGAGAGAGAGAGAGAGACTAAACTAGAGAGAGACTAAGAGAGATAGAGAGAGAAAACTTAAAATAAATTACCCGGTAAATCAATGAGGTTGATCACGTGGATGGTGCACCACAGTCTAGCTCAAAATTCGAAACCCGAATTGAGATTCCCGAAAAGCAAAGCCAAATGACGAAATCCCAAGTCCCGAGAGAGAGGAGCAAGATTTTTGAAAGAGTGAAAATATGAGATTTGATAGAATAAATATTTATGAAAAACATAAATGTTATAGAGAGGTAGGGAGGATTTTATAGATTAAAGAAAATAATTTTATTTAAAAAAAGAAATTTTTTTTTGTTTTTTTTAATTTTTTTTAATATTTTAGGGGGCAGAATCATGAGGACCATCGGATTCTGCCAACCCATCTCAGGCCGGCCCCGGCACGGCAGAACCATGCCGTGCCTTGTGCCGGGTCAGCCCGGCCCGGCCCGGTCGACACATCTATTTATACCTTTATATGTATATATATAATGCACCAACTCATTAATATGAAATATTTACATGCATATAAAATGTAAATATGTCATTTATGATTAAATCATGTTCCAAATACCATTATACACTGTAATATATTTTACTAACCGAAACACAAAAAATTTTTACCAATTAATCATTCCCAATGAAATTTCTAACAATTCAAATTGAAATATAAAACATGATCATTTATAGCCTTTAAATAGAAAGAAATTCAGATAGAATAAAACCACTATCTCTCAAAATATTTCACGAAAACTTTTTAAATTTTATATCAAACTGAAGATCTCGTCGCATAGAGCAACTTTAGTTCTCGGATTATTCTATTCTAACTCCAGAATAATTCGTTATGGTCAAAAGAAAATCAACGAAACTTTTAATTTTTTTTCCTCTATAGTCTGCACTCTCTTTCTCTCTCCCCGAAGTATGTTTTTATTTTTTCCCCATCATCCTTTTTTCTGGATTCCCGTCATTTTTTTAATTATTATTTTATTAAAATAATAGATTAAAGAAACTAATTATTATTAATATTATTATTTTTATGTTTGACGCTTGGACCGCGCATGCATAGCCACGTGCTGACGTCGTGGCATAGTCTTTTCTTTTTCATATTTTTTTATTTCCTAATTATTCTAATAATTATTTAAATAATTAAAAAAATAACTAAATTATGAATTCCTCAGAATTTAACAAAATTAATCACCATAACTATATTTTCAAAGACGAATTTAATAATAAAATTCATTTTATCATTAGGGTTCTAAAATTTTTAGTTTATTTTTCTTATTGCAAAATTATCATTTTGCCCATTTTTTTCTTGAAAAAAATCATATTATTATTATTTTTTTGGGATTTCATATTCTCTATCCTTAAAGAATTTCATCCCGAAATTCTCATAGATATAACTTTACAATCATAAACATTTCCTGAAATTAAATAATTATTAAATTACTAAAATACATACATTCATTTTTAAGGATAAGCAACATGCATCATGTCTTCACGTTCCCATATTACTTCTCATATTCCTTAATGCTGCAATATGACTTTTACTAGTCTCACAGACTTGCATCACAAAACTTAGTTTCGACTATCAATGATAAGCACTAGCATTTCTTTAAATTTTCTATTTGCATCAATAACAAGTTCACCCCAATCCATTACATGAGTTGAATCAGAAATATATTTCCTAAGCATAGAGACGTAAATTATCTCGTAGACACCAAATAAATGTGATAATACCAATCGATAAGCAACCAAATCTACCTTCTCGAATATTTCGAAAGTCTCAATATATCTTGGCGATAACTTTTCATGCTTCTCAAATCTGATTACTCCCCTTTTTGGTATTACTTTCAAGAAAATATGATCTCATACCTCAAATTTTAGGGATCACCATTGTCTATCTGCATAACTTTTCTGTTGACTTTTATCTGCAAGAAGATGTCGTATCAAAAATACTTTCTCTGAGGTATCTCTAATCACATATGGACCCGTGATGGATATATCCCTCACCTTAGCCCAACAAACTGGAGATCGACATGGCCTTCCATATAATGCTTCATATGGTACCATTTGGATACTAGTCTAATAACTATTGTTATAGGCAAACTCAACCAAAGGAAGATGTTCTTCCCAGCAACCCTTGAAATCTAGACAACATTCTCACAGCATATCTTCCAAAACTTCTATGGTCCTTTCTGACTAATAGTCTGTTTATGGATGAAAAACAGTACTCATTATCAACTGTGTTCCCATTGCCTTCTGGAAACTCTTCCAAAAATGAGTTGTATATATGGGATCTCTGTCTGATACAATAGATACTAATACTCCATATAATCAAATAATTTTTCGTATGTATAACCTACACAATACCTTGCATGTGAATGTCATCCGCATTGTCAAAAAATGTATTGACTTTGTAAGTTGGTCCATAATTATCCACACAGCATCATGTTTTCATGATGTCCATGACAAGTGAGTCATAAAATTCATCGTGATATGTTCCCATTTCCACTCTGATATCTCCAAAGGCTAGAGTACTACTGGCTTCTGATGCTCAGCCTTTATTTGTTGATATGTGAGGCATCATCAAACAAAATCCTCAATATATCTCTTCATCCCATTCCAGTAATACTGGAGACGAAGATCATTATATAACTTTGTGTCATCCTGATGTACCGTAAAATGAGAATAGTGAAATTCTTTAAGAATCTCCTCTCAATTATATTATCTGAGAAACCACAATCCATTCCCTTAACCAAAGACTATTATCCATATGAACAGCCCAACCTTCATCACATGTACCAGTCTCTACTCAGTTCTTTATGGATAATATTTATGCATCTTGTTTCTGAATCTCAATCGCCTTATTCAATAGGGAATGTGTGGCTGCTAAACTTCCGATAACACCCTAACTTTGACTGCTATATTATAAGATGAACCATCCCACAGTGTAAAGTATATCTCATTTCCACAAAGCTATACTAGCTAGTACACTTTGTGACTTCTGACTAAGTGCATCAACTACCATATTTGCATTACCTGAATGTTAATACAAAGTAAAATTATAATCTTCTAGATACTTCATCCATTGATGTTGTCTCATGTTAAGGTCTCGTTGTATAAAGATATATTTCAGACTTTTGTGGTCTGGATATACCTCAAATTGCTCCCCATACAAATAGTGGTATCATATTTTTAAAGCAAAGATTATATCTACCAACTCTATATCATGTGTGAGGTAATTCCACTCATGATTCTTTACCTATCTTGAACCATAAGCTACAACTCTTCTATATTGCATCAGAACACATCTTAGTCTATTTTTTAATGCATGACTATACGTTGTATATTTCTGTCCTCTATCCGGAACTATCAGTATAGGAACTGAAGTAAGTCTCTTTTTAATTCTTGAAATGCCTTCTCACATGAATTAGTTCACTCATACTTGACTTCCTTTATGGTCAATCTAGTCATTAGAGCATCTAACCAGTAAAAATTCACAATAAATCTTTTATAATACTTAGCCAATCCCTAAAAACTATGTATCTCAAAAAAAACCTCTGGTCTCTCCCAACTCATGGCTGTCCCAACTTTTTCAGGGTCCACCGAGATACCAGTAGCTGATACTACATATCCCAAAAGTTTTACTTATGTTAACCAAAAGTCATATTTACCAAACATGGCATACAACTTATGTTCTCTCAAAATTTGAAAAATAATATTTAAATGATCATCATATTCTCCTTCGGATAGAAAATAGATCAACATATTATCCATATAAATTACAACAAAATAATTTAAATATGAATTAAATATTCTATGCATGAGATCCATGAATACAACTGGTGCATTCGTTAATCTAAAAGACATTGCAGATGTGACACCCCAACTCATAGGGGGTCCCATTCATTCCATCACAAAATATAATGTGCAATAAAATAAAATTTTCTAAAATGTATCATACATTTTTTTTCTTTTTTTATTTGCTCAGTGGAATAAAAAAAACATAACATATTATTTAAGCTACAATCGGCTTCCTTTCACATATGCGACCCCGCATGTGGATATATCATCTACCCTGTGCTTGTACGTAAAAAGGGGATCACACAATGGAGTGAGCAAATCTCAGTAGAGGTAAACTCTTACAGAGTTACTCTCTACTTAAGTGCACGTAAAACATAATGCATATTTATCAATGTCCATTCAAGTACAATGTTTATATAAATGCAATTATGGATGAAATGTTTATATACCTGTATTCCAAAGTCCTATCGACTCCCTCACACATGTCGTTGCCAAGTGTGACATTATATTAGAGGTGTCAAACGTGCCGGCCCGGCCCGGCACGTTCTTAAACCGTGCCCGGGCCCGTGTCATGCCCGGGTTAAGTTCATCCCGTGCCGTGCCGTGCCCGGCACGGGTCCATCCCGTGCCGGTTCACGCAGGCACGGGTGGCACTGGCGGCGTGCCACATGTGGCGTGGCCCGCGTGGCCGGTGGCCTGAGTCATGAGTCTCGTGACTCGACCCGGCCGTCCGCCCGTCCCCCGCCCCCCCCCCCCCCCGGTAAAAAGACCGCGGGTCCAATCAGACCCGACCCGCGGTCTTTTCTGCCGAAACCCGAGTCCCGATCCGAATTCCTAGCAATTCCAACGGCAAAAAAAAAAAATTCAAACTTCACCGATTTTCAGCCCTTGGATTCACCTCCAACTGCTAGGGGGCAGAATCCAACGGTCCTCGTGATTCTGCCCCTTAAAAATCTTAAAAAAATTCAAAAAAATAATAAAAAAATATCTTTTTTTATTAAAAAAAACATTATTTAGCCTATAAATTCTACCCCCCTCCCTATAACATTTATGTTTTTCAAAAACATAAAATCTCTCAATACTTTCTCTCTCTTACATAAACCGCGCATCTCTCTCTCGGGCCTCGTGATTTTGATTTCGGCTTGGATTTTCGTGAAACTCAACTTGAGTTTTGAACATCAGAGCTTCCTGCGGTGCACCTGGCACGTGACTCACCTCATTGCTTTTACCGGGTAATATATTTTACGTTTTTTGTACTTTCTCTCTCTAAACTTTCTCTCTCTAGAAAAACTTACGAAAATTAAAAAATGAAAAATACACCTGACACGTATTTAAATTTGGAAAATGAAAATGTTAGTGTTACACAGATGTCTGTGGCTCCTGAAACTTTGGTTTCTCCTATCGTCTCAACCTAAAGTTCTAAAAAACAAAAAACTAGGACTTCTGTAGTTTGGACACATTTTAAAATCATAACACAAGTAGATGTTAGGGGTGAGGAACATGAAATGGCACAGTGCAAATATTGTATGAGACTTTTAACATGCAATAGTACATGTGGGACTGGGCACCTCAAGAGGCATGCTGAAATATGCTCCAAAAAACATGGACCCTTAGATCCTAGGCAAACCCAACTTGGCACTACATTTTTTGAGACTGAATTGAGTTCAGTCTCAAAGTTTACTCCCTTCGTATACTCCAGCGAGTTGGGTAGGGATGGCATGGCCAGGCTCATCATATTGATGGGTCTTCTGATCAGATTTTCGGAAGATCCGAGGGTAGTGCGCATCATGCAGACTTATTTTCAGCCATCCTATCATAGGATTCCTATGTCCACATCTAGGAGTGACATATTAAAGATATATAAGTTAGAAAAACAAAAAAAAATTAAGGAATTTTTGGCATTTAGTGGAGTGGTGTCTGTGACGTCTGATATATGGACATGTCACGATGATTCTTCTTATGCATGTCTCACGAGTCATTATGTAGATTCTAACTGGACAATCAATAAAAAAATATTAGGATTCACTGAGATTCTTCATCCTCATGATGGCCTGGCCATTTTTGAGTGTATGATGAAAATATTTAGGGAATATAAAATTCAAAATAAAATTTTTAGTGTCACTTTCGATAATGCTGCGAATAATGGAGTAGCGATCAATATGTTTGTTAGGAATATTAGAGACGCACCATTAGAAGAGATCTTTCATATCAGATGCATGTGTCATGTGATTAACCTGATAGTTCAAGCGGGTATGAAGGTCTGTTCCCCCGCGTTGGAAAATATACGCAATGCACTCAAGTATATTCGCACTCCTCGCAGACTACAAGAGTTTGGTAATCTCTGTTTGTCTACGAATCTTAAGAAGAAGAAATTCCAATCGGATGTGAGACATCGTTGGAATTACACGTACCTGATGTTGGAATCATGTGTTGGATACGAACACGTGATATCCGACTACGTCAATAGTAAGAGTGGCGAACTTATTATTAACGACACTGACTGGGCTTCAGAAATTTCATTTATGAAATTCCTGAAGATATTTTATGACACGACGAACATGTGTTTGTCGGTTTATACGCCCACCACTTGCATTGCACTCCGTTGCATATGCAACATTAGTAGCATGTTTAGGAAGTATCGAGCGGACCCGACACTTAGCCATATGGTTGTAGAGATGGAGACCAAGTACCTGAAGTACTGGTCCACCATTCCATCTCTTTATTACCTCGCAGCATGCATGGACCCTAGGGCTAAGGTGGAAGGGGTTGAAAACACCCTGATTTTCATTTCCTCGTGCATGAACCTGGAAGAGCCACCTGAAGGGTTCATTTACGAGAAGTTGACAGACCTATTCACATACTACGATACTAGGTATGGTGGTGGTGGTGGTGAGACTGTGAGTACGGACACTGATACCTTGTTCGGAGATAACGATTATTCTATTAACCTAGCGAGGGGGAAACGTAGGGGTGGACCATCACATAGGAGCGAGCTGTCTCGGTACTTAGATACCGATTACTGCTCAATCCTATCACCTTCTGATAATAAGAATCTTGATTTATTACAGTGGTGGAAATCATATGAGTCCGCCTATCCCATGCTATCTAGGATGGCACGGGATCTACTGACTCCTCCGGTGTCGAGCGTAGCATCGGAGTCTGCTTTTTCTGTTGCAGTGAACGTGATTTCGGATAGGAGATCGAGATTACGTCCAGATAAGGTTAAGGCCTTGGCATGTTTGAAGGATTGGGAGGAATCGAGATTTAGCATCAGTGATCATGTTGAAGCTGGGACTGTGACAGACACTGCAGTCGCATCCACATCCACTACGATGGCGGAGGAGCTGATTGCCGATGATGATGATCCATATGATACTGATCTTGATGTTGCGGCTGATGATTCTCATGATATGCCGCTTGACGATTGATGCTCATCTGCTCTTTTTTTTCGATGTTTTTTTATTTATTTTATTTATACGATTTGTTTGTACTTTGTACCATACGTTGTGTTGTGTTGAAACTTATACTTGTTTTGTTCGGACTATTGGTTTCAAAAACATGATTGGTAATTTTTCATTTGTGTAGTTTATTTTTTTTTTAATTTTAATTTTTACTAACTTAATGTATTTATTTATTATTTTACGATTTAAATTTTATTTTAAAAATTAATAACTTTAAATTTTAATATATAATTAATAAATTATAATAATAAAAAAAGCTAAACATAATTGAATAATAAAAAAAATTTTCTAATATTTGTTTGTTTTATTTAATTTAAAATTTTATAATTTTTACAAAAAATTATATTTTTTAATTATTACAAATACTCTATAGTCTATACGGTTAATTAATCAAAAAGTTTACAAAAAAAAAAAAAAATTCTAATCTGCCATTTTCAGCCCGTGCGACCTCCAGCCTCCCGGACCCCAGTTGACCCGGTCCCGCCTCCCGCGTTGCGGCTCCCGCCTGCCCGGCCGTGCCGCCTGGCCTGTATGGCCAAGGCGTGCCCGCCTATATACTAACCGTGCCGTGCCGGGCACGGCACGGTAGCACGACCGTGCTCGTGAAAAACGGGCCGTGCCATGCTGGACCGGCCCGTTTGACACCTCTACATTATATACATAGAGATATATATATATATATGCATATATGTATGTATGTATGTATATCTATAGAAATATTTATTTTTTTGGAATTATTCGGAAAAATATGGACCTCCGAAAAATATATTGGACATTTCTCCGAATAAAATATGTTTTTCTTAGATTTACTCTAAGAAATATGAATCTCCTCCTAAAAGCATATTGGACATTTCTCCGACAAGATATTTTTTTTCCTTGGATATTTTTTCAAAAATCACCACGTAACTCAGCCTGGACATTGTCTCTATTCGAGTTCGTAAATTTATAATAGCCATACTCTAGAAAAAAAATATCACGCAACTCAATCTGGATGTTGTCTCAATTCGAGTTCACCAAATATAATCCATATACCTTTATATGTATATGTGTGTGTGTGTGTATCATGCACCCACCCATGTGTATGGAATGTTCCCGTACATATGAAATGTAATTATGTCAGTTATGATTAAATGACGTTTCAGACATAGTTATAACAATCCAAACCCAATTAACCTACATTAAATTTTACTAAATGAAACACAAAAACTTTTCACCAATTAATCATTTCCAATAACATTTCTAACAATTCGAATTGAAATATATAACATGATTATTTATTGCTTTTAAATAAAAAAAAATTTTGATAGGGGAAAATCACTACCTTCTGGAAAATTTCATGGAAACTTTATAAATTTGATGTTAATCTGAAAATATCGTCGCATAGAGCAACTTTAGATTTTGGACTATTCTATTCCGACTCCAGAATAATCCATTACGATCAAAAGAAAATCAAATTTATATATATTTTTTCCTCTACACAGTCTCTCTCTCTCCCTCCCTCCCAAAGTTTAATTTTCTTTCCCGTCAAGTGTCATCCCATTTTCCGGATTCACGTTAGTTTTTTTTTTATTTTTATTTTATTAAAAATTATAATAATAATAATTTTTTTTCAGACGGCTGGACCATGCATGCACATCCATGTGCTGACATCGTGGCGCGGTCTTTTTGGTTTTCATATATATATATATATATATATATTTATTTATTTATTTATTTATTTATTTATTTTAGTAATTATTTAAATAAATTTAAAAAAAAAACAAAATTCTGACTTCCTCAGAATTTGATGAAATTTGTCACCGTGACTATATTTTCCAAGATGAATTTAATAACGAAATTTGTTTTATCATCATGGTTCTAAAGTTGTCAGTTAATTTTTCTTATTAAAAAATTACTATTTTACCTTTTTTTTCTAGAAACAAATCATGTTATTTATTTCGTTATTTTTTTCAGAATTTCACATTCTCTCATTCTTAAAGAATTTTGTCTTGAAATTCTCACAGATACAACTTTACAATTATAAACATATCTTGAAGTTAAATAATTATTAAATTACTAAAACATATACCTTCATTTTCAAATAAAAAAGGATATGCGACACGCATCGTGTCTTCACGTTCAGATGTTGCTTCTTCTATTCCTTAATATTGTCATATCACTTTTACTAGTCTCATCATCTTGCATCACAAAAACTTAGTCTTAACTATCAATGATACGCATTGGTATTTCTTTAAATGTTCTATCTATATCAATAATGAGTTCGCTCCAATCCATTACATGAGTTTGATCATGAATATATTTCCTAAGTATAGAGACGTGAAATATCTAATGGATACCAGATAAATGTGGCGGTAATACCAATTGATAAGCAACCTAATCTACCTTCTCGAGTATTTCGAAATGTCTAATATATCATGGTGATAACTTTCCACACTTGACAAATCTTTTACTCCCTCTTTTGGCATCACTTTCAAGAAAACATTATCTCCCACCTCAAATTCTAGAGGTCACATTCGTCTATCATCATAACTTTTATGTCGACTTTAAGCTGTAAGAAGACGTTGTCGCATCCCATCTACTTTTTCTGAGGTAGCTCTAATCACATCTGGACTTGTGATGGAAATGTCTCTCACCTCAGCCCAACAAACTAGAGATCGACATGACCTTCTAGAGGTGTCAAGCGGGACGTGCCGGCTCGCCCGGCCCATTTTTCAGGCCCGACCGTGCTTTGGTGTCGGGCCAGGCACGGCACGGTTACTATAACGTGCCGTGCCTGGCCCGTCATGGTTTTGTGAAGTTCAGTCTGGCATGGGCCCACGGCACGATCCGTCGGGTACGGCCCGGTCGGGCCGAACTTCTAAATTAAAAAAAAATAGGGTTTCGGCGCACGCCATCGCGCCGCCGTGCAGCTGAACCCCTAATTAAAAAAATTAGGGTTCCAGTGAGCACCATTACGTCGTGCGTAGCCGAACCCCTAAATTAAACAAAATTAGGGTTTCGGCACGCACCATCACACCGCCGACCCCTAATTTTAAAAAAATTAGGGTTATGGTCGTGCCATCGTGCTTCCGCAACACCGAAACACTAATTTTAAAAAAATTGGGGTTTCTCGGCTCGTGTCGAGGTAGCATGTCGGGCTAGGCATGGCACGAGGTCTGGTTGGCCTCAGCACGGCATGACATGGTTGGTGCCGTGGTCGGGCATGGCATGGGCCCGGGCATGGGAAATTCCCGTGCTAGGCCGGCCCAGACACGGTCGAATCGTGTTGTGCCTCATGCCGGATCGGGCCAGCCTAGCCCGATTGACACCTCTATGACCTTCCATACAATGTTTTATATGGCGCCATTTGGATACTTGCCTAACTACCATTGAAATCTCGACAACATGCTCGTAGCATATCTTCTAAAACTTGTATGGTTTTTTCTGACTGATCATCTGTTTGTGGATGAAAAGTATTGCTCATTATCAACTGTGTTATCATTTCTTTATGAAAACTCTTCAAAAATGAGCCATAAATATGGGATCTTTCTCTGATACAATAGATACTAGCACTCCTTGTAAATAGATAATTTCTCATATGTATAACCTGCATAATTCCTCGCGTGTGAAGGTCATTCATATTGCTAGAAAATGTGCTGACTTTGTAAGCTGGTCCATAATTACCCACACAGCATCATGTTTTTATGATGTTTATGGCAAGTGAGTCATAAAATTCATCGTGATATGCTCCCATTTCCATGCTGCTACCTCCAAAGGCTAGAGTAATCCTAATGGCCTCTGATGCTCAGCCTTTATCTGCTAATATGTGAGACATCATCAAACAAAATCTCTAATGTGTCGCTTCATCCTATTCTAGTAATACTGGCGATGAAGATCATTATACATCTTTGTGCCACCTGTATATACTGTAAAACAAGAACAGTGAAATTCTCTAAGAATCTCCTCTCTTAATTCTACTATCTGGGGAACTACAATCCGTCCCCTAAACTGAAGACTACCATCCATATGAATAGCTCAATCTTCATCACATGTACCAGTCTCTACTCGGTTCTTTATAGATAATATTTCTGGATCTTGTTTCTGCATCTCAATCACTTTATTTTATAGCAAAGGTATAGCTACTAAACTCTTGATAACACTTTGACTTTGATTGCTATATTGTAAGCTGAATCGTCCCACAGTTTCAAACATATCACATTCCCGCAAAGTTATACTAGCTAGTGCACCTCGTGACTTCCGACTAAGTACATCAGCCACCACATTTTCCTTACCTAGATGGTAATACAAAGTAAAATTACAATCATCTAGATACTTCATCCATCGACGCTGTCTCATGTTAATGTTTCATTGTGCAAAGATATATTTTAGACTTTTATGGTCTGAATATATCTCAAATTACTCCTCATACAAATAGTGGCGCCATATTTTTAAAGAAAAGACTATAGCCGCCAACTCTATATCATGTGTGGGGTAATTCTGCTCATGATTCTTTAACTGACTTAAACCATAAGCTACAACTCTCCTGGATTAGATCAGAACATATCTCAATCCATCTTTCGAGACATCACAATTCACTGTATATTTTTGTCCCCTATCCGGAACTATCAAAATAGGAGCTAAAGTAAGTCTCCTTTTCAATTCCTGGAATACCTTTTCACATGAATCAGTCCACTCATACTTGACTTCCTTCTTGGTCAATCTAGTCATTGAAGCAGCTAACCACGCAAAATTCTCTATAAATTTTCTATAATACCCAGTCAATCCCAAAATACTATATATTTCAAAAATTGACTTTTGCCTCTCTCAACTCATGAATGCCCTGACTTTTTTTGGGTCCACTAAGATACCATTAGCTGATACTACACGTCCCAAGAATGTTACTTCTATCAACCAAAAGTCACATTTACCAAACTTGGCATACAACTTATGTTCTCTTAAAGTTTGGAGAACAATATTTAAATGATTTTCATGCTCTTTTTCAGACTGAGAATAGATCAAAATGTCATCCAAAAAAATCACAACAAAATGACTTAAATATGGCTGAAATATTATATGCATGAGATCCATGAATGTTGCTGGCACGTTCATTAATCCGAAAGGTATTACTATAAACTCAAAATGCCCATATCGTATTCTAAATGCTATCTTAGGAATGTCACCCTCCCTAACTCGCAACTGGTGATATCCAGTACGAAGATCTATTTTGAAAAAGACATGTGCTCCTTTTAACTGGTAAAATAAATCATCAATCCTTGGTAATTGATATTGATTTTTTATCGTAACCATATTCAATTGTCGATAATCAATGCACAGTCAAAGGGTTTTATCCTTCTTCTTTACAAATACAACCGGAGTACCCAAAG
Source organism: Sapria himalayana (assembly GCA_029783825.1). Taxonomy (NCBI): domain Eukaryota; kingdom Viridiplantae; phylum Streptophyta; class Magnoliopsida; order Malpighiales; family Rafflesiaceae; genus Sapria; species Sapria himalayana. The sequence continues at coordinate 11,465,670 of JAREIK010001563.1, read as the reverse complement.
GTGAAGTGCCGGATCTAATGAAACCCTTGTCCAACAAATCTTGTATCTAGACCTTGGGTTCTTGTAATTCAATTGGTGTCATCCTATATGGAGTCATAGAAATGGGTGATGTACCATGTTATAACTCGATACAAAAATCTACAATACTGTGTAGGGTAATCCTGATAATTCATCAAGAAAAACATCCTCATATTCACAAACTATTTTAGAAAGATCCATATTCAATATCTCCACTTCTTCTAGGGTGAGATATGCCAGCTAACTCATATGTTGTTCGTGCCATTTAGAATCATATATAATCTGGGATAAAGCATCAAGCTTATCCCCCTGAAATACAATACATATATCATCTGGTATGTGGATAATAATTCTTCTACGATCACAATCAATAATGACTCAATATGCTGTTAATCAGTCCATGCCACGAATTACATCAAAATCCAACATGTCCATGACTCTAAGGTCTGCCATAAGTAGAATTCCTGAGATTTCTAACGCATAATCTTGACATATATGACTAATTTTCACCTTAGACCCAAGGAAAAATCACATGCAATGTCTAGTCTAAGTTTTTCTCAACTTGTCATAACCAATGATCTACTGTCATTGTGTCCCTTTCTACCAAAATATTGGAAGATGATGTGCGTTGAACCTTTATAGGTTACTTGGCCCTTCTTGACCTCCAGCTACACTAGTTTGTGCAACTCTCGCAACGACGACACCCACAGCCTCTATTAGAGCATGTTATTCAAAAAAGGCCAGGGGTTGATCCTCATTTCGTGGACGTCCCTGGTGTCCTCGTTCTCTACTTGTCATCTACATAAGTCAAATAATAATATATGAATCACAGTCATTTCCTATTATTAGTGCATATGCCAACTAATAATATACTTTTCATTTTGAAAATATCATTTCATTTTCCTTCCACCTTATGAAACTTGTACTAATATTCTGAGTTATACGTAATTGTATACCTAACCTATGATACCAAGCTGTAATACCCCATCCCCCAAGGGTCTCATTCATTCCATCACACAATACAATGTGCAATAAAATAAAATTTTCTCAAATGTATCATACTTCTTTTTTCTTTTTTTTATTTGCTCAGCCGAATAAAAAAAACATAACATATTATTTAAGCCACAACCGACTTTCTTTCACATGTGCGATCTCACATGTGGATCTGTCATCTACCTTGTACCTATACCTGAAAAGGGATCCCGCAACGGAGTGAGCAAAGCTCAGCAGAGGTAAACCATTACAGAGTTACTCCCTAGTTAAGTGCACGTAAAGTATCATGCATATATATCAACCCCCATTCAAGTACAATGTTTATATGAATACAATTATGGTTGAAATGTTTATATATCAATATTCATGAGTCTCATCGACTCTCTCACACATGTCGAAGTCAAGTGTGACATATTATATATATATATATTTATGTATGTATGTGTACATATATATGTATGTGTGTATATATATATGTGTTGTGTGTGTGTGTGTGTATGTATGTATATATATATATATGTATATATATATATATATGTATGTATATATACCTATAAAAATATGTATTTTTTTGGAATTATTCCGAAAAATATTGACTAGCTCGGAAAAACATACTGGACATTTCTCCGACAAAATATTTTTTTTCCTTGGATATTTCCCAAAAATCACTGTGTAACTCAGCCTAGATGTTGTCCCAATTCGAGTTCACAAATTTATAATAGCCATGCTCCATAAAAAAATTCCGTGCAACTCAGTTTGGACGTTGTCCCATTTCGAGTTTGACAAATACGATCCATATACCTTTATATGTATATATATCATGCACTCGCCCATGTATATGAAATATTCCTGTGCATATGAAACACAATTATGTTATTTATGATTAAAAGACATTTCAGACACAACTATAACAATCCAAACCCAATTCAACTGCACTAAATTTTACTAAACGAAACACAAACTTTTCACCAACTAACCATTTCTAATGACATTTCTAATAATTTGAATTAAAATATATAACATGATCATTTATGGCATTTAAATAGAAAGAAATTCCGTTAGGAGAAAACCACTACCTTCTAGAAAATTTCATGGAAACTTTATAAATTTGATGTCAAACTGAAGATCTCATCGCGTAGACCAACTTTAGTTCTTGGACTATTCTATTTCGACTCTAGAATAATCTATTATGATCAAAAGAAAATCAAGTTTATATTTTTTTTTCTCTACGCAGTGATTCTCTCTCTCCCGAAGTTTAATTTTCTTTTGCGTCAAGCATCATCCCGTTTTCCAGATTCACGTTAGTTTTTTTAATTTTATTTTATTAAAAATTATTATTATTATAATTTTTTTTCAGATGTGTGGAGTGCGGATGCACAGCCACATGCTGACGTCATGGCATGGTCTTTTCCATTTTTATTTTTTTTATATTTATTTATTTATTCTAATTATTATTTAAATAAATTAAAAAAAACAAAATTCTTATTTCCTCATAATTTGATGAAATTTGTCATCGTAGCTATATTTTCTAAGACGAATTTAATAACGAAATCCATTCTAACATCGGGGTTCTAAAGTTTTCAGTTAATTTTTCTTATTACAAAATTACTATTTTACCCTTTTTTCTAGAAACAAATCATGTTATTTATTTCTTCATTTTTTTTGGGATTTCATAACTGTAAACTCAAAATGCTCATACCGTATTCTAAATAATGTCTTAGAGATATCAGTCTCCCTAACTCACAACTGGTGATATCCGGTATGAATATCTATTTTGAAAAAGTCTCATGCCCCTTTTAACTGGTCAAATAAATCATCAATCATTAGTAACAGTTATCGATTCTTTATCATAACCCTATTCAACTGTCAATAATCAATGCAAAGTCAGAGTTTTATCCTTTTTTTTGTAAATAGAACCGTAGCACCCCAAGGTGAAGTGCTAGGTCTAATGAAATCATTGTCTAATAAATCTCGTATCTTGTTGGGCAATTGCGCTTTTACGGTAGTGATATCAAGATACAGAAGACAATACGAACAACAAAAACAAGCAATATATATCCAATCCAACCACAGCAGAATCAAAAATAAGAAATAAAACACAAGAAATAACGAGGTTTGCTAGTCACTCAGTACGACTAGCTACATCCACCAGAAAATGATTATGCATTACAATTTAAACCAACAAAACAGTCTTACAGTATGCAGCGCACAGAGCAATCATGATAAATCACGCAGAGAGAGAGAGAAGACGATGAACTATTCCTTAGGTCCAAAAATAGCCACCCGAAATTAAAATTACAAAATATTTTATAATAAAAAAAATCTCTCGGTTCATTTAACCGGAGCGGGTCAAATCATGGGATGGGTCAGGCTATGCTCCAAAAATTTCGACACGCTGACCAGACAGCAGGACCTAAGTTATTGTGCTACTGCTACATCCCTGGCCTCTTAATATTTCCTTTCCTACACTTACATGAAAATCTTAAAATAGAAACATTTGGTTATACAAACATATCATCAAAAAACAAATTACATATACAGCAATCTCCACCTTAATTTGTTTTGCATACAGATAGAGAGACACTCTCTATAAATAGTTAATCCAAAAAGACTACATCTGATTTGATATGTTCGGTAAGTCAAGACAATGTATGAACTTATTCAGAGTAACATGTTTGGTAAACATGTCAGCTGGATTATCAGTAGTTGCAATCTTCTTTACTTGTACCCGCTTCTCAGATCAAATGAAATGATATCGCACGTCAATATGTTTTGTCCTCTCATGGTACACTTGGTCTTTTGCTAAACAGATAGCACTGAGGTTATCACAGAAAATTATTGCAACCTTTTCATAAAGACCAAGGTCCTTGAGAAAACCTTTCAGCCATATCCCTTCCTTGGCAGCTTCAGTCAGAGCCATATACTCTGCTTCAGTAGAAGATAAAGTAACAAAATATTACAGTGTGGCTTTCCAGCTAACTATAGAACCACATACAGTGATGACATAACCAGTCATAAACCATCTACTGTCGACATCTCATGCATAGTCAGAATCATAATATCATGCCAGCATGAGTTCAGATTCTTTACCAAATATCAGACCACCATTAGAAATCCCCTTGAGGTACCTAAGTATCCTCTTAACAGCTTTCCAGTGCTCTTGACCAGGTTTATCATAAACCTACTCACTACACTTACTGCATGAGCAATATCAGGTCGGGTGCACACCATAATATACATGAGGCTCCTAACATCACTAGAATAAGGAACTTTAGACATTTGTTCCTTATCAGATTCAGATTGAAGACAACATTCTAATGTTAGATGGAGGTTAGAAGCAAATGGTGTGGATAGAGGCTTACAAGAAGTCATTCCAAATCTAAATAGAAGTTTATGAATATATAGTTTCTGTGAAAGAAACAATTTTCTTTTAATTCTATCTCTGAATATTTCCATAGCTAAAATTTGCATTGCTCCTCCAAAATCTTTCATATCAAATTCAGAACTATGCCAAGGTATGAGCATTGCTTGGGATTCCTGACCAATTTGACACTTCCACTCACACCTTGTGTCCAGTAAAATACTCACTATGATCCTCTCCTATGTGCAATGTCCTATGAGAGGTATCAATAATCTCTTCAAAATCAATCATACTAGTCATATCAAACATAAACATATGAGCAATGTCAATTGTTATTCCTTCATGAGAAATATCAACAAAATAGAAAAAAAACCTACTACTATATTGTATGAAAATATGTTCTTTAGATCAAATCCTTAAATAATAACTTATCCTTTTAGAACGTGACATTAGCACTCGTAATCACCCTTGTAGTCTCTAGTAAATAACATCTTCATCCTTTTTGCATACTAGAGAATAAAATAAAATAAGTATGCTCAAACATCTTGAGTCAAAAATGAAATAGTCACTCTCTTATAATATATGAGCTGATATGAGATATGACATGAGATAATAAAAGAAAAAATTTAGTTGATTAGGAAATTAATGATTAATACATTTTCTCCCCTAAAAACACCTAGGTACACAGAGCATACTAGTAAGCTCAACCAAATATCAATTATTTCTCTTAGCTATCTCATTATATGCAAGAGTATTAACACAAAACACTTGATGACCCATATCATGCTAAGTGCTCCTCAATGAAATGAAAAAAATAACAAAAATTATATTAGAATGCACTATTATTTTTTAAAATTTTAATGTGACATTCAAACTAAATTTATTATTTTTTTCATAAAATTTCATAAAAAATATATCCAGTGCACAAGGCTCCTGTTTTAGCATGAGATTTATCCGGTTAATATCTCAATAGTATTATCCATAAAATTCATAACTTAATGCTTCATGAGTCTTGAATATGAGACCTACCACTCTTGGATAAAAAAATTATAATTGCATCAAGAATAACCTCAAACAAATACATGCAACATAAAAGCTTCTCAAATGATAAGTTATTTTAGTATTATTCTCAGACAAAACACTTTTAACTTTAGAATTCTTAAAGAATCTGATATAATAATATTTGTATTATCACATCATTCATAAAATTTTATAATAATAAAATCTTTCCTTAAATAATAATAACCATATATATCAAGTACAAATTTTAATAAATGTAATAAAATATCATAAGTCATCTTATATAGTCATCATTGAGTGTCTCTAAAATAGATCCCTCTTAATACTCTCTTGGCATATGCATATAAGATAAAAAATACTAGTATATTTTTCTAGCTAATATATCTTAGAATCAATATACGTCGCTCATTTGATACTTGACTCTAGAATTTTTAGTCTGTATAGTGATGAGTCTCCTAGTCTAGAGTAAATCACTAGTGAATCAATAATAGAGAAATATCTAAAAAAGCTCATATGAATTGAAGAAAAAATATAATTCACTTCACTCACTCATAAATAATATCATATGTTTGATCTAACAATCATCCATAAAAATATCAGAAAAAGAGAAAATAACATCACAACCTTTTTGCATTGCAAAGTAACTGAGAAAATAAATTATAACAAAAAACTCTTGTATATATAAAACATGCATCAAATAGGAAAAAGAAAATATTAATAGTCATACCTTTTTACTCGTACAATAATATTTTATCCACAACAATATCATAATCTTTACACTCAACAAAGGAATTAAAAAAACAATTATTTGTGGCATCAATATTTGTTTTTGAATCAACTACTCAAAAATATAAAGTAAAATTATGAGGGGATAATGCAATAAATGTAGATGTGTCTAAACTAGTAGCACCCAAAGAATAAATTCTAAAACACTCTTCTTGAGAAAGTATCATTGTATTATGAACAATAAATATGATTGTAGAAGAACAAACTTGACTAGATCCAATGTCTATTATATAGACTCTAAATCTAGAAAAGTTCATCATAACTCGAGATATGACAACCAACACCTCTTTCATGTATGACTCAGCCTCCCACAAAAAAAAAATAAATTAATACTATTTTTTCTACCTCTAGACCTGACATAGGTACTCACCTCTGTCAGGTCTCCCAACAATTTTATCACCACTGTATGACACAAATGTCATCCTTAATTTCTAATGATTATTCTCAATAGTTTAACACTAAGTCTAGCTATTTTCTTCTTTTTTCTATCACAACATGACATACATCCACACATATAACAACCGAAAACAACAATTTACATGAATCACCATGATGTTATACAAATTTTTTGAAATTAAGGATTTCAAAGAATATAAACACACAAGACCTTGTGGATAAAACAATTACAGCGAGGCTTCTATACCAACATCATCGTGTTGGTCATCATGGATTCCACCATAATCAATAAGAAATATTTCTGGATCACCTAAAACCATTGTCATACATTCCATGGCCTCCAAATACTAAAAAAGAAATCAAATTACCATCTATATGTGGGTAATTGATGTTACATTGCGGCAGCACAACTATCGTCGCCATAAACTACCATAAACTACCTTAAATTACCAATGATGATGTTACCACACCACTAGAGGGTGCACCATCATCTACACATGCCAACACCACCATAGGGTTCATCATCACCTGTGCATCTCATTTCCAGCACCCCATCATTGAAAACCTTCTTTGATACCATGCACAATTGGGGTTAGTGTTTCTTCTAATAAAGTTTATTAGAAGAAAAAGATATTTCTGAATACAACATAAACTATATATATAATATTTTGTGATTAGAATAAATAATCTCTAATAAAATATACTTATAATCTTTTTTTAATACTAAAATATTCAAAAAATACACATCTCATAAACAAAGATAATAGTTTGTCCCATCTTAGACAGCGATCAATGACAAAATAAATATATTCAAAAAATTTTTGTGGCAACCTAAATAATCTTTCTCCAAATATCGGATCCAAAAAGATATATACTGAAAAACTATAAAAAAATATCTAATTGATGAAATAAATTATATTTAAAACTACATCCCCTCAAAATTTTTTTGGACCACTATTTTCAAATAAAAGTGTTAAAGCAATTTTCAATAAAATCTATATTCTTCATTTCAATAGTTTCATTCTATTTGAGTGTGCTTACGCATAAAGTTTGGTATATAATCTTATGATCCATAAATAAAGTGTTGATTTAGTCTAACATATATTCTAATATATTATTAATTCTCAAATTTTTAATATATTTATAAATTTTTTATCATTTTATATAAGATCTAAAAAATAAAAAAATTGAGATATATCACAAAAAAGATATATTCATGTATATCTCAAGTAATTAACAATAAAATATGATCAGATACTTAAATTCATCTTTGGTTGAATCACTACTAAGTTTTATTAACTGACACGCCTAAGACTCATGGATCAAAACTCTTAAAAATATGTTAAAATATTCACAACTTGACTAGTGATAAATGATCAAACTGAGAATACACAAATAAAAAATTTAGAATGCTTAAATATCTAAAAAGAGATATTATCATTGAAGAAAAAACATAAAATCTATTTTGCTTAATCCCAATTTAAATCTTCTTTAAATTTCTCAATATTGCAAATAATTATCAGTAAAAATAAACACAAAGTCATAACTGAGCTATCTAGAAATATAGTTCAAATAAAATAAATTAACAGAACAATAATGAATAAATAAGATATGAAAAAATAATAAAGATTAAAGCTAGATTTTATCATATTTAATAACTTTGAATATATGTCATTTGTTACAATTTTAAGAATAAACAAATAAAATAATAAATATGATATACTTAGTAATAATATGAATACTATATCTTATATTGATATTTTATGAGTTTGAAATGATTATACAAGTGAAATAATCAGTAATACATGAGAAAGAAAAATAATCTATTACTATCTTAGAGCAAAATTTTCTATATTCATTTCTAATAAGTATAAATGTAATAGTAGATAAACTTGGTGAGGACCCCTGAATACCTCTAATAATCATGATGTCTCTCTTAATACTAAATAAAACTTTAGGCTGCCTCTTTAAAATATTATCCAACAATTATCTCAAAAATGATCGATCCTAATATAGTGTAAATAGTAAACTGAGATTTTCTTATATCTTCTTTGCTATGATATAATAATAATTTATTTCCATATCATATAACTAAAGAAATTCTTATTCTAAATAAAAAACAAAGCTGCAATAAAATTAAAATTGTTACAAATCCTAATTTCTATTTTTTTTGGCCGAAACCCCAATTAGTATTTTTGCCCAAAAATAATGCCACACTAGATCCTCAGGCACAACACCGCTCATGCTTCCACCATACTCAGGCACACCACCACATGTCCCTTTGCCCTACCCAGGCACACCCGTGCCTATTCTTCCTCATTATGCATACATGCAATGGGGTGGTATAGTGAACTTGTTTCTATACCTACAGTTTGTAAACATTACCCACACAAACCTAGTGTTAAATTCTCCCTAGGAATAACTTTGATATCATGCTACTAAATAATATTAAAAAAATAAAACATAATAACTCTCCCAACAAAAATGAAAAATCATATCGTAGATTTTCTTTTGGTACATGTTAATGCTCAAATCAAATCTAAAGATCCGACCAATAACAATTATCTATGATCCTTAAAAAGGTCTCAAAACTTGAAGACTTCTTCACATACCTCATTATGTGAAGAACCTGCATCAATGTGAAATTCTGAGAAGAATCTAAAAAATAATAAACTATACAAACTATATATATTATATTAGATCTGATCACAATCAGATTATTAATCTTTCATATGATTCTTTTATAAATAATATAATAAAGTAGAAAGATCATATTAAAAGTGAAGATTATATCTTGATCAATAAAAATATTTACTAAAGCATAAGTCAAAAAACCTATCTTTGCAAAAGGAAATGCATCTCTTCAATGACAAGATGATATCATTCATAGAATAAATCACCTATAAATCAAAAATAAATATCTAAATCTATCAAGATCCTTCATCTGAAACTATGTATGAAGGTATTCTTAAAGTTGAATGATTCATAACTCATTAATTCTCATAATTAAAAAATCATCTACGTCGATAATCAATAAAAGTATTTAGTCATAAAGACTCCTAAATAATAAATAAAAGTCAATAACATACAATTGTAATTTAAATGATGTGACTATATATAGAAACCTCACATATCATGTTCTTGGTGATTACTTTAGATCATACATATTTCTCAATTTGCAAACTATATAAGACTATACTACTCGAAACTCATGTGGTTGCTTCATATACACCCAATCCTCGAGGTCATCAAAGAAATTTTATCTTCATGCCCAACTAATATATCCTCTAACTATGATATATTATAAGAGAAATATGAATATGTACCAAAGTTATCTTAGTTATTGTAGAGTAAGTGTCATAGCAATCCACACCAAATATTTAAGTATATCACCTTGCTATAATTCTTACCTCCAGGCAATCTACTTGCTATAATCCACACCAAATATATTTAAGTATATCTAAAAAGAAGACTTAAGTATCCTGGTACAATTAAAAGAAATAATAAAAAATAAAATAAAGAACAAAATGAGATTATAATAAAACTTGTGAAAATAAATGTTGAGTACGGTTATTCTATCCCTTCTGATGAATGATTGGAAGGTCAATACTATAGAGATTGATTGTAAAATCATCTAGCGTCATGTTAGACTCTTCTTTAATCTAAGAAAGCTTAATATGTCTCTCTCTCTCCTAGAATAAATTTTAAATCTTGGATGATTTAGTCTCTTAGTTACCAACTCAATATGAGTTTATACTTATGAAGACTCATGAACTACAATATCATTTAAGTCTGAAAGAGATCTCCCAACTTGGTAGGTATGATGGTTCCAAAAGAGTAACATCATACTGAGTACTTTTAATACTCAAATATAACTTGATGGTGACTTTCTCTACTAATTGATGATCTAGGGAAGACTACGGGAAAGGAAGGAAAGATAATGTATTCATGCACAATATCATAGAGAATGATCACATTTCTAGCAAGAAATATTTAACCCACTTTGAGTCATAAAATATCAAACGAAAAAAATATTTAAAGGCCCTGGATATCAACCTGTCTCACTCTTTAAAGCGATCGAGGATGAATTAAATTAATTCAAAAAATACTAGGAAGCAAGTTAAATTGCCTCTCTCCAGGAAGTAAAATCTAAAAGCAATTATATTGAGAAAATAATAGAAAAGAACATCTGATTGATAAGTAAGATTGTAATTAAACATGCATTTTACTAGAAATATTTTGAAATACTCTTCTTAAGTAAAAGTATATGAATGATCTCAATCAAATGTATATTATTCTTTTCAATAATCTTATTCTATTAGGATGTGCCAGAATAGACAATCTAATATATAATCTTATGATCAATATAATAAATATTAAATCAATAGGATATATATTATAATAAATTATCACTTAATATTTTTAAATATTTTTATTAAATTGAATTTTTATTAATTTGTTAAAAATCAAAAAATATAAAAAAAAATAATCTATCACAAAAATATATATTTATGTATATCTCAAGTAGTCATCAATAAAAATGATCATAAATCTAAATTCATTTCTGGTCATATCTCTATTAGGTCCTCATATATTTGAGTGTATTAGATCGTATGAATCTCTACTCAAATCAAATTGACATGTAAGATATAAAACCTTATTAAGCTTTCCTAGCTAACATATATCATACTTAAAATCAAATAATCTTAAAATTAAGATAAAATATTATCAATTTGATCAGTGATTAGTGATAAAGTTAATAAAATGCATAACAAGCCATAAATATTAAAATATCTCGAGAGAGATATTAGTATAGAAGAGAGAACATATAATCTTGCATACTTAATCTCAAATAAAGTCTTCTTCAAAATATTCTATCTTGCATATAAATATTAATGAGATTAAAAATAATGTCAGAATTAAATTATCCTAGAATACAACTCACATAGAATAAATTAACATAACAATCATAAATAAGCATGACAAAAAAAACAAGTTTCATGTTGAATAATAAATTAATAAGAAAATACTTTTTGATTATTTGTCATTAATTACAATAATATTTTCATAACAAGAAAATAACCTAAAAAATAAAATATGTTAACTAATAATATAAATGTTTGCTCATGTATCAATAATTCAGATACCCATGAGTATGAAGTAAGAGTATGAATAAAATAATAAATGATACCTAAAAAAATAATTTATTATTATCTTATAGATGAGTTTTGTATACTTCTCTATAGTAAGTATCAATATAGATAAACTATATAAAGATCCATGTATGACTTTAGTAGTTAACTCATCTCTCTCACTATTGTGTAATGCCCTCAAAAAGTCTTCGTGAAAAATATAAGATGAGATCTCTTTAGAGTCTTAATGAAAATATCTAAATATATGTTATAGTAATTGTTTCATCTTGAATCTTCTCCCTTAAGACAAAATAATCTACATCTAATGTATTTTATATGCTTGTGAAATACTAAGTTATATATCATATATCTTGCTGCCTGACTATCATAGTAAATGATAATGGAAAAAGATAATGCGAATTCAATCTTCTTGAATAAGAGATACATCTAAATTATCTCAAAAATAATTATCATTATTGCTCTGAACTAAATCTATATATTAGATCTCAAAATAATTATATTTCTCTTACTTTTTCAAATGATAATATTACCTCCAAGAAAAAATACAAAACTATCATAAGACTCCTCTTGATGCATGTTGATCCCCAACTCAAATATAAATATTCAACTAACTAAAGTTTCCATGATCCCTGAAAGAGATCCTAAGGTCTAGGAATTTCTTCCATTACTTAGCAAACGAAAAGTTCCATCAAAATGAACTTGTAGAGAAAAATATTTAAAAAAATTAACTATAATAACTATGTATGTTATATATAGTTTAGTCATAGTCACATAGTTAATATTTCCTACGATTCTCCTATAAGTAGTAGAATTAACTAAAGAGATTTCATTAAAAAAAATTAATATCTAATTTAATAGGAATATCTATTAGAACACAACCGATAAAATTTACCTTTACAAGAATATCTAATATATATCTCCTCTATGAAAATATGATATCATGCATAGAATAAGTCACATCTATACCAATAAAGTATTTGAGTATCTCATGGTTCTTCATCTAAAATTATACCTGAATTCTGAAAGTAGTACTATTTAATATGGGCGATCCCTAATTAATTATATCTCATTATTAAAATATCATTCACATTAACAATCTAAAATATAATCCTACAATCATATCCTTCAAAAAAAAATAAAAAAAAAAGTAATACATTTGTATAATCCAAAAGAGATGATTGCATGTGAAAAAAACACAAACTAAATTGTTAATAACTACGTTAGGCCATACAACACATTCTACAATTTACAAATCGTATTGGACTATACTGCTTGAAACCTAGGTGGCTACACCATATACATCTCCTAAAGGTCATATTAAAAAAATACATCTTCATATATAGTTGATATCTCCTCAAATAATGTGATGCTACATGATAAATAAAAATTCATTTTGAATCTATATTGGTCACTACAAAGTAAGTGTCCTAGTAGTTCATATCAAATATTTAAGTAAATCCCCTTACTATAAGCCTTGTCTTGAGGCAATCTATCTTTTAATTTAAACATATCTTCACTATGAATTATCACCTATAACTAACAACAAATATTCACAAAAATAGCAATACTAATTTCCATGTTTTGTTAAAGTATAGGACATGAATCTTTTTCATTATGGCATCACATCATCCTAAATAATATAATATATTAGGAGATTTGTATATTATTATCTCATTAAAAAAATAATAAAAAAACAAGATGAGAATATAAAAAAATTTATAAAAAATAATGTTGAGTACAACTTATTTATCCTTTTCGGATTGTGATCAAAAGGTCAAAAGCTAAGAAACTAAGTATATAATTATCTGGCTCATAAGCATGCTCATTTCTAATCTGAGTTGAGTGAGTATCTCTCTCTCATAGTATGTATTGATGAAAACTCATTGATTATTATTATATGAGCTTGAAAGAGATCTTCATACCTGAAAAACCTCGATCTCTCAGAAATCAAATGATATAAATTTATTAGTAGATATACTGATTTCATATGAGTAATATCACATTGAATATCAACGTGCTCATATGTAACCAACGAGTGACTCCATCAATTTACTGATAATCCGAGTAGGACAATAAGTAAAAAAGAAAGAACAATAAATTTAAGTATAACATATGGATTCACACTTATATTAGGTTCATTGAAAAACATGTCCTAGTCAAAAAAGATAATATTCTCACTCACTAAAAACTTATTATTCTCTAATAAATTATGTGTACTTTCTTTAGCTACTCAAGTATTCAAGAAAGATACATCTCAAAACCCTACATGCCAACTTGTCATTATCCAATCTTGAAGATTAGTAGAAGACACAATAAATGCAACAAAAAATATTAGGAGACAAACTAAATAGTTTATCTCTAAGAAATATAATCAATATATATATATATTGATAAATAACAAAATAGAATATTTAATTTATGAGATAGATTATAATTAAAATCTTATCTTTTCAAAAATATTTCAAAATATTCTTCCCAATTAATAGTGTCCCAATTATTTTAATCAAATATTTATTCTTCTTTTCAGCAACCTCATTATATTGAAATATATCAAAACAAAAAATTTAATATATAATTTTATGATCAATATAATAAGTATTAGATCAGTCTGAGATATATTTTAATATATTATTGCTTATTAATTTTTTTTAATATTTTTATCAAATTAATTTTTTATTATTTTATAAATGAGAAAAATGAGAAAAATGAGAAAAATGAGAAAAATGAGAAAAATGAGAAAAATGAGAAAAATGAGAAAAATGAGAAAAATGAGAAAAAATAAGAAAAATGAGAAAAAATAAGAAAAATGAGAAAAATGAGAAAAAAAAAGAAAAATGAGAAAAATAAGAAAAATAAGAAAAATAAGAAACATAAGAAAATAAAAAACATAAAAAAATAAAAAATAATAAAAAAATAAAAAAATAAAAAAATAAAAAAATAAAAAAATAAAAAATAAAAAAATAAAAAAATAAAAAATAAAAAAATAAAAAATAAAAAATAAAAAAATAAAAAAATAAAAAAATAAAAAAATAAAAAAATAAAAAATAAAAAATAAAAAATAAAAAATAAAAAATAAAAAATAAAAAATAAAAAAATATTTAAAAATAAAAAAAATAAAAAAAAATAAAAATAAAAATAAAAATAAAAAATTAAAAAAAATAAAAAAATGTGATTAATCTCAAAAGATATATATATATATATATATATATATATATATATATATATATCTCTCTCTCTCTCTCTCTCTCTCTCTCTCTCAAATAATCATCAAAAAAAAAGTTATCAAATACCTAAATTCCTTTTTGATTACTTCGCTACTAAATCTTCATACATCTAAGTGAATGTTTATCAAATATAAAAAATATACATTGGGAAATAACAAAATGGAGTATTTAATTTATGTAGATTGCAATTAAAATCTCTCTCCAAAAATATTTCAAAATAATTTTCCTAATTAGGAGTATCCAAATTATTTTAATCATATATATTTTTTTTCAACAACCTTGATATGTTGAAGTTTGTCAATACAAAAAAAAAATTAATATATAATTTCATTCTCAATATAATAAGTATTAAATTAGTTTGAAATATATTTTACTATATTATCACTTATTTTTTTTTATATTTTTATCAAATTAATTTTTTATCATTTCATAAAAAATCTAAAAAAAACCCCCCAATTAATCTCAAGAGTAATATCTATATAAATCTCAAGTAGTTATCAATAAAAATTATCAAATATTTAAATTCCTCTTTAATTGTATCTCTATTAGATCCTCATACTTCTAAGCATATCAGATCTAAAAAATATACATTAAGAAATGACATCATGGAGTATCTATATTAAAAGATAAATTGCAATTAAAATCTCATCTTCCCAATAATATTTCAAAATATTCTTCCCAATTAAGTGTATTAAAATTGTTTTAATCAGAATTTTTTTTCTTTTCAACATTATCTTTATATAGAAACACACAAAGTCTAATGCATAATCTCATGACTAATATGATAAATATTAAATCAATGTAACATATATTTTAATACATTATCACTTATTAATTTTTTAATATTGTTTTTTTATTATTTTATTTAATATTTTAAAAATAAAAAAAAATATGTGATTAATTTCAAAAGATATAAATCTATGTATATGTCAAATTATCATCAACAAAAATTATTATATACTTAAATTCCTCTTTGATAGTATCTCTACTTAAATCCTTATACATCTAAGCTTATCATATTGAATATATCCTTATTCAAGCCAGACTAGCATATAAAATAAAAAATCTAGTATGTTTTTCAACCTGACATACCTCACATTTTAGGGTAAGATAATCATAAAACAAAAGGGTGACAAAATTAAGAATGCACAAATAAAAAATCAAATATACTAATACATCTAGAAAAATATCTTACCACAAAAGAAAGAATATACAATCCATCCAGCTTAATCTGAGCTAAAATATTCCTTAAAATTTCTCAATCATGCAAATAAATATCAATAAAAATAAAAATAAAATTAAAATTAAATTATCTCCAAACAACTCAGAAAATAAACTAATAAGACAATTAAAAATATGCAAGATACGATAAAATAATAAAGACTCTCAAGTTGGACACTATCATATTTAATAACTTTCAAATATTTATTATTCACTACAATAATAATTTCAGAACAAAAAAATAATATAATAAATATGATATGATTAATAATATTATAAGTATTAAATCATGTGTTAATAATTCAAAAGCTTACACTAATTATAAGAACAAAACAATCAATAATACCTAAAATAAAAAAAATAATACTTTAGTATTACCCCAAAGCGGGATTGTTTATTCTCATCTCTAATAAGTATAACTATCACGATTAGAGGTGGCAAGTGGATTAGCCAGCCTAGGCAATACACGAGGCACGACCCGACTCGACCGTGCCTAGCCCGACACGACACGGTCCCATGCCAGGCTGACTCTCAGCACGGCTCATACCATGCCTAAATCAACTCGCATTTTGAAAATTATGTTCTTTTTTGATGCCCAAATCAAATGAGTGGTATATATACTAATCACGATTATCATACATAAATTAATCCAATTTTATTACAACCATGACCTCATCCTTCTCCAACATACCATTTTGTTAGAATATTTGATATGATTCAAAATTAGTTTTTGTTTCTTTGAGATCCAATAACATATCAGTAACACGGTACAAGGGGATAAAAAAAATAAAAATGAAAAACAAATTCATCAATTGCACAAAATAACAATCACCACAGTTAGTTATGTAATTGGTCGTTAGCACATGAATAATAATTCTCCATCTTTTTCTCTTCTGCAGAAGATAATTCAATCAAACTCAATTCATATTGAACAACTACCAAAACAAACATATCTATCTTGATTCCTTCTTTGCATTTCAAAACATATTCTATCGCCACTTACTAAGTTGTCATTATACAGATTGTCCAAGTCATCTTTAAACCTAAAAAAGGCAACTCAACAGGAATTTGCCATGTCGACAGCAGTAAATTATATGCAAACCAATGTTTTTATTATCATGCAACCCAAAATAAAATTAAATTAATAAATTCATCAAAAACTGTTATATCGTCATTTGCATATAAAGCACAATATAGTACATATATATTTCTGCAGAAAAGTTTTTGTTTTTTTTTGGATAAGCAAGAGAGAGAGATAGAGAGAAAGAGAGAGATAGAGAGAGAGAGAGAGAGAGAGAGATTGATAGATAGAGAGTGTGTGTGTGTGTGTGTGTGTGAATGATAGTTTCAGAAAATAAAGGTGTTTTTTTTGTCACTTCGGTCACTCTATTTCTGCAGACGAAAGTGAGAGCTTATGACAGATAAGATGCAATTGACAACTACAATGACATTTCCGTCAGAGGAGGAATGCGGTGGAAGAAATTTAAAGCAGCTGGTGGCATAGGATCCCGAAACACAGGGTGTCTCAAATAATAGAAACCCAAGGCAACGGCTAATGTTTTAGGGGGCACAGTGTACAGCAGTAAACTGGTAAGTAAACACATCCACACAAATAACCTGGTTGCCCGAGGATCCCTCCAGGTTGCTAAAGCCTGAAAGCTTTCCCCTAGTGTCACAACATCACCCAATACTGTTTGGGCTCTGGCAGCCACTATTCGTAGGCGGTCATATCGAGCCCTAATTGTCTCGGGTGATCTTGCACTTGGTATGGTGTCAAATTCCTCATCCAGCTCATCTGGATTGACCCCGATGGTCTGGAATAAGCGTTCATCTGTCATCCCTGGAGGATTTCTCTGCCTAAAACGAGAGTACCATGCCCCAATCAGACACACGTACAGCAACAAGGTGGGAATGATCAAATATGGAAACCAAACAAGTACAAGATACAAAACATGAACCAATATGGTGGTGGGCTTGCTTTTCCATTTCCGAATACCATCCAACCAACTAATCAAGCCCTTCACTCCAGAAAGAAAACGGAAAATGCGGAACAGGCTGGTTCTGCACTTCCTCATGCTCCAAGCATGTGAATCCGCCTCCAGCATATACCGAACAACCTCTTGCCCTAGAGGCGGGTCAGAGTGTTGCAGCCTCATGGTAACCATTTTCACTACTGTGCTGCGCAGTGCTTCTAGCTGCCCCACCGGCAATGGGCGCAAATGATGCATCCTAGGGAGTAATGGCTGGGTGTAAAGTGTACAAGTCTCTGTCAATAAGCTCTGCCAGGAAAATCTAACAGCCAGTTGAATCTCCCCCATTTTCTTCAATCCTGTTCTTGACAGTACAAACAGCGGATATCCATCTAAGCGAGTCTTATTGGTTTCTAGTGCTGATACTCGTATGCATACTTTCCCGATGATGCCATCTTGCTGACCACCATACATGCGCCAATTGTCAAAGACACTGACTGTAAGTACTGTGTGGGGATCATAAACCTGCCATGTGTGCCGCAGGTTCCACAATGGATTAAGGCTGTCTGACACCGTCGCCGTGCGCACCCATTTTTTTCCATACTTGGCAACACAGTATGCATCAGTGGAAGATTTGCCCCGGACTCCCCGTGTTTTAGTTGGCAAAAGGGAACAAGCACCGCGAATTAACAACTTCAGAGTTCCTATTGCAGGCTTCCACAGATGCTTCGCAGTGGGCCTATGGTCACTGCATGCATGAGTAGCTTCCTCTAGCACGTGATACCCTCCTTCTAGGCAAATACTCAGGAGGATTCTCCCACCAAAGTTGTTGCTTGCATCTTGTAGGTCGAACCAGTTTGGGGCCACAGGATGCTCGTCAAACCTTTGATATATTAAATTCATGGGAATCGAGATGCAGCCAACTTCAACAATGGTGGTGGTGTCTCCCTTTGTGTGGTCCTCCAGCGTCAGGGTAACATAACTTTCTGTTTCGAAGGGCTCAGCAGCAACTAAAATAAGGTCCTCATTCCACTGAAATGCACCACTGTCGAGATCAAACAAGCAACACCTGCCTCGTACACATTGAAATCCCAATTCTACTTTAGGTCGTATATCAGGTGTTAATTCAGATTGATTTGGAACCAACCTGATGCCTTGTGCTTTAATCACAGTCACTCTCAAGTACCAGAGAGTGGGAGAATAATATACTTTTGGGCGCACATAAGCCGTGTTTGTTATGCCTGGTTCCTCATTAATCATGTTTTCCTTTAAAGCACCATCAGCTTCCACTCCAATCCAGATGGACACCTGAATTTCTCCATAAGCATCATCATCCCTGTCATCATCATCAACATCATCTGGCATTGATCGAAGTTGGTACCACTGAGGAGCCATTGCACCACAATGGTCTTGTGTACCCAGCATTGCTATATTGGACAAATCTAACCAAATACCTCCCAAAAATATATTCGACTGCAAATCCCACACTGATATCTCTACTTTACTTGGTGATTCTGGCCAGTTTAATGCGAATGAACAAATCTGACCCCATTCAGGCGAATGGGCAAGCTGATGGGACTGGAGGCCTGCAGCATTCATCTGTCTCAGACGATTATCTGGCATTACAACTCTCACATATTGACTACTTGGATTGGATTTCAAACCACGGGACTTGATCACTCTGACAAACAAACATTTCTCCGATTCAGCCTGATCGTTTCCCTTGTGCTCTTCTGTTTTATGACCAGTGCAGGTTCCAATGGACTTGTCCCTTTTAGAAGTTGGCTTATGGAGAGCCTTGACTGAGTTTACGCTGCCACCACCAACAGGGGCTCTAGCATTCTGTATTCTTGTCACTTGTGTCTTGCACTCTTCTTCATTGCCATCGAGTGCATAGAGCCTCTGTTTCTCGGCATATATGACTTCCAGTTCTGGTTCCGGTTCAGCCTTAGGCAGCGACACCAGATTGACTGAGAAAATTTCACTATCAGGTTGATAAATTTTCAATCTTATCATGCCTTGATTATATGGAATCAAACATTTCTGGGTCAGTTTCAAGGAAATGGGTGTGTTTTGCAGTATCTGACTCAACTTATCCAATTGCGCATGACCCAAGAGGCGGTCACTGACGATATTATCTCTTTCCTCTTCATGGTAGACCTCAATCTGAAGTTTCTCCGATGTCAGACTTTCTAGCTTCGAGACTTTAAATTCCAGCTTCTCATTCCACACTGGAGTGAGACTGCGAAGCTTAGTAGGTGTCTTGAGACTCTGATCAGCAAATTTTACAAGCACGTAGGGGTTGGAGCTTCCGCTACCATCCTTTGGTTGAAGATCTGAGGCATCCAACACTTCCACGACAAGTCTTGTGACGTCGGTCATCGTCATCCCCTCATTTGTTTCCCCTGAGGGATAATTATGTTTTACAGTTATACCAAAACCTATAATTTTTTAGACAATGATAAATTATTTTTTGATGCCCTGACAAAAAAATATTTTAAAAGAAATCAACTATAATTTTCCATGATTTTAAAAAATTATACCTAAACCTACAATATTTATATTTTATACACTTCAATTCATAAATCTCATTTTACCCTCCACTTCATATAAATACCAGTTGTTATAAAAATAGATTTAGTAGTATTAATTTATGATTTGTAAAAGTAGTTTTTACATTTTAGATACAAATATGTGTGTGTGTGTGTGTGTATCTATCTATAATCATATATAATTATATAAATGTATATATAAAAATCATACACACACACACACACACACACATATAAATATGTATATATTTATATATATATAAACTTATACATACACATATATATAAACATATATATATGTCTATATAGGCTTATATATATATATGTACACACGCACCCACACATACATGTATATATAGGTGTGTGTGTGTGTGTGTGTGTGTGTGTGTGTAAATACATATATACATGTTTACATATAAAATTCAAAAATAACTTTTAGATTCCACCTTCACTTTTAAAGTTTGAAAATTAGTATTACAAAATCTTGTCATTTTTTAACATGTATATGGAGTGGAGACAAAATTGAATTTAAGTCTGGAGTTTACCAAAACAAAGATATTTTATATTTTGGTGCATTTTTTAAATTTTATGAAAATTTTGGATCGTTTTGTAAATATTTAGTTATTAGATATAATGTTTACAAAAAGAATTGTCAAAATTTTAGTTATTGGAACAAAATATATCAAAATGTCAAATTCTTGTGTTTTTGTGCGCACAAAATTTAAACTTGAATATATCATTCAACCAAGCATATTACATTAAAATAATAAAAAATATTTTATGAAAACAATGCTCGAAACACTAATTTATGAAAACATATATGTTTATCATATGAAGTATATTTTTTTTAATAGAAATAGTGTATATATTATTATACTTATATATAATATTTATATAATTTTATATATTAGTTTTTAACTTATAAATGTTATATATGTTTATAATGTATTAATGTATAAATGTATAAGTGAGTTGTATATATGTAAAGTTTATATAAAATAATATTTGTATAACATTATATATAACATTTATATATATGTCTAACTTACAAATAGTGTATATATAATTTTATATATAAACTTGTAATTCTTTGTAAAAGAGTTATAAGTTTCTAAATATGTATATATGACATCTAAAACTCATTATAAGTTTATATATGTGTGTGTTTGTTTGTTTGTGTGTGTGTGTGCGTGTAAACTTATAACAAGTTTATCATGATTTTATATTTGTTTTTATAGAAATAGTGTATATATCATTATGCTTATAAATAATATTTATATAATTTTATATATTAGTTTTTAACTTATAAATATTATATATATTTATAATGTATAAATGTATAAGTTAGTTGTATATATATAATGTTATTATTAAAAAATATTTGTATAACATTATAAATAACATTTATATATATGTTTAACTTATAAATAGTGTAAATATAATGTTATATATAAACTTATATAACTCTTTGTAAAAGAGTTATAAGTTTCTAAATATGTATATATGAGCTATTATAAACACGCACACGCACACACACACATATATATGACATTTTAAACTCATTATAAGTATACACACACACACACACACACACACACACACACACAAAAACTTATAACGAGTTTATAATGAGTTTATAAACTTGTTTATAAGTTTATAAATATTTATACTAATAATATGATAGTTCAATTGACAAAAGTGAAAGATCGCCCAATCCTAGAGAACAAAAGTTAGATCCCCAAATATGTCGAAGATGTGTCCCATGGCATCTTTGTAAAATATCCTATTCAAACTACTAGGATGGAGGCCTTACATGTATTGATCTCGAGGTCCCAAGGGCCATGTATGGGAGGGTGAGGAATAATAGGGAATGAGTGTTATGACTTTATTATGATGTCAAAACTTATCAAATGTGATATAGCTTCAAAAGTTTATTGAGCAATTATTTTTTGTCCATTGAAGTCACACTAGTATATGGGTCATACATATAGTAAAATAGACATAAATCCATGTATCATTCCTATAGGGATTATGTAGATAGTTTGACTAACTAATAATAAACTAATTACTATCTAAATTGAGTAAATAGACTTGAGTTTTTGGAAAGATACTTAAACTCTAGAGTTGACTCACTTTCTTGTGTAAGTTAATATTTTTTTTAGTATTTGGATAATATTGTGTTCATTTGTCAGATAAATAATAGATTAATATGGTAATATCTTTGTGTCTACTTTGCATACAATGTGGCTATCATCCTTGAATTATCTTTACTAAGGATGATTCCCTCGTAGTTATGCCCTTAGAATTTCACTATCAAAAAATATACATAGTTTTGTTCATAAGTCATTCGCATATATACTCTTGAGTATCTATCTATTCTTTGATCTCTAATGTTTCAAAGATACAAAATAATATAATACTAAATCTATTTATATTTTCGAGTTTGTAAGTATTATACTTACTATAATTAATAAATATCTTTCCATGAATCTCACATATGAAAATTATACAATAGTAAATGACTCACATGTTAGTCACCATCATACTATACACACCTCTCTTGTTGTGTATCCCATGACAAACCTATTACCATATGCCATTTTACTTAACTCACAATAATTAAACTTTCATCAATATTGAGTTTTCATATATATGCTTATCCAATACATTATGATTAGAAGGGTTGTCAATTCTTTCTTACATACCATGTAAGTGTTTTCCATGATATACGTGTCATCATATGCTACGACCAACACATATTAACCTATGATATTTTGAGAACTCAAAATCAAGAGTTCCCAAAGATGAGATATTTAAAGTTCCCAAAGATGATATTTTAGTTCTAAATAACATTCATATCTATTAATATCTAAACTGGAATATTAGCTCAAATATAAACATTATAATATAACATCATCAAAATACAAGTATATAAAAATCAACCCTATATCCTATTTAGCCTGAGATTGGAAAAAAATCACATAAGCTATTTATAGTGGTATCTCACGGAATCAAGGGTTCCCAAAGATGACCCTAGCGAGGATCCAAGTCTTAAAACCTAATCCCAAATAATTATTTCTCACATTCATCTTGGATTAGTCACTAATCAGGGGTTGGAAATTGTGTTGTCTTGGGTTTTCATGCCCTTGGCTTGAAATCTAATTATTCTTTTCTCTTCCTTTTCGAAATCATCTAATTATTACTTTTATACTTTGGATTTCCATATGATTCTTCAGGTTGAAAATCACGATGCTTGATGTCGAGACTTTATCGTCTTGTTGATTCTTCTATGAAGTATAGAAGTCATGACAACGAGGATTATCATGATAGAAGTAACTCTCCTATTGAGCACAAAGTTGTGATAGCTAGGATGTTGTGATTAAGATAATTTTTATTTGAAACACAAAGTCAGGGTATTGTAAATAGTCATGTCTTATGCATTTGTCTTTAGAACACAAAGTTATGGTACTAGAAATGGCTACAACTTTGGTATTTTTCATATGGAGTACAAAGTCATGATGGATAGAAATGTCATGACTAGAGTAATAGTTTTTGGAGCACAAAGTCATAACAAAACATATTTTCATGATTAGATTTAGTTGGTGTTTTGATTTTATATTGATTATGTCATAATATTAGAAATATCATGACTTCTTGTACTAGTGGGGTACTTTACTACCATAATATATAAATAAAGTAATGGCCATTATGATATTTTAGAGTTAGTTTTGCATTGTGAAAAAATTATGATAATTCATTAATAGAGTCATGATGTATAAAGATTGACATAACTAATTTATAAATTTATGGTTAAGAAAAGATATCGCAACTAATCCATAAGCTCATGGAAGCTATAAACAAGTCATGACATAAAAAATGTCATGACTCTCCATTTCTTTTCTTCCCTCAAAGTAATCTCTCCATCAAGTTAATTTTATCTAAAATACATTTGATTTTATTAACATTCATTAAATTCCCTCATTATAGTCATTTGGTGAAATCTTTCTATTAAAAACTCAAATACATGTAAACACATCAATATACATATCAAATCACCCAAAAAAAGTTAGTACATAGAATATCGAACAAACTCATATACTAAAAATATTACTTGTCCTCAAGTAATGAATATATGTATATCTTTGAAACTCATCATTAATAATTAAAATAGAAGAATAAAGTACATCACAAAAGAAAAGAAATATATGATGTATCAATGTGGAAAAGAATTTGGGCAATATGATCAACCATATGGATCAATCCTAATATTGTAACTTTGCTCTAGAGGGATTAAATGGGGGCAAGAATGTGGAAAATCTCTTTGAATCTTTTTTAATTGCTTCCTACCCATTCAAT
Organism: Sapria himalayana; assembly: GCA_029783825.1. Taxonomy (NCBI): domain Eukaryota; kingdom Viridiplantae; phylum Streptophyta; class Magnoliopsida; order Malpighiales; family Rafflesiaceae; genus Sapria; species Sapria himalayana. Next base: position 11,440,620 of record JAREIK010001563.1, on the reverse strand, counting down.
TATCTTTGCAATCATATTGATTATATATCCTGTTAACTTCCAATGGAATTCATTGAATTTTTATACAAATGTATGAATATATACATGTTTATTTATTTTTTGAATTTTAAAAAGATTGCATGCATTTCACATTGGATAGGGATCTGACATGTAGCTCTTTCTTAATATGGTGTAGGGGTTTTTTTGCTAACATGGATGAGAGAGAAGTTATTTCAGCTTTAAGTTTTCTAGTGCACCAAAATGGTGAAAAAAAATTAGATTCCAAACCATAAATAATTTCAATTTGGGATATCCAAGTATTTTTTCCATTAATAATTACTAAAATTGGGTTTCCCAAATAAAATTACATAAAATTGTGTTTGGTTATGCAATACTAAAATAAATGTTTTGATATACAAAATGGAAAATTTTATATTTCGAGCATTCAAAATTTTTTCAACCCTTTCCCCCAAAATTAAAATTATTTAAGTTTTGATGCACATTAAACATTGTTTAATTTACAATGTGAAAAGAAAATAAAAAACTTTAAATATACATAAATTAAATATATTTAAATTAGTTGCCCCATGTGAAAATAAAATAAAAAAAATTAAAAACTTTACATAAACACACACACAAATATATATATATATATATATATATATATATATATCTTGTATATATACTTATATATTATGATATGTACTAGGCATACAAATTATATTTGCATGAAATATTTAGTGGAATATAGTGAGAAATGTTCTCATCTCTTTGTTCCCACATTTTCTCTCTATTTTTGTTTTTTGGGTTTGCTCATTTCTGTATAATTAGTTTAAATTTTTGCATGGATTCAAGCATTTGGAATTCATTCATTTCTATTCTATTGCTTTTACTTTTGCTTTTAGATTCACTTTGTTTTTTCACATGAATTTAATTTATCAATATAGTTCATGTTTCAAAATCAGGTAAGTCAAATGCTAGTATTAATAATGTTGGATGCCCAAAAAAATTAGATTGCTTCCCAAGACTAAAGGCACATCTAGTGGATCTTGATAAAAGAGGTGTGCAATGTTCAATATGTAAATTATCAAATATTCTTGTGTATTTAGGGTAATATTAGATAATGTGTGAGCATGAAAATAAATCATAATTAGATTGATTTCATGACTTGAAAAATTATAGTGAATAATTGTAAAATCAATATGTTTTTTAAGTAATTAACAATTTGATGATATATAGTTCATAGAGCAATTTTGATATTTTTTTTTCTTGGCTAAAACACTATTTTTTAAGTTATGGTAATTTTTGTATGTCATGACTCTACCATCTCGTTAGCAAATTATTTTAATGTTCAATATAATTTTTTGGCTATAATATTAATATTAGAATCATAGCCACATATATCTTATAATAATTAAATAGCTATGAAATTAATTTTATATCATAATAATTAATTACTCCACTAATGTTAAATGTTACAATCACTTTTTAGTGTAACGACTTTATCTTTATTAAAACTTTGTATTCTCAAGTTAGAGTCATAGTTTTTTCTAAAGTCATAACTTTTGGACTACAAAAAGTTATAGAGTCAAAACTATTTAAGCAAAATTTATGATAATTATCCAATATCATGACTTGTGGATACATATTATTATTGAAGGCATTACTCAAGTATGACCACTTTCTAAGGCTACGACTCTTGCCATCAAAAGAAGGCAAAGCTTCAACTTGTATGTATGGGCTATTTACCAAAGCTATATCTATTTCTAGTGCCATGACCATCTGATACATAAGAAAAACCAAGGCTAGAGTGTTAATTAGGTTGGATAGCCTGGGCATGACATAAGGCACAACACAATTTAGTCATGTCTAGCATGGCATGACTTGGTTCATAGTCATGCCTAGACTATCCATGTACTATTGCACAACATGACTCAAGCCACCAAGCCATAGTTACTAGCACAAGAGAGGCACGACACGTCACTACCCATCATGATGGCTTGTGAAAGCTAGGTTTAGCATGCATGGCTAAATAGGCTAGCTTGGTTCTAATCTAGGCTAGCTTGGCCAAACTTGACCCAGCATGACCTAGCACCACCTAGGAAAAAGGCATGCCAATGGGTCATGCGAAGCAGCCCATTTTTAGAGCCATGCTAAAAATTATGTTGTACCAGACATGGTATGACAACCTAGATAGGCCTAAAAATGGGTCATGCTAGCTCGACATGACCCATTTGATACCAAGCCACGACCATTCCCAATGTTGTGACCCTTTAATGCACAAGAAAGACCAAGGACAAGATGCAATCATTCCTAGTGTCACGGTAATTTGATCACAAGAAAGACCAAGGACAAGATGCAGTCATTCCTAGTGTCATGGCAATTTGATCACAAGAAAGACTAAGATCAAAGTCATGGTCATGCCCAATGTTATGATTATTTCATGTAAAAGAAAGACTAATGCTAAAGTTGTGGTTATTCCTAGTGCCACAACTTTGTATTACAGAGATAAATACATAAATTGTGGATACTTCCTAGTATCATGATTTTGTATTAAAAAAAAGATTAAAATGCATTGCAAAGTCATGATCTCTCACCAGAATCACAACCTCAAACTCAAAAGACCAATGCCAAAATTGTGGCATCTTCATAAAGCCATAACTTCAAAATTTGATAAATGTAAGAATTATAGAGTGTAAAATAAGAGAAAGAATAAATTATCAAAGAGGAAAATTCTATTATCTTCTTCACACGACAAAACTAAAATTAAAGTACAACAATAATGCTAGGGAGATTTTCATATTTATTATGGGATCCACAAGTAAACAAGGGATACAAAATATAAGCTAAACCCTAAAGTTGGGGCATGACTCTCAAACCCCCGTTCACTAGTGTGGATTCCAAAAATTAATGAAAATAACATGATATTAGAATGTATATATTAGGTTATCATAAGGGCTATCATTTTGAGCCCAAGATTCACAAGACTTTTTCTCTTGTATCTCATTGAATCTCTCCCTAAAAGGTTAGGGTAAATTGAGGTCTAGAGTTTGTGTAATTATAATTTATATAATAAATGAATGATTTATGAGTAATTGATATATTTGATTTATGTTTTGAAATAGATTTTGATAGATATGGTAATTAAATTGAAATAGTAATTTAACTATTGATAGTTTATGCACATTTTCATAGTTGATAATGATAAGTAAACTATGAGGCTTAATCATGCATATCATAGGAAGGAAGTGATAGTCTTTCCAACCACTATGTATGAGATTCAAACTTATTTGTTAAAACCTAAAATTGAGGTATGTTAATCATTGCAAGTATGATCTCATAAATCAAAAAATACAAATAATCCTACATAACACTTCATTATATTTGTCTTAGAAGAATTGGTTTTCAATTGATGTGGATGTTTAATAAAATATTATCCAAATGATTTCACCTTTAGTATAGAAGTTGCATCATCACTATAAAGATAATAATATGCAATCCATAAGATATGCATGAGTAGTTATGATTCATAAAGTGGTAACAACCCTTTGAGTTGCTTTCACTTATGTGGTTCTCACTAATGAGATTTGAATGAAAGCATATATTAATTATGCAAGTATGATACTTATGAAGACAAAAGTATATATGCTTATAAACCATATTAGTTCTTAGTATTTATGATATATGAAACTAGAGAATAAAAATATACATATGAAGTAACCATCAAAGATAGTTGACAAATTTCCTAAAAGGTAAGAATTATGAATGAATCTCAAGCATAGATAATTTTTTATCATACTAAAGTGATAACTATGAGGGGATCATCATTGAGACAAGCTCAATAGTGATAATAACCTTGTATAGCACCAGGAAAAAAAGTTATTCTACAAAAATACAACTTTTGTTCTATATCAAAACTCAACATAAATTAAATTATTTAAATATGTATCATACAAATTAAATTGATAAATATTAAGATCTAAGAGTCATACCACGACCCCAAAATATCTTCTCTACTAGAATCATGTTATCTTACTATTAGTTGACCAAAATACTGATATAATCCCTATAAGATTAATATCTATATAAAAGTTTTTTTTACTATTTGTATGACTCTTAAACTTGTAGATATTCATTCATGAGATATACTTGCCAACAAGCTTTTGGAATACTATCGAACCAATATAATTGGGAAGCATAACAAAATTTTTTGGTACCGTTGCTAAGGATTGTTTAGTTTAAGTTATTAATGTGAGTTGACATAATTATCTATGAGAAATAATTGTTTTTTTATTGTTTAGATAATATTATTTTGATAATTTTTTGAATCCAATAATTTTGTTTGTTAACCTGTTTGAATTATAAAAATAATGTGTTTTATATTTTTATTATCAATTTGTTTTCCTTTTTTAGCTCACATTTTATGAGAAAAAATTTTGATATTAAGTTATTTTCTTTAGATCTAGAAATTGAGAGAACTAAAAAATACATTTCAAAATATAGAGCTTACAAAGAGCCTATAGAAAGAATTGATAGTAATAGAGAGCTCCAAGGTGGTAATGGGCAAGCTGTCCAATAGGCTATCCACCACCACATATTGAGAGAATATTGGTAGCTAGTAATGATTGATAGTTATGCATGTATTCAGTTGTAACTAGCAGAAGAAAATTAATTTGAGTTAAAGTCAAGTCTAAAGAAAATGTCATGATGTTTTTGGAGCTATTAATAGGTCGGCGACATCAGTATAGTAATTTTATATCAGAGGATCCTAATGGGAAAGCTATCCAATAGGCCATCCACCACTACACATTGAGAGCTAACAATAGTTCAACAACATTAATAAGATATTAGAGGATCCTACTAAATATGTCATTATATTTTTGGAGTTATGCGACATGGTAAAAATAATTTGAGTTATTCCTAATGCAATAAGGTTATGTATATTTCTATTCTCATTAAGGGATAATGTATGAAGTTGGTTTCAATATTTATATCATGACTTCTTAAAGAGTTGGGATGAATTTGTGAGGATTTTTAGTACTAATTTTTTTATCTCAAATCACTTTTTAGCTATGAGTGAAAAAAGTCCTTTCTGATAGGAAAAGCAAAAGACTTTATATGATGATTAAGGCTACTTTAAAAAATTGTTAAAGAGATGCCCTTGAAATGCATATGAGTTATGTTTTTAATTCCAAATAAATAAATAAATTATTAGAAAAGACACATTACTTGTTTGATGAGCTAGTAATGAATAACTATCAAACTCTAATTGATTATTTCTTGAAAGAAGGAAAAGTAGAGTACTAGAATTAGATTGATTCACCTCAATTGAAGTAAAAATAAAGGCCTTCTTAAGGAAGCTTGAAACCTGAGAGGAGAAGAGAAGAATATCAAGAGAAGTTGTCATTTTGCAACCACAGAAAAATTATAAATTTAAATCTTGTTTATCAAATGGAGGAATACATTAGATTACTAAGTAAAGAGTATACATTTTGATCTAATAATAATATCATAATACATTATAATCTGAATATGAGTAATCATAAAAACTTTTTATATGTAAGTTATGGAAGTGTGCTGAAAAATATTGGGCAAGCTCCTAGAAACTTTGAAAATAATTTGGTGATCTATAATAATCAAGGAGGATCAAACTCAAATTTTCAACCTTCAAGAAGAGAAGAAAAGTTAAGAATAGAAGAATATATGAATAATGAATGTTATGTTAATATAACTGAGAATAGAATTGATAACCAAGATACTCATTTTGAGAAGCTATAAGCAAGATTGAATAATATATGTTTAGTAATGAGGAGTATAGAAAATCAAATTTGATAATTAGCATTATTGATAAAGGGAAAATAAGTGAATGAATTACCAAGTGATATTGAAGCAAACTCAAAGAAGTACTTATCAATATTGATTTGAAGTGGAAAAAAGATAGAGAGGCAAAGGATACATTAAGTTGAATCTAAAAATTCTGAAACTAATAGTAAAGTGACTTTCCCAAAAGTCACAACCCTGATGAAGAATTTCACAAAAGTCATGACAACCATTATAAATTTTTTCACATGTGAAGATTGCATTGCTACATCACCTTCCACGATCATGGCTCCAATAGAAGTACAAGGTCAGCTCTTGCCATTAGCTATGGATAAAAGAAGCAATGAAATAAATGAGTAAATGAGTATAATAATAATAATAATAATAATAATAATAATAATAATAATAATAATAAATAGAGGTTACCCAAGGCTTTGAAGAGAAAGAGGTGAATTAGAATGAAGATAAAGGTAAGTTTTTGATGAATTTTTATTTTCCATAATATTTTAGGAATGAAAAATTAGATGAATTGTTTGAAATTTTTCTCAATATTTTCTGGAAATTAGAAGTGAATATATTATTTACTAAAGTTCTAGCTCAAATGAAGAATATCATGAGTAGTATGAGAAATTTAAATATATATGTGTTTGGTATTCAAATTATCTAATATTTTTATATATTTTGATTGTTGATTATGATATATAGACATATAAATGGAGCTAATATGTATTGATTTCTTGAATTTTGGTGTTTTGGACACCAAAATCCAAGAAATCAATTAATTTTTGAAGGTATTTAATAATCTTTGAAGGTATTTAATATAAAAGATAAATCAGTGAGACTCAATTAGTTTTGGTGTCTATTCTTGATTTAAACTCTACCTAATTGATCAGGATAATTCTTATATGTTATAACTCTACTAACTCATTACCATAATCTTTACCTTGTGTGATATGTTCTAAATAGCTATGATATTATCATGGAATCATAGTCATACTTAGTCTGAAAAATTTAAATATTTGTGATATTAATTTTCTATCACAACTATAAGCATCTCATTAGTGCTCAAGATCATGGCCAATTTCATAGCACCACAACTTTATCTATATATGGCTTGGTAGTTTCAAGTTAGAGCTATGATCGTTATACAAATTTATCCTTTTGAGATATAAAAAATTATAGAGTCACAACTACTTATGCCAAAGCTATGAAAATTATTACAAATCATGGCTTTTTTGGATACTAAATATTAAAAATGATATTATTCAAGCATTACTATTTTCAATACGACAACTCTTGTCCTCAAAGGAAGTCATAGCTATGACTTTGATGCACAAGCTAAGTGTCATTATCGTGGTATCCTTACATTTTTGTAATATGTTATATGAGATAAGAAGTCACAATGCCACAAACACTTAAGATATATGAAGGGTTATTATTGTGTCACTACTAGTTTCTAGTGTCATGGCCATAGACAACACATTAAAGACTTTCTCAACTTCATGGCTATTTCGTAGTACTACAACTATATAAATATCAAGATTGATCATTTGCTACCATCTTGACCTCCACATAGTGTATGACTATATAAAAAAATAAGAAGTCATCCCCACTCCATGACTACTCCCTAGTACTATGATAATCTATGGACTACAAAAGGATAAAGACATGATTTCATAGTCATTTCACAATATTGAAATTTTATATTATATAAAGATTAGGTCCAAGTCGTGGTCATTTCCAATATGATGACTTTATATTGTTGAATGATCAGGATGTAGAATAAAGTTATGGCCATTTCAAAAGTTACAACCTCAAGCTAAAAAGATGATGGCTGAAATTTTGATTTTATTATGAAAGATGTGAATTCCTACTTAAAGTAATACAATGCCGCATAAGTATAAAAGTAGAAAAAAAAATGTTTCGAAAAATTATTCATTTTCTTCTCCTTTTTCCTTATGTAATGAGCAAAGCCACGACACATACAAATCCTAGAAGCAAATTTTGTACTTCCTAGGGATTTTATAAACAAATAATAAAATGCATGATTTTTCTTAATCCCTAGAGTTGGGAGATACAATTCTCAAGCCTCTCCTTTTTGGGGATAGATTTAAGAATTTGTATCAAAATAGCATGAGTCTAGGGTTTGTGTAATTTGAATTACGTAATGTAATTAGTTTATTTATGAATGCATGAATAATTTGAGTTATCTTTTGTATGGATATTAATGGATAGTGACTAAATAGAACCTAAATTAATGTTTTGACTATTAGTGGATTTGTGTAATATTATTGTTGGAATGGTGATTGATAAATTATGAGGCTCACTTGTGCAAACAATAAGAAAAAAGTGACAACCATTCAAATTGTGATGCATGAGATAAACATATATGTTGAATCTCAATATTTAGATATATTAATTATCATAGGTAGGATACTTATGAAGTTGAAAGTACAAATACTTTTATACCTCAATCTATGATATATATTTTAAAAGTATTTATCAATTGGGATAGATATTATAAATGGTATTTTTCCAAGGGGTTCACCACAAGTATTGGAGTCACATCATCATTGAGAAGGATAAAGATAGATAATCCTTGGGACATACACATGTATGATGACTCACAAGGTGATCACAACTCTTGTGAGCTACTTTTTACTCATATGATTCATAGTAAAACTTGAGGGAAAAGTATATTAATTATGTGAGTATGTCACTTACAAAGTTAAAAATACAAATACTTATAAATCACGTCAATCATTAGTCTTTATAACAATAGAAACTAGAAGATAAGAGTGCATATAAAGTAACCATCAAGGGTAGTTGATAAAGTCGCCTAAAAGATTTAAACTTATAAATAATTCTCATAAATATATCAAGTAATCCTATGGTTTATTTTCATAAATTATTACAAGTATTGCATATGAAGCAACCATTAAGATAAATCATATCTTAGTGGTGACGTACCTATAGGATAACTATAAGATAACCACCATCGATAAGGGGTAAATGGTGAAAAACACCTTGTATGCAATTAAGGTATGGAATTATTACACAATACCCCAACCTTTATTCCATGTCTAACATAATATATGTTGAGCAACTTGATAATATCACATAGATTAAATGAATAAAACATGAACCTAATAATCAAAATATCCATTTTATTTAAAATAGTTTATCTCATTATTGAATAATTAAAGTGGTGATATAATTCTTGTACAATTGATATCTAGATAAAATTTTATTATACTACTTGTATGAAATATATACTTGCTGATTTTAATTGATAAGATACTCTTATTAACAAGATTTTGGGATATTGCCTAACTAATAAATTAAGGTGGCATAACAAAGTCATCACAAGTTTTTAGCATCATTGGTGGGGATTATTTATTTTGATTAGTTAATATGAGTTGACTTAATTATTCTTATAAAAGATCAATTCCTTTTTAATAGTCTAGATTGTGCTAAATCAATAAATATTCTCGAATTTAAAAGCTAAATAATGTTAACTTATTTGAAAGTGGTTGGTTGTATTTGGTTTTATTTATGTTCTTATATTCTATTTTACTTTTTCTTTTTTTAGTATTCTTTGATGAGTCTAAGCTCTAGGACTGAGATAACCCCTTTGGACTTAGAAATAGAAAGAAATAAAACAATCCTTTCCAAACAATGGGTTGACAATGATATTATGGAGGGTACCAAAAGTAGCATAAAGACCCAAGGAGGTAATAGGAAAGCTATTTAATAGTCCATCCACTACTATTCTTTGGGGGATTATTGGAAGCTTGTAGTAATAGATAGTTATTCTAGGATTTATTTGCAAATAGTTGAAGCCAATTAATTTTAGTTGAAGTTAAGTCTAATAGTTATGGTTTAGTAGCACAAAATAGAAAAAGGGGATTAAATACTCCTAATGGACATATAACATTGTTTTTAAAGCTATGTGATACTATGAAAATGAATGGAGTTAGCCCATATGCAATAATGTTATATTTATTTCCATAATTATTAAGTAGTAAAATATAGAATTGGTTCCAATGTTTATTGTGGGGCTTAATCGAGAGTTGGAGATGAAATAGTGAGGACCTTTCTTACTAAATTATTCACACCTCAAATTACTTCTCAGCTATGGAGTGAGATAAGTCAATTTCAATAAGAGAAGCATAAAAACTTACATGATATTTGGGACTGTTTTATGGAGTTGTTGAGTAGATGTCTTCACCATAGATATGAATTGTGATTCTTAAGCCCAAATCTTCTACAATGAACTGAACTATATAATAGGTACAAGGCTGATGCATCCACCAAATCTCTATTATGAATAAATTGCTAGAGAAGATATATTATTTGTTTAAGGAGCTAGAAAAAAATAACTACCAAATTTTAATAAATCATTCATTTGGGATAAGATGATTTAGAGTGTTGGAGTTGGACAAGTTCACCACCATTGAAACAAAGATGGAAGCCCTAATGAGGCAATTTGATGCCTAAGAAGAAAAGAGAAGAAGGTTGAGAGAAATCACCCTTTATATCCATATGAATCAGTGGACTCAGATCCATGTATCAAAATGAAAGGGGCCAATAAAATGTAGAAAAAATGTTATATATTTAGACCTAACAATAATATCCTAATGTATTATCATATGAATGCGACAAATCATAAGAATTTTTATATGGAGGCTATGAGAGTGGGATACAACATATCAAACAATTCTTTATAAATATTAAGAATAATACGGTGAACTATACTAATCAAGGATGCTCCATTTTTAGTTGGCAACCATCACGAAGAGAAGAAAAGTCAATTTTAGTTGATGGGGTGAAAGCAATTATAAGAGAACTTTAGAAAATAAATGATGAGAAGAATAATTGAATGGTAGAACGTAGAAGTTGAAATAATGATGAATGAAACAAATTCGATGATGAGGAACATAGAGTATTACGTTAGTCAGTTGACATTATCAAAGAAGGGAATAGAAGTAAATATATTTCCAAGTTATATAGAATTAATTCCAAAGAATTGTTCATCAATATTAGTTAGAAGTGGGAAGGAGCTACAAAGGTACTCTTGATATAACAATTCTAGAATATTTGGGGGTAGAAATGACATGACATTTCCAATAGTCATGACTCTGGAACTGCAAGTTTCATTTCAACTAATAGGATTCTCAAGTTTTTTAGGGTAACAAGGTCATGACTTCCTTAAAAGCTATAGTTCAACCCAAAATTATCCAAGAAGCCATGATCCAACTAAAAAGAACTAGAATAATGATAGTTATGATGTCGTAATACCTAATAAAGCTGCGACTTAAAAAGAAGTGCAAAACTAAGTTTCACATGAAGATGAGAAAAAGAGAGATAAAGAAATAGAGAAGAAAATAGAGCTTAATCGAGGATATGGATATAAAGAAATTGATCAAAATGAAGCCAAATATAAGTTTCCTATGAATCTACCATTTCTTCAATGATTTTGGAAAGATAAATTGGATGAACACTTCAAAAAATTTCTTAATATATTTCTATAGTTAGAAGTGAACATATCATTTTTCGAAGCTCTAGTCAAATTTTAAACTACATTAAATTTATGAAAGATATAATTAGTAGTACATGGAAGTTGAAGACACATGGAACTATAAATATGACCGATAAATATAATAGAATTATTTAAAGAAAACTTCAGAAGAAATTGAAAGACCTTAAAAGCTTTATTATACATTGTAATATTGGAGATCATACTTTTAGAAGGTATTATGTGATTTGGAATCAAGTGTCAACTTGATGGCTCTTTCTATTACACAAATATTGAATCTAGGCAAAATAATTACAACATCTTTGTTAGTCCAAATGATGGATCAAACTATCAAGTGCCTAGATAGAATCACTGAAGATCTATTGGTCAATGTTGGCATCTTTTTTTTCCAATAGATTTCATTGTCTTAAATATGAAGGAAGACCAATATGTGTCATTAATTTTTGAATGATTATTTTTGACCATGAGACAAGCTCTCTTTAACGGAAAGAAAGGTGAGTTCACTCTTTCTATTAGTAAGGAACAAGTAAAGTTTAATCTTTAAAATGACTTATGAGATCTAGATGATGATTGGTGCCAAAGAATAAAAAATCTCTTTCATACCACATTGTTATAAAAAATAAATTTTTTGTGGATAGACTTGTAGAAAACTACTCGCCAGATAATAATGAAATGTATGAAATGGAAGAACATTGAAGTCGTGAGAGCAATTAAGTGTATAAAATAGAAGAAAAAATTTAGAAATGTGAGAGAAATATAGTACATGAGATATAAGAATAACATTGGAGTTGTGATAGTAATAAAAACAAAGAATACAAAGAATAATATTGGAGCTATAAAAATGATAAAAATAGAGGAAGATGACTACTATGAGGTTGCAACATTTTTTAAAGTCATGACCTCTATGGAGTCTTATGATTATAGTTCTAAGGAAGATGAAGAATATATGGAAAAATATAAGCATTAGACATAAATTATGGAAGGAAAAATCAAAGACAAAGTCAAAACTATACCTATTGCTGTGAATTTGGTTTTCAAGAATGAAAATGACTAAGGAACGATAGAAGACAAAGGATAAGAGTATGGGTATGCATAGCACCATGAATTTGAAGTTATGCAAAGAAGAAGGTAAAGAAAATGTGTAAGACAAAGCTGCAACTTCAATATTAGTTGTGACTTTGGAGATACAAAAGGAAAAAGAAAAAGAAAGGCTCAAAGACAAATCTATGGTGATACTAGTTCTATGAATTCATTGATCTAGAATGAAATGAGACAATATAGTAGAGAAGGAGCTATGACATTCACTAAAGTCACAATATCAAAAGAGGAAATAACCCTAGAAATAAGTGTAGTTGAAGAAAGGCTGAAGGAAGAGACCAACAAGAAGGAAGTGAAATAATGTGCTAAAAAGATCACATAAACATGAAAGATATTTGACGGAGTTAAAGAGATTTTGATGATCTGGCTATGAATGTTAAACATATTACTACTTGTGAGGTAACCTAAGAATTTTTCTTTTTGCATGTGTGATGTAATAAATAGCTATATCCACTACATAAACAAATATTCATATCTAATGACTTATACGTATAGTTGTGAAAATTTCTCTGTTATTTATAGACCATATGACACTCAAACCTAGTCATAGTAAATTATAATAATGATGAATTTTTATTAGATGGAAAAGTTATAACTTGTGAATGAGCAATTATTTTATCGTATAAGTTTGTTTACTATTCAAATTACTAAATATTCTTATATAGTTTGGTAGTCAGTTATAATGTGAATTATTGAAAATAAAGCTAATATGTATTAATTTTATGATTTTTGGTATTTTGGAGAGTTTTAATGAATAATTCTAAAATCCATGAATTTTTGGAGGTATTTAGAAAAGAAGATAAAATAGTGAGACTCGCATGGTTTTGGTATTTATTCTTAACTTAAAACTTTACCTAATTAGTCAAGTCAATTCTTGTATGCCATGATCCTACTAATGCATTAGTATAATATTTTCATTATATGACACACATTCTCAATGGATGTAATGTTATCATGGAGTCAACCATATTTAGCTCAGAAAATTTAAATAATTATGACATTAATTATTTATCACATCAACTAAGTATCCCTCTAGTGCTCTCAATCATAACCAATTCATAATATCTTGTCATTACCTTTATATGGCTAATAGTAGTCTCAAATTAGAGCTGTGTTCCTTTTTCAAATTTGTGAATTTTAAGCTATAAAAAATTATAGAGCCACAACTATTTATACCAAAACTATATCAAATATTCAAAGTCATGACTTTTAGGATAATAAATATTATAAAGGACATTACTCAAATATAATCATTTCCAATGCCATGACACTTGTCCTCAAAGGAAGGTTGAGTTGCAACTATGATGCACAAGCTAAGTGCCATTATTGTGGTATTCTAATAGAACTACTTCAATATATTATATCAGAGAAGAAAAGGCTAGTATCATGGCCACACATAGCACTATGGATACTTAAGATATATGAAAGGGTTACTTTTTTGTCATGGCTAATTCTGATTTCCACAACCATAGGCAACACATGAAAGACCTTCTCAGCATCATGACTATATAACAATATAAGAAATTGTCTCAATTTTAAGAATACTTCTTAGCACCTTGACTCTCTATGAACTACAAAAGGATGAAGACATGAATCTATGACTATTTCATAATGCTGTGATTTTTTTTATAGAGAGATTAGGTCTAAGTCATGGTTATTTCCAGTGGTATGACCTTGTATTATAGAAATATCAAGATAAAAAATAGAGTCGCAACTATTTTCTAGAGTCATGATCTCAAGCTAAAGATATGAAGGTCAAAGTTATAATTTTCTCAAGAAAGCCATGACTTCCTACTTAGAGTGATGGAAAGATGCATGAGTATAAAATTAAAAGAGAATTTTCAAAAAATCTCTCATTTTCTTCTTATTCTCCCTCACCTAACAAGAAAAACCATGACAACTATAAACCCTAGAAACAAATTTTATAATCTTCTAGGGATTACACAAGCAAGAGATACATGATTTATGTTAATCCTTAGAGTTGGAGGTGTGACTCTCAAGCCCCTCTCATCTAGTGATAGTTTTAGAAATTTATACCAAACTAGTATGGGTCTAGGATTTGTGTAATTTAAATTATGTGAGATGATTGGTTTATTTATGAATGCTTAAATGATTTGATTTATCATAAGTTTGAATATTGATGGATGGTGATTAAAGAGAACTTGAATTAGAGTTTTGACTAGTTATGAGTTTATGCAAAATTTTTATGGTGGACGATGATAGGTAAATCATGAGGCTTACTCATATATAAAATAAGAAGAAAGTGACATCCCTTCTAATTTAGTTACATGACATAAATCTATATGTTGAACTCTAAAATTTGGGTATATCAATCATAACGGGTATAGTGCTTACAAAAACTAAAGTACGAATCTTTTTATATACCAATTTATTATACACATCTTAACAAAATTAGTTCTCGATTGAGATTGATATTCTATAGAATATTTTCCTAAAGGTTTCCCCATTAGTGTGGGAGCCATAGATTCACTTCAGAAGAATAATGATAGGCAATCCTTAGAACATTGCATGAGTATGTTATGATTTTCAAGGTGGTGATAGCATTTTTAAGTTATTTTTACTTTTGTTTCCATCCATTGAAACTTTAGGGAAGCATACATTAATTATGTGAGTATTACTTATGAAGACAAAAGTGAAAATACTTATTAATCATATCAATCATTGATCTTAATGATAATGAAGGCCAAAGAACAAGATTATGCATATGAAGTAATCATCAAGGATAGTTGATAAATCTTTCTAAATGCTATGACATTATTAATGACCCCTATGTGAATATGAATTAATATCTCAGTAGTGAGGTACTAAGGGAATAACTATAAGTGGAAAACCATAGAGAAGGACTCACTAGTGACAATCATCTTGTATGCTAATAGAAAAAAGAGTCATTACAAAATATACCAACCTTCATTATGTGCCCAACCTAATGTTGTAACTTGGATGTATAGGCTAATTTTCAAAGCCATAATATTCCCAATTCCATGGACAATTAACACATAAGAAAGACCAAGGCCAAACTGTGTCTATTCCTAGCACCATGGCCATTTAATGCAGAAGAAATACCAAGGCCAAACTGTGACCATTCCCAGCACCATGGCCATTTAATGCAAAAGAAAGACCAAGGCAGAGTCATGGCCATCCCTATCACCATGGCCATCTAATCATAAAAAGGCCAAAGCCAAATATATAGCCATGTTCATCATCATAACTTTTTGATATAAAAGAAAGACTAGAGTTAAATCCATGGTCATTACCAGTGATATGACATTGTGTTATATAGACAAAAAATTTCAAGTCATGGATACTCCCTAGCACGAACTTTGTATTACAAAAAAGATTGGGATGCATTTCAAAGCCATGAATACTCCCTAGAGTCATGACCTCGAGTTAAAAAGACCATGACCAAATTTGAGGCATTTTTAAAGCCGTAACTTTTAATTTAGACAAATACTAGAATTATAGAGCATAAAAGAAGAGAGAAAATTTTCCAAAGAGGAAATTTTCTCTTCTTATTATTTGTGTAACAAGACCATAATCAATTTATAAAAAAAACCCTATGAGGATTTTCATACTTTCTAGGGGATCCAAGAGCAAGAATTGGATGTAAGGCATAAACTAAATCCTAAAGTCGGGTGGCACAACTCTCAAACCTCCTTCTCTAAGGTGGATTAAAGAAATTATCAAACATAGCATGTGATTAGGATTTATATCGTAGAAGATTATGAGAGCTATTATTGGGAACTTGAGATTTACAAGATTTATCTCTTCTATCTCATTGAATATCTCTATAATGTCAAGCTAAATTGAGCTCTAGAATTTATTTTATAAGTAATATATATGTTTGATTTATGTTGTAGTATAGAAGTTGATGGATATAGTGATTAAAATGAACTTGAATTATGATTTGACAATTGGTAGATGGTGATATGTAAACCATGATCCCTACTTAATTATGCATATGGTAGGAAGGAAATGATAGCTCTTCCAAATATAATGTATGAGACATACCTATATTTTAAAGCCTAAAATTAAGATATGTTAATCATTACAAGTATGATACTCATAAAGTCAAATGTACAAATAGTTTTATTTGGCATTCCATTATAATTATCTTAAATGAACTGGTTTTCAATTGATATGAAAGTTTAATAAAATGTCATCCTAAAAGTTTTAATATTTAGCATGAGAGTTGCATTGTCACTATCAAAATTTACATAGGAGATGAGTTAGTTGTTGTGATTCATAAAGTGATGATAGTCATTTGAGTACTTTCATTAATATGGTTCTCATTGATGAGGTTTGAGAAATTCATATGTTAACTATGTGTGTATGATACTTATAAAGATGAAAGTTAAAACTCTTATAAACCATATTAGTTATTAGTCTTTATGACACATGAAGCTAGATAATAAGAATATACATATAAAGTAATCATTAAGCATAGGTTGGTGAATTGCCTAAAGCTATAGACTTGTGAATGACTCTTGAGCAGAAATAATTTATTATTTCGATGGTAAAGTATCAAGGGGATAACTATGAGGGGATCATCACTATGATGGGCTCAATGATGAGAACTGCCTTGTAAGCCAATAGGAAAAATGAGTATTTTAAAATAATCCAACTTTCATTCTATATATAAACCCAACATTAATCAAAATATTTTAATATGTATCATATGAATCAAATAGACAATCCTTAGGATCTAATAGTCATACCAAACTTCCAAAATATCTCTTATACTAGAAATAGTATTTTCTTACTATTAATTGACTAAAATACTAATATAATCTATGGGGGATCAATATATGGATGAAAATCCTCTTTACTATTTGTATGACCCATATACTTATGGATATTTGTTGATGAGATATCCTTACTAATTTTCTTTTGAGATATTATCTAACTATTAAAATTGAGTAGCATAACAAAGTCATAATATGCAACAAAAAATTTTTGATAAGATTTCTATGTATATTATTTCTTACACATCTTCTAATCTCGAATCACCATGTTTTCAAAAAGAAAATCAAACCTATGACATTAGGTATGATAATTCTTCCCCACATACGGAGGGTTATCACAATCATAATTGTGAATTGAAGTTCCTCTCTCACATAAACCCAATAAAATCTTTAGGAAAAAAGATTCTCCTTGAAGTATTTTATTTGAGGGAAATCATGTCCTCACAAATACATCTAAATTGGTATATTTTTTTATGATCCATGGGAAAGTTTTTTTACGAGCATACTAATCTAGAACAAAGTAATAAAAAATGAGAGCATTGTTTAGTGGCTTACTTTATGTTTAGACACCTTGGAAATCTCTACTCAAAAGGTTTTTTAGAGGAGTATTGAAAAATCCATGTTTAGGCCATCTAATATCCTAGTGGCTAGATTTACTTTTGGTTCAACTCTTCTGAGGATAAGAATGTTGTCTTGGATAAGGAGCCATGCATGGTTTTTGGAAGACTTCTTTGTGTGAAGCCTCTACCTATTGGATTCCTCTATGGAGCTAGTTAGACGGCCGCAATTCCTTTATGGGTAAAGTTTCCTAAATTTTTCATACATATCTAGAATCCAAATAGTATAGGAAAACTTCTACATATTGACATTCTTGCCTTGTATTTTAAAAAAATAGCATATGATTGAATTTTAATTGAAGTTGATTTTTTAAAAAATTTGTCTTCGGACATCATGCTAAATTTTTGTGATGGTTCTAAATTGATTCATATTGTATTATATAAATATTATTCTATTTATTGTAAATATATTGTTATATTTGGTTAGCCAACTAATTGCTGCAAGAAATTTTTTGCAACTAATAATACTAAACCTAAAAATTAGGCTACACTAAAGGAATTTAGAATTGGAAATCAAGAGAAAGATTGACATTCTTGTAGTATAATTCTATAATCCCTCCAACTCAAAGACTGGTCTTTCATGTTGAAGATTTTAAACATTTCATCATTGTTAGGGCAAGTAATGAAAGAAGAATGAGGTTGTAATTCCCAAGGATGTCCCTACACATAGGCCTCAGGAATTCAAACTAAAGACTATTGAGAAGTTGCACAAGGGAAGGCCCCTGAATGATTCAATATAGAATTTTGTATAATGATTTAGGGTAATGGTTTTTGTGGGCATCAGGAACTCAAGGTCACAACCATGGGGGCTCTTGGGGTGTGGATGTGTTTAGTGTGTTGATGGGTGTCTATATAGGTATGAATGTATATAATGTAGTTATAAATGGCCACACCCCAATGATGGTATGCATGTTGTGGTGGTTGGATCCATAAATGGTGATCACAATAGGATTAATTCATTTTGACTATGATGGCAATATGGTGTGAAAAATGCATGCAGATGTGTGAATTTGGTATGAATGTAATGTGAATTTGCTTATGTCCATATGATATGAATTGGATGCTCATGTATGCAACATTGCTTGATTTTGAAAAAAGCATAGTTACTCATTTAGTTAAAGAGAGATTTTTAAATGATCCATAGAAGATAATGAAAGATGAGCAAGCTTCTAGACATTGGAGATGCAATGACCCTATTTGATTTGGTTGATCCTATATCCCAAAACATCATCCTGGATGATGTTGTTTTTGGATGAGATAGAGTCATGAAAGAGTTTAAATATGTTTCTATATGTGGTATTAATCCAAATTTTAGAGGAATTTAGATATATTTTGGTTGATGAAGAACATGACATATGTACAACTACTTAGGCCTCAAGTGTTAGCTCCAATTATCATAGTTGCTTCTTAATAGAGGATCAGAGCTCTGATACAAGTCATTTTTGGAATTCTTGTGATTCACATAGCGATATGTATGTAGATACTTTTAATCTTCATTCATATGAAAATCACAAGCTGGAATATTATGGGTTTTAAATGATTAATTAAAAATAAAGAAGTTCAATGACTATTTAGTAATTAAAAAATTGAAATATTTGGAATAATAGAAAGTAAATTAAATAAATGAAAGATTGACTAGTTAATGAGATCAATCTTCAAGTATCTCAAATATATTGATAACTTCTCCCATCATCCAGATGGGTGAATTTTGATCTTATAGAAGGAAGACTTAGTTGAAATGAATTTATTGGAAGTCCCCTTCTTTGGAAATTCACCTCTCCATTTTTTATTGTGAAAAAAAAGTTAACATTTCCATGTTCGTCTATGGTCTTCAATTAGTAATATCTAGAAATCATATATGAGATTCTATATCTTTACTTGGATCATCCTTCTTAGGGATTTGGATTAACCTTGGTGATTTCAATTTCATGCTCTTCAAACTAGATAAGCATGTGGGTGAGCAGTCTCAAAATATGAATGCATCTTTTAAAAGATACTTCTGACCAATATCATATTGTAATGTTATTAATAAGATAAATTGGAAGCTAATTGTCTCTCAAATTAAGCTTGTACTTAATGACATTATTATCCTTGCACAAGCTGCATATGTCCAAGGTAGATTGATAATAAATAATTTTTTTCTTGCGTAGAATCTTATTAGGAAGTATGTGTGAAAAATATCTCCCAAATGTTTCATTGAGATGGATCTACAAAAAGTTTCAATTCTATTAATTATTTTTTCATAATTGATATGATGTGTGTGCATTAGGATTTCTAGGGGTTCCCTAAAAAATTTTAATGAATATATATGCATAACTAGCTATTCATTAGTAATTAATAGGTAGTTGCATGATTGCTTTAAAGGCAAACAAAACTAAAGGCAATGTGACCTATTATTGCCTTGTCTCTTTGCTATTGGTGTGGCGTATCTTTCTTGATTACTAATACGAGCAATATGTAATCTAGAATTTTCCTTTCACCCAAGTTGTAAGGAATTGTATATCTTTCATCTCATGTATGTGGACGATCTTATTATTTTTTTTATGGAGGATACATGGCCTCAAAACACTCTTGTTAGATGTGTTTTATGTATTCTTTCTTATTCTTTAAGCTTAATCGCTAATCCATCCAAATTAAATATCTTTTTTGGAGGAGTCTTAAATGAAATTAAATGTCAAATCATGAACAAATCTGGATACTATCTTGGATCTCTTATGATCATCTTCTATAGAGTTTCCTTATCTTTAAATAGGCTTGTGACTTTTCTTTTTATGCCTTTATTAATAAAAATCTAGTCTTCCATCTATTTTTGTGTAGGGAGACTCTTATTCATGGCAGAAAGATTAGAGCTTTTATGCACTATGATACAATGAATTAAATTATATAGTCTTCAATTTTTTTTATTTGAAAGTGAATTATCAACTCCATTGAAAGTTTATGTAGGCAGTTTTTAATGGGAATCTCATTAAAGGGAAGGCATCGAGTGAACTTATGTTAGAATATGATTTGTTGGCCATTAACCAATGGGGAACTAGGTCTCATAAAATATCTCATATTGGAATAAATTAGAATATGATTTGCAGGCCACTATTAAAACTTTATGGCATATTAATTTTGAGGATTATTTGTGGATAAGTTAGATACAACATTGCTATATTATCTCATATGTTATTTGGAATATCCCCTCCACTTGGAAAGATATTTTATTATCTAAAGAAATAATTGTGATACATGATGAAGTTATTAACATAGCTAGATTGGATGTATATCAAAGGCAAAATGGATGATTAATGTGTGAAGAAAAGAAGTGAGGAATGTGGACAATTATTACTCATCCTTACTATCAATTTATTACTAGAACATGTCAAGATGGATCAAAACTATATGGACCAAGAATCATATTCCTAAACATGTTGTTTTCATTGAATGGCTTGTCTCGACCAGTTAAAGGATAAATCTTAGTTCTTTTTTAAACCATATAATATGAAATTTGTGAATCACTAGAAATCTTCAAACATCTCTTTTTTTGTATGACTATAACTATTTTAGAAGAGGTTAAATGCTGGATAAGAGTGCATAAAAGGATTTCATCATTACCTATCACATTGAAGAATATGAATATCTGATACACTAGGAAATATATAAGAAATAAAATTAAAAGGTGGCATTGACACCATTGTATCATGTATGGATAGGAAAAAACAAGAACATATATAAATAGAGATTTTATACATGCAAAATTCATTATTAATAAGATTAAAACTAATATTTATATTGTTTAGTTCATCATGTAATAGTATATTAACATAGTAGAATGATCATCATTAAACGCATACATATTTATTGTTCCATTATTACCATAATTCTTATGCACAATATTTAATTATATGTCAATTATGGACATTTCACCTAGGACTAAAATTTTGAATGATTTTATGTAAAACATTGAAAACAAGGAAAATAAGTAGAAAATACCAAGCAATTAATTCATGACACAGATGTCCTAGTTGCAACATCATTCAATGTAGAGAAGAAAAAAATATAGTTTTGGTTGAGCAAGATAAAGTTGCAACATCATACTTATTAGTCAAAACATTCATATGTTGAGACATCATCTTTTAGGGTCATAACTCATTTATTCAATTATGTCATTGCCTCTCGGTCATGACATTCTTTCTTTAGTTGCAACATAATATTTCAATCCGCACTTCATCTCTCAATTAATAATGACATGTCTCACATCATGACATTCTTTCTCTAAAGAAAAAGTATATTTTTTGTCATGATGATATTTCATCAATCATGGCATCATCTTTTAATTGTGAATTACGACACTTAATCTTGGATCATGAAATTATTTCATCTGTCATGAAATAATTTATTAGTCACCATATTCATCTTTAGTCATGACAACACCTCACATATCATTATCATGATATTATTTCTCGATTTCGACATTCATTCATAGTTGTGATAGTATTATTAGGTTGCGACATCATTTTTCTTAGCCACAAAAGCACATATAATAACTAAGTAGGATTTGGGTCGCAACACCATCTCAAAAGTTTCGATATGAACCAGTATAAGACCTGCATCACTAGTACATGATACTTAGAAAGGAATATTATTTTTATTTTTTGGAGTCTAGAAGCTAGCAATATAAAAAGTGAACACATAACTAAGAAAAAAGGGGGAGAGCTAATGATCTCCAGACACACGGTAGAAAGCATAACAAGGTTTGACACTTAGGATAGGAAAAGGGATGACAATGAGAATATAAATATAACCAAAGTTAGTGCAAATATAAACTAAGCACAAAACGACGATCCTAGAGGGTTCAACAATGGAATTATCTTTATCTCTACAAAGAAGAAGATTAATTTCATATTTCAATTATTCACTTCATTTCTTCTTTAAATCAAAAATGAAATTGAATCCTTAGTACTATGTGAATTTTTTTTCGATGTTGGGATAGACATTGTATCTAGGGTTGGTTGTAGATTCATGTGTGATAATTACCTATTATAATTTGTCAAACTATATAGATTATAGTTCATGATATTGATGTCTATAAGATTTATTTTGTGATGTCTTACCTTAGTCAATTCCAGTTGCATGAAATTGAATTATTTTTCAATTATTCCAGTTGCATGCTTTTCATTTTTCCTCTATTTAGTCAATTCCACGTCCAACTCGGATTCCTTTTATTTTGCTGGTTCCACTATCTTTTCTATTGTTACAAGTGATTCTTCTACTTTATGTTCATTCCTTCAAAGTAATTTTCAACTTCTCAAAGTGATCACCATGCATTGGTTTAGATTCTTCTCAATGTCACTAAGAAATGATGTGGATAGTGCTTCTTTCATTTCTAAAGCAAGTTGCCTAATCTAAGTTAATGATTTTCATTATGGCATCTGTGTTGCTAATTTTTCTCTTTATCTAATCTATTTTATTGTCTTACACATCATTTTCATTATTTTTAAATCAATAGTGCAAAGATGTATCCTAAATAGTTGAGGAGTTCTTCTCTCTGTGGTAGTTGGAGCTTGAATCTTTTTGCCCATAAAAGTTTGGTTACATTTCTGGAATGATTTTGATATTGAGGTTGCTGCTTATATGAGGGATTACCATAAGATAAGCTCTCATGATTTTTAAAATTTAGATAATAGTATGTGGGCACATTGTTATTAGAATAGAAAACATACCCTTTGTTCACATAATTCTTATCTTTCACTTAGTAAGCCTTCTTTTGGCCCACAACTTATTGCATATTCATAGTCAAATTTTCTATCATTATTGGTTGTGCTTTCTTTCCTTATGATGAGATGTGATTCATGAATACATCAAGCTTTGCTTTCATGGCTGTAATTTTCTCCAACTCTAGAATATCAGTTTGATTTCGACCAATTGTCCTTTCTATATAAGTTTGGTAATTATTCTTGACCAACTCTTCATATAGTACATAGGCTTTTTTGAGAGACTTGTTCAAAATGAATACACCTGAAGCTGCATCAACTTTGTATCAAGTCATATAATTCAGTCTATTATAAAATATTTGAGTTTGGAAATAAAATTCAAATTTATGTTGTAGGAATCTCTTCCATAAATTCTTAAATTTATCCCACGCATCATAGAGCATCTCTTGCTCTTCCTTGCCTAAATTTGTTGATTTGTTCTCATATTTATGATGTGATTTATGATGGAAATAATTTAGTTAGAAAGACTTGTACAAACATTCCTTAGCCATTGATGGAACCCCTTCGTAGACATTGAAACTAGTTTTTTATCTTGTACTTAAGAGAAAATGGGAATAACCTCAAATTGATCACATCATAGTCTACTACATTTATTTTTGATGTGCCACACTAAGTTGTTGGCTTTTATGTGCTATTTTCTTATTCCTTAATAGTTTTTGTCAATGTAAGTCTCTAATAATCTCCAAGTGTATGATAGTATATGTGCTGTTGTGTCATTTTCTTGGTACCTCCACTACTATTTATATCTCTTATATTATTTTCATCCATAAGTTTTTTCCCACTTCATTATCTTCCCAATAAGTTTAATGTTCTTTCTATTTCTACATCCGACAAAAGGACTTAGTTCTAGATTTTTGTTTCATTAAAGTTAATTTCTCCAAAATAAAAAAACAAACTAGTAGAAAAATACAAAAAAGAATCAATCCAAATACAATATTTAAAGAACAAAAACACGTTTATTCTTTCTCTAGATAGCTATGTTCACCAAATCAAAAAAAAATTATCCTCTGTAGCAGAACCAAAAACTTATTTGAAATCTATCCTCACTAAATATAACTACAATAATCCTAACAAGTAATAAAATGGATTTTTGCAGACCATATATTAATCCATAGAGATTGATGCTTTTGGTTTGATATGGTATTAAGTTCTCTACAATTTGAGCATACAACAAGTGTTCAATTCAAAGAGTTCTAAGATTGATTTATTTTTTTGCAAATAATGATTGCCTTTATTCAATATTCATGGTCATGTAGTGTGCCTTTTTTTTTTTAATTCATAGGTAACATAATGTGTAACCTTGATAATAGGTTATAGTTCTCATTATCATAACCTACTCACCAAAAACAATTCATGTGGGAAGTAAGCATGATAATATATTTTTTTTGCTAGGGCGCACTCATCATGATACATATGTTAAGCATGTATTCTTATTCATGGGTATCAGTCCTTCTAAGAAACACACAATATCTTGGGTGGCCAAATAAGTTAGGTAATACTTGGACCTTTCATCGATCATCTATTATAGTCCATACGATAAATATCTCAAGTGTATAAACTTGTTCCCAATTGCCCATGCAGAGAGTTTTCTTGCACATGTGATGTTAGGGTCCATGTCATTTCTAAGAGTCACACACAAACACAAGTTCTTATTGAACGTCACCATCCTAAGAAATACACATAGGCATGATAACTAGATATAATGGCTACTAGAGGTAATTAATCATGATTCATGATGTAGTACCTAAGGTAAGTTGCATACATCATGGCAAAAAATAATATGTTTGAATAATTCCCAAATATATGAATAAAAATCCATACCATTTTTCCACAAAGGTCATAAGTTAATTATCATCATAAAAAAAAATCATAAATCAACACTAACTAAGGATTAGTCTATTATTAGGAAGAAATAAAAGCAAATCAATGGAAACACCATTTATTCACAAACATGATGGAAAATTTTTAGGATTGTTATTGAAATCCTATTCTTCTTAAGATTTTCATGTTGCTAAAATCTTCAAGGATTCTATTCTCTATGTTCAACTTAAGGTAATACTATCTGCTACCGAATGACTTTATTAGAGTATTCTCGACAGACACCTTCGATTCCCCTTCTAAATTTGTTATGTTCTATCTTTTTTTCATCCATTCCTTGTGTTCTTTTCTTTTTGGCAACACGTTCTCTACTCTTTATTGTCATGAATCCTCTTTTTCCATTGCCTATTCTTTGCTTTTATATATGCCATTTGAAATTGAAGGTTGGGTGGCAGTTTGTGCTTATGTTAGTTCATGTTGCAACATGACAATTACATCATAACTAAGGTATGAAGTTATAAATGAGGATTAGTATTGTGATGCATGACATGCTATCATAACTGAGAATGTCATCATGACATAAGAAATGTCATCATGACTAAAAGTTATGGTAAACTAAAAATTTAAGGTCATGATCAATGAAATGATGTCGTGACTATGAAATAGTTTCATGATTTATGAGTATTGCATGGCTAAAAAGTAGCGTTAAAACATATGAGATATTACTATGATAAAGGAGTAGGGTCATAACTATGCAAGTTGGCTATAACCAAAGATATACTCATGTGTTACATTTTGCACCATGACTAGAAAATATTGCATCTTGACTTGTGGATGTTACGACTTGAAAATAAACCATCATGATCGCAACACATTCTTCTTCAAGCCCTTTGTACTTCATTTTGCTACAAGACTTCTAAAACCCAAGTTGTGGTGAACTCTACATGATTGGAATTTACATTCAATAATAAACATCAAATGACACTAATAACAAGCAAAAAACATAGATATATTTTGGGCATATCGCTAAGCCTCCCTTACTTTCCATTGTCCTGCTAAATATGTGTGTGTCGGGCCATGCCAGCTCAGCCCATTTTTTGGTGGCCCAATCGGGATCATCGTGTCATGCCCGACATGGTCTGGTACAATGTGCCATGCCAAGCACGACATGGCTTGAGAGTTGTCGGACTAGCATGACCCGCTGGGCTGGCTTGTGCCTGGTTTGGGATGGGGCATGACCGGGCTTGCTGGCTCGAACCAGGTCATATCTGGTATTTCTAGCTAAATTTAAAAAAAATTCATCAGGGTACCCAGGCCGGTTTACCATGTCGTCGGGTCAGGCACACGAGCTATGCATGGCCCGGCACGACTCATGTCGGCCTGGCACGACATGAATCATGCCAAGGATCAGCCCGACCCAGCCTAGCCTATGGCACGATTCCAAACCTTGCTAGGCCAGGCATGGTTGAACTAGGCAGTGCCCCAAGCCATGCCCAGGCCATCCGGCCCATTTGACACCTTTATGCTGGCACAACATGACCTAGTTAGTCTAGAATATGTTATGCCCAGCATGACATAGTTACCTAGCTCAACCTAAAATATTGGTCATGTCAACCTGACATGTCTTGTTTGATACCTCTAAGATGATCTAAAATAACATGCTTTGACATAATTAATAAAGATAAATCCAAGCTTTGGTCGGTGCAGAATTATGGTAGGTATTTTAATGGCTTACAATTTTAAGTGATGGATTTTAATTTGTATATATTTCATTCTATGCATTCCAATATTTTTCATTCTATGCATTCCTATATTTTTCATTCTATGCATTCCTATATTTTTCATTCTGTCCATTTCTATATTTTTCATTTCTATGCATTTTTATATTTTCCATTCTATGCATTTCTATATAACATCACGTGTGTGTGTGTGTGTGTGTGTGTGTGATAAAAATATAAAATAAACATGTCATAACAAGACCTACAAACCAGATTGATCTTCATAAGACATTCTGAAGATCAATGGCCAACCTAGGAAAATTTTTGTCTCCATGGTTTTCCTTTGATTACTTTGAATGATTTCTATGACTATCTTGCTCCCTCAATCTCCATTGTAATTTTCAATTTATACTATATTATTTATAAATAAATTATAGAAAATCTAAAAATCACATGTAGGTCATATTTAAATTACATGCCCAAATAAAACATACCACGACCTCCTAGGCACTCCTTCCCAAGAGTTGCGACATGCTTGAATTGATTAGTAAATTTAATAGGATTTAAAATATGCTAAAATCCCATATGAGGTATTTTTGAGTTTTTAGTGGATTACCTTTATAAATTTTGTAAATTACTTACAAGACACATATAAAAATAAATGGGAGGATGTTTATTTAAATATTGATCCAAAATAAAAGAATTTATATTAAAAAAAAAGTAATGAAAAAACTTATTGTAAATCGTATTGTTCTGCATGTAGAAAACTACAAACAAGTCTAAAATAACTTATTCACTTCCCATTTTTTATGTTAGTTTTATTTTACTAAAATATCTACAACCTCAAAATTTTATGGAAGCAAGTAAAAAAAATAGGTCAATATCCCTCACATCTAGCTACTTTAAATAGATTAAATTTTAAAGAACATCATGAATAAGCATAAACCATTAAGTTAAAATATTCACATACAAAAAAAAAAGTCATTTAAACAAAATGTCTCTTATGACCAAATATGTAATAAGGTTTTTAAAAAAAACTCATCAAAATATTTCACCAAAACCCTCGCATAGATTTGTAAGCTTTAGAATCAAGTTTGGCCATCAATATTTTTTTTATCTGGAAAAAAATAAGAGTGAGCAACTAATACCTAGTGGTAGGATGTCAAGAATAAGTTTTATAATATCCATACATTTATTTATGCATGTACATAGCTATATAAATTCATAAAACCATAATGTGTATGTGTGCAAGTTCTCAAAATATTTATTTTTTAATCCCCATCCTATTTTCAAAAACAATCATAATTTATGTATATCAAGGCTCCACCAAGTCACAATGAGACATACAGAGGGAAAAACTAATTTGCTAGCTCTAGTCTAGTTACCACTTTTATAGGGAAACACAGACACACACTCCCATGATTTGAAGACATGAGAAAGATTTACTAGTTTATTAACCACTATTTTCATATAGTAGAACTCTACCACAAATGCATAAGGGGGTTTGTGGTCATTCTCTCAAGGGTATATCTAATCTCGGCCTCTATGAATATTCTTGCAATTTTAGTCCTTCATGTCCTTGCTAGGACAAATAGTCGCCGCAAAACCCCATTCAAATTGTGCATTTTTTCAAAATTATTAAAATTTTAATCAAAATATCATATAACTCATATAGCATCAAATTATTTCTCATAAAATTTTACACATATATATTAGCACAATCTCATTCCAAAATTAGCAAAGAAAATTTATCAACCATTATATTTAGCACCATTTATATATAACCAAACAACATTTTCTCATTTTTTTTAAAAATAACATTTTCTAAACAAATACTTAGTTTAATGAGTTTCTAAATTTATCAATAAATCATATATTGGTGTCAAATTTATGAGTTTTCATCAATTAATCTTATATTTTAGTTAAATTACGCTAAAATTATTTCAAATAATCCAAAGCAAAAGGTTTATAATCACATATATAAAATAATACATTAAAAGCATTTATATGTAACTAACGATACAAAATATGAAATTTCACATGAGTTTCTAAAGATTCCATACCTTAACCAAGATTTTCCAAAACTCGAGCCTCAAAACCTAGCTTAAATATTTAAATCTAAGATCTATAACAACAATTCAAACTCAAACAAAATTAAAAATAAAATAGAATTGAGAATTTGTAAAATTTCAAGTCAAACTAATAAAATTAAGCAAAATAAATTAAAAATACTTTAACTAGCCTCAACCCTAACCTTATTTTATAAGATTACAAACATTCCATTGATGTTTTTGATTGAAACGAAGGGATTATTGAGTTTAATCACTTCATAGAATGAACTTAAAACAAAAATTATGAAATTTACATTTTATTTTAATGATTTTGGTGAACAATTGAGAAAGAACCAGAGCAATCTAAGGAAGAAGAAGTGAAACAAAAGAGATTTCAAGAAATAGAGATAGAAATGAAGAAATACATTTTTTTTTCTTTCATTTAGTATTAAAATGAACAAATTGCTCCTAAGGAAGGACAAAAAAGTACATGAATAAGAAGAATAAGAAGCAAAGAAAGCAGAAAAATATGAATAAGAAGTAAAGAAAGAAGAAGAATATGAAGAATAAGAAAATAAAAGAACACTAAGAGGAAGAAGAATAAGAAGATAGTAAAAATAAGAATAAAAAGATGAAAATAAGAGAAGAAAGAGGAAGAGGAAGAGGAAGAGAAGAGGAAGAAGAAGAAAAGAGGAAGAAGATGAAGAAGAAGAATAAGATAAAAGACAATGAGAGGAATAAGAATAAGATGAATAAGATGAATAAGAAGTAGGAAAATAAGTAGAAGAAATAGAAATAGAAAAAGAAGAAACAGAAAAAGAAGATAAAGAAAAAAAAGAAAATAAATAAAAAGACAAGGAAGAAGAAAAAAAGGAACAACAAGTTTAGGAAAAATAAGAAGAAGAAGATGGTGATGATGATGAATAAAAGAAAGAACAAGAGAAAGATATAGTGGAAGAAAAAGATGAAGAAAAAAAGAAAGTTGAAGAGAAAGAAGAAAAAGAAGAAGAAGAAGTAGTAGAAGAAGAATAATAATAATAAGAAGAAGAGCGGGAAGATAAAAAAGTAGAAGAAGAAAAACAAGAATTAAAACAAGAAGTTAATGAAAAGGAAGTAAAAGAAAAAGGAGAAGAATTCGAAGAAGATGAAGAAGAAGTAAAAGAAGAAAAAGAATAAGAAGGAGGAGGAGGAGGTGAAAAAGAAAGATGAAGAAGTAGGAGAAGAAGAAACATAAGAAGAAGAAGGAAAATTAATAAAAGAAGAAGAAGAAAAATAAGAAGAAAAAAAAACAAAAGATAAAGAATATCAAAGAGAAAATGTAGAAGAAGTAGAATAATAATAATAATAATAATAATAATAAGAGGAAGAAAATGAAGTTGATAAAAAAAAAAGAAGAAAAATAAGAAGAAGAAGATGATGATGATGATAAAAAAGAAGGTGAAGAATGAGAAAATGAAGAAGATAAAGAAGTGGAAGATGAAACAAAATAATAGAGGAAGAAAAAGATGAAGATGAAGAATAAAAAAAAGAAGGGGAAGAAGAAAAGAAATAAGAAGAAACAAAAAAGAAGAATAGCAAGAATTTAAAGAAAAAGAAGAAGATGAGCAAGAAGAGGAAGAAAAAGAAAAAAAAAGAGAAAAAAGAACACATGGATGAAAAAGAAGAATAGAAAAAGAAGAAGAAGAATAAGAAGTTGAAAAAAAATAAGAAAGAAACAAGGAAGAATAAGAATAAGAATAAGAAGAGGAAGAACAAAAAGAAGTAGTGGAAGAAGATGAAGAGAAAGAAAAAAAATAAGAATCAGAAAAAAAAAGATGATAACGAAGAAGAATAAAAAAAACAACTAGATGAAGAAGAAGAAAAAAGAAGAAAAAGAACAAAAACAAGAATAACAAAAGGAGGAGCAGGAAAAAGAAGAAGAGAATAAAGAAAAGAAAGTGTAAGAAGATAAAGTAGAAAATGAAGAAGAGTAGGTAGAAGAATAAGAAGCAAAAAAAATGAAGAAAAAAATTATATGTAGATAAAGAAGAATAAGAATAAGAAGAATAAGAAGAAAATGAAGAAAATGAAGAAAATGAAGAAAATGAAGAAAATGAAGAAAATGAAGAAAATGAAGAAAATGAAGAAAATGAAGAAAAGGAAGAAAATGAAGAAAAAGAAGAAAAGGGAGAAAAAGAAGAAAAGGGAGAAAAATGAGAAAAGTAAGAAAAGGAAGAAAAGGAAAAAAAGGAAAAAAAAGGAAAAAAAGGAAGAAAAGGAAGAAAAAGAAGAAAAAGAAAAAGAAGAACAAATAGAAGAAGATGAAGGTATACAAGAAATAAGAAATAAGAAATAGAAGAAGAAAAAAAATAAAAAAGGAGAAAAAAAGGAAAAAGAAGAATAGGAGAAAGAAAAAGAAAAGAAAAAGAAAAGAAAAAGAAAACAAATAATAAGAAAAAGAAGAAGAAAACTAGTGAGAATTAGTAGATGAAAAATATGTAGAGGAGGAGGAGGAAGAAGAAGAAGAAGTAGTAGTTGTAGAAAAAAAAAATAACGAAATGGAGGAAGAAAAAAAATAAAAAAAAGATGAAGATATTGATGAAGAAGAAAAAAAATGAGAAGAAAAAGAATGAAAAAAAGGAGGAGTATAAGAAATAGAAAAAGAAGAAATAAAAAATGATAAAAAAATATATATCACAAAACACAAGAAGAAGAAATAGAATAACATTTGTAAGAAATAAAATGAAGAATAACAAGAAATAGAAAAAAAAAGAATATGAGTAAGAAAAAGAAGATAAAGAAAAATAAGAAGAAGAACTAGAGGAAAATGAAGGAAAAGGAGAATAATTAAGAGAAGAATAAGAAAATTAATCAAAATAAGAAGAAAAAAAAAGAAAAAGATAGAAAAAAAGAAGAAGAAGGGAAAGAAAAATAATATAAAAATAAAATGAAATAATATTAATTATTATATTAAAATATAAAAATCAAAATAATTATTAAAAGAAGAAGAAAAACAACAACAAGAATAAAAAAATAAAGAAGAATAATAATAATTAAAAAGAGATGATGATGATGATATAGAAGAAATAAAAAGAAATAAAAGAAGAATAACAACAATAAGAAAAAAAATAAGAAGAATAATAAAAAAAAGAATAAATATAAATAAGAAGCAAATGAAGAAGAACTAGAAGAAGATGAAATAGAAATTAAAGATGATGATGAAAGAGAAGAAGAAGAAGAAGAAGAAGAAGAAGAAGAATTAAAAGAAGAAGAAAACTTAGAAGAAAAAAAAGAAGAATTAGAAGAAGAAAAAAATTAAAAGAAGAAGAACAAGATTAAGAAGAGATAGAAGAAGTGGAAAATAAAGAAAGAGAAGAAAAGAGGAAGAAGAACAAGGTGAAGATGAAAAAGAAGAAAAAATAATAATTGAAAACATATGATGAAGAAGAAAAAGAAGAAATATAAATGGAGGAAGAAGAAAAAAAAGAAGAAGAAGAAAAGAAAGAAGATAAAAAATAGGAGAATAAAAGAATGATGAAGAAGAAAATTAATAATAAGTACAAAATGAAGAAGAAGATAAGAAAGAATAGGAAGAAGAAGAAGAAGAAAAAGAAAAAGAAGTGAAAGCGGAAGAACACAGGATGAGAAAGAAGAAGATGAATAAGAAGAACATGAAGAAGAAGATAAAAAAAGAAAAATTTTAAAAAGAATAAGAAGAAAAAGAAGTTGTGGAAGAAAAAGAAAAGCAAGAAGAAGTAGTAGAGGGTGAAAAAAAAGAGGGTCAAGAAGAAGAGGAAGAAGAAAAAAAAGAACAAAAAGAACAAAATGAAGAACAAGAGGAAGAAGAATAAGAACAATAAAAAAGGATGAAGAATAGGAAGAGGAATATAAAGAAGAGAAAAAAGAATATGAAGAGGTAGAAGAAGAACAAGATAAAAAGTAGACGAGGAAGAAGATGATGATAATGATGATGATGATGATGATGATGATGATGAATAAAAAGACAAGAATAAAGAAGAACAAGAAGATAAATAAGAAAAAGAGCCAAAGAGGTCAAACCATAAGTTGAAGAAGCTGTACAATAACAAGAAAACAATGTGAAGAGGAAAAAAATTAGGGGAAGTAGATTAAGAAGTAGAGAAACAAAAATATTGGGAAAAAAAAAAGAAAAAGTAGAAGAATAAGAAAAAAAAAGAAAAAAAAGAAGAAAAAAAAGAAGAATAAAAAGAAGAAAAATGAAGAAGAAAAAGAAGAAGAAAAAGAAAAAAAGAAAAGGAAGAAAAAGAAAAAAAAGAAAAAAAAGAAGAAAAACATTAAAGCGAAATGAAGAAGATAAAGAAGGAAAAAACTAGCTCTTTCCAGGGTTAATCGTTAGTGCTCAAGGTATAGCATCCAACCTACAAAAAGGCAACAATGGAAACCCCAAACACAAATAACTAGAGGAGGAGGTGATAGAAGTTGAAGAAGAAGAAGATGGAGAGGAAGAATAAGAGGAAGGACAAAAAGAGGAAAAAATGAAGATTAATATGAAGAATAAGAAAAAGAAGAAGAAGAAGAAATAGAAGAAGAATAATAAGAATAAAAGGAACAAGTATAAGAAGAAAAAAGAAAAAAATGAGGAAGAAGAAAAAGAAGAAGAAGTTTATAAAGATGATTATGATGAAGAGGAAGAAGATGAGGAAGAGGAAGAAGAGAAGATGAGGTGGAAAATGAAGAAGAGAAAGAAGAAGGTGAAGAAGAAGAGAAAGAAGAAGGTGAAGAAGAAGAAGGTAAAAATAATAATAATGAAGAAGAAGATAATAATAATGAAGAAGATGATGATGAAAATGAAAAAAAAAGAAGATAATGATGAAGAAGAAGATGAAGAGGAAGAATAAGATAAAGAATAATAGGAAGAAGAAAATGAAGAAAAATAAAAAGAAAAACAAAAGCAAGATGAAGAGGAAGAAGAAGAAGAAAATAAAATAAAAAAACATGTAGAAAAAGTTGAAAAAAAAATAAAGAAGTTCTAGTAGTCAAAAAATTAGAATAAGAAATAGAAGAAGAAAAACAACTAGGAGTAGATAAAGAAGAATATGAAGAATAAAAAGAAGAACAAAGAGAAAAATAAAAAGAAACAAATAGATAAAGAAGAGGAATATTAAAAAAGAAAATTTTGAAGATAAAAAAGAAATTGAATATTAAGAAATAGAAGAAGAATATGAATAAAAAAAAGGATAAGAAGAAGAAGAGGAAGACATAGAAGAAGAAGAAGAAGAAGAAGAATGAGTGGAAAAATAATAAGAAGAAAAAAATAGAACAACTCGAATAAAAAGAAGAAGAATGAGCGGTACTCAAAAATGTAGAAAAACAAAAAAGAAAAATAAAAAGAAGAATAATAAAAGGAGTAGGAAGAATAAGTAGAAGAGAAAGTAGAATAAGAAGCTGAATAAAAGGAATATGAAAGTAAAGAAAATAAAAAAGTAGAATAAGAAGCAAAAGAATAAGAAAATTTAAAAGAAGATCATGGAGTATAAGAAGAAGAATAAAAATAAAATTAAAATAAATGAAAATGAAAAGGAAGAAAGAAAAAGATAAAGATAAAAAAGAAAATAACATATAGAAGAAGATAAAGATAAACAAGAAAAGAAAAAAAATAAATAGAATAACAAAGTAATTAAAAGAATAAGAAGAGTTGAAGAAGAATAATAATAATATTTAGAGAAAGAAAAATAAGAAATAGAACGAGTTGAAAACAAGAAGAAAAAAGAAGTGTAATATGTTTAAAGTGAAGAAGCGGAAGAACGGGAAGAAAAAGAAGAAGAGAGGGATGTGCAAGAAATAGAAGAAGAAGAAGAAGAGAGAGGTGGAAGAAATGGAAGAATAAGAAGAGAAAGAGGTAGAAGAAATGGAAGAAAAAAAAGTATAAGAGGAAGAAGTGGAAGAAATGAAAAAGAAGAAGAATAAAAAGAAGAATAAGAAAAAGAATAAGAGGAAGTAGAGGAAGAAGAAAAAAAAGAGAAGGAATATGAAGAAGAGGAAGAAGAGGAAGAGAGGAAGTAGAGAAAGAAGAGGAAGAAGAAGAAAAAATATATAAGAAATAAAAGAAAAATAAGAGGAAGAAAAAGAATTAGAAGAATAAAAAAATAAAGAATGAGAAGAAAAAGAAATAAAAAAATAGAAGAAGAAGAGGAGGAGGATGAATAAAAATAAACTCAAGTACAAAAATCAAAAGATAGAGAAGAAGAAGAAATAGAAGGAGTAAAAGAAAAATGGAAAGGAAGAAGAGGGAGAAGAAGAAATATGAGAAAAAGAAGAAGAAAAAGATGAATAAAAGTAAAAAGCAAAACAAAAGAACAATATGAAGTAGAATATGTTCAAGAATAAAATAAGATTTACAATAAGAAATAGAAGAAAAAAAACAAAAACAAGAAAAATAAGACCACAAAGAAAAATAAGAAGAATAGAAGAAGAAAGAGGATGAAGAAATGGAAGACAAGGATGAATAAGGAAAAGAAAAGGTAGAAAATGAAAATGAGGAAGAAAAGGAAATAAGAAGATGAAGAAGACAAACAATAAGAAGAAAAGAAACGAGAAAAATAGAAAGATGAAAACAAATAAAAATATTAGAAGATGAAGTTGAAGAAGAGTAGGAAGAAGATGAACAATTATAATAAAAAAAACAAGAACATGATGAAAAGGATTAAGAGGTTGAGGAATAAGAAGAACAAGAAAAAGAATAAGTATATAAATAAGATGAAGAAGCATAAAAAGAAGAAGAATAAGTAATAGAAGTAGAGGAAAAAAGAGGAAGAAGAAAAAAAAGAAGTGGAGGAGGAGAAATCAAAGAGAAAGAAATAGAAGAGGAAGAAGAATAAGTAACATAAGCAAGAGATGATGGAGAAGAAAAAAATTAGAACAATAAGATAAAAAAGAAAAAGAGAAGAAGAAAAAGCAATAGAGAATAATGAAAATGATGATGAACATGAAAAAAAAAGAGGATGAAAAATTGGAAGAAGCAAAAGAAAAAGGTGAAGAAAAAAGAGAAATATAAAGAGGAAGAAAAAAAAGGAAAAGAAGAATAAAAAGAACACTAAGAAGAATATGACAAATAAAAAAAACTAGAATAAAAATAGAATAAAAATGTTGAATAAGAAAAAAGAACAATAAGAATATTTTAAAAAAAGTAAAAAAAAAAAGAATAAGGAGAGGAAAAAAAATAAGAAGAACATGAGTAGGTGGAAGAGGAAGAAGAATAAGAAAAAGAAGAAGGGTAAGAAGTAGAATAAGATTATGAAAAATACAAAGAAGAACAAAAAGATTGATAAGAATATAAAGAAGAAGAAGAAGAAGAAGAAAAAGAAGAAGAAGAAAGAGAATAAGAAGAGAAAGAAGATGAAGAATAGAAAAAAATAGGAAGAAGTATAACTAGAAGAAGAAGACGGCGAAAAGGAAGAAGAAGAAGAGGAGGAGGAGGAGGAGGAGGAAGAAGAATAAAATAGATGGAAGAAATAGAAGATGAAGAAGCTGAATAAAAATATGAAAAATAAGAATAAGAATAAGGTGAAGAGGAAAAAGATAAGGATGAAGAAGAAATGAAAGAACAAGAGGTAGAAGAAGAAGTATAATAGAGAGTTGGAGGTGAAGAAGAAAAAGATTAAGGGTAATATGAAGAAAAAGATGAGTAGGAAAATGAAAAAGGAAGAATAAAAAAAATAAGAAGATAAAGGAAAAGAAGATGAAAAAGAAGAAAAAAAAAGATAAAGATGATCATGAATAAGAAGTAGAAAAAGTAGAAAATATTATGAAGAGAAACATATAGAAGAAAAGGATGAATAATAAGTTGAATAATAAAAATAATATGTAGAAGAAGAAGTTGAAAATAGAGGTGTCAAACGAGACATGTCAGGGCCGGCTTGGCCCATTTTTTGTGAGCACGACTGTACTTTCATGCCAGGCCAGGCACAACATGGTTATTGTACCGTGTCATGCCTGGCCCGGCACTGTTTATTCAAGCCAGGCTCGGCACGGCCAGCCGGCCTGGCGGTATTTGTGCCATGCCGGGTCAGGCCCATATGGGCCTGGTTAAAAATATAAATTTTTTTTTATTTTTAAAAATTTAAATTTTTGTATTAAACTATATATAAAATATATATTATATTATATATAGATAATGTTTAAATTTTTTGAATTTGTAACTTGAAAATTGTTGAATATACAATATTAATAATTGTTTAATTTTTTTTATTAATTTTTAATAAATTTAGATTATAATTTATTAGAATTTAATTATAGAGTTTTAAATGAAAAATTTAAATACAAAAATAAATTAAACAAAAAATTTCGTTAAAAAAAATTACAAAATCACAAAAACAAAAGCAAACCAAATGTCCAATTGACAAATAGATATCAAACCAAAGCAAATATTAGTACGTAAATAAAAAAGTATACAATTAATACAAAATAAAACATCGAAATCAAAAATCAGAATCAAGAATAACATAAATCATCAATTGTGTCCGTGACCGTGAGGCATCAAAAATCAAAATCAAGTAGCAATAACAAATAACATGTGGCGTGGCATAGGCAAATGGTGTCTGGTAATCGGTAGAGGCAACTAGCAACCATGTCACTCGCCAATCAGCATATCATGATCATCATCAACCACAAGATCAAAATTACTCTCATATAAATCATCATCATTAGCAATCAACTCATCCGCTTTTGCAGCGAATGTAGTCCCTGTCCCAGCTACAGCACGATATTGGATGCTAAACTTTGAATCCTTTCAATCCTTAAATAGGCCAATGCCTCAATAATATCTGGACGTAATCTCAATCTTCTATCCGAAATCACATTCACTGTAATAGAAAAAGTAGACTCGAATGCTACGCTAGACACTGGAGGAGTCAGTAGATCCCGTGTCATCTTAGATAGCATGGGAAAGGGAGACTCATATGATTTCCACCACGATAATATATCAAGATTTTTAGTATCAGAATGTGATAGGATTGAGCAGTAATCAATATCTAAGTACCGAGAAAGCTCGCTCCTATGTGACCGTCCACCCAGTCGTTCCCCCCTCGCTAACTGAATGGAAAAATCGTCATCTCCAAAGAAGGTATCCATGTCCGTAATTACAGTCTCGCTACTACTACCACCATACCTAGTATCGTAATATGTGAACATGTCAGTTAACTTCTTGTGAATGAACTCTTAAAGTGGGTCTTTCAGGTTCATGTACGAGGAAATGGAAGTCAGGGTGTTATCTATCTCATCCACCTTAACCCTAGGGTCCATGCATGCAGTGAGATAATAAAGAGATGGAACGGTAGACCAGTACTTTAAGTACTTGGTTTCCATCTCTGCAACCATATGGCTAAGTGTCGGGTCCGCTCGATGCTTTCTAAACATGCTACTAATGTTGCATATGCACCTGAGTGCAATGCAAGTCGTGGGAGTATAAATCGACGAATACATGTTCGTCGTGTCATAAAAAATCTTCCGAAATTTTATAAATGAAAATCTTAAAGCCCTATCAGTGTTGTCAATAATAAGTTCGTCACTATTACTATTGACATAGTCGGATATCACGTGTTCATATCTAACACATGACTCCAACATCAGGCACGTGTAATTTCAATGGTGTCTCACATCCGATTAGAATTTCTTCTTCTTAAGATTCGCAGACAAACAGAGACTACCAAACTCCTGTTATCTGCGAGGAGTGCGAATATATTTTAGTACATTACAAATATTATCCAATGCGAGGAAACACACCTTCATGCTCGCTTGTACAATCAGGTTAATCACGTGACACATGCATCTGAAATGAAAAATATCTCTTAATAGTACGACTCTAATAATCTTAACAAACATGTTAATAACTACTCTATTATTAGATGTGTCAAAAATGGTCGGGCCATCATGAGGGTGAAGAATCTCAGAGATTCCTAAAATTTTTTTATTTATTGTCCAGTTAGAATCTACAAAGTAGCCGGTGAGACATACATAAGATGATTCATCGTGACTTGTCCAGATATTGGATGTCACGGACACCACTCCACTATATGCCATAAATTCATTAATTATTTTTTATTTTTCTAACTTATAAAATTTTAGTATGTCATTCCTAGATGTAGACCTAGGAATCCCATGATAAGCAGGTTGAAAATATGTCTGCAAGATATGCATTACCCTTGGATCTTCCAAAAATTTGATCGGATGACTCATTAATGTGATAAGTTTGGTCATGCATTCCCTACCCAACTCGCTGCGGTATATGAAGGGAGTAAACTTTGAGATTGAACTCGATCCAATCTCAAAAAATGCAGTGCTAAGTTGGATTTGCCTAGGATCTAATGAACCCTATTTTTTGGTGCATAATTTGGCATGCCTCTTAAGGTGCCCAGTCTCAAACGAACTCTTACAAATTAAATTTCTCATACAATATTTGCATTGTGTCATTTCTTCTTCCTCACCCCTCACATTTTTTCGTTTTATTATATTAAAATGAGTCCAAACTATAGAAGTCCTCCTAGTTTTTT
Source organism: Sapria himalayana (assembly GCA_029783825.1). Lineage (NCBI taxonomy): Eukaryota > Viridiplantae > Streptophyta > Magnoliopsida > Malpighiales > Rafflesiaceae > Sapria > Sapria himalayana. Next base: position 11,400,956 of record JAREIK010001563.1, on the reverse strand, counting down.
GTTTTTTAGAGGTTTGGGTTGAGACGGCTGGGGAAACCAAAGTTTCAGCAGCCTTAGACCTGTGTGTTAGATTTTTAATTTATAAATTTAAATATATTTCATTAGTATTAGTCATTTTTTTTAGATTTTTGTTATATAGAGGTAGCGCCTAGATGATAGATTTTAGATATTCGGATTAGAGAGAGACTAGAGAGAGTGTGTGTGAGAGAAAGTAAACAATAAAAACATAATTTGTTTAAATAATTTTTTTTATGTTAAAAGTTATGGAGAGGTGGGGGGGGTTTATAGATTATGTTTTTTTTTTTATTTTTTATTGATTTTTAGGGGGCAGAATCATGAGGGCCGTCAGATTTTGCCCCCTAGTCGTTAGAGGTGAAATCCAACGGCTTATATTCAAATTTTATTTATTTTAAGGGTTGGGGGGGGGGTATTCGAGTCGGGGATGACCACAGGTCGGGTCAAAGTGGATTCGGACTCATGCCCGCATGTTTTCCGATCCGTATGGCTTTAGCGATGGGGTGGGGTGCGAGACATGTCTCGTGCCGACGGGCCATGGCACAGGCAACAGAACCGTGCCAGGTCAGGCACGACATGAGGCTCGGTTGGCCTCGGCACAGCACGGCATGATTTGTGCCTTGTCGGGCACGGCACGGGCTCGGGCAAGGCAAATTTCTGTGCCGGGCCAGCCCAGGCACGACCGAATCGTGTCGTGCTCCGTGTCGATCTGTGCCGGCCCAGCCCGGTTGACACATCTAGTTGAAAATCAAAAATAAGAAGAATAAGAATATATATAATAAAAATAAGAAGAAAAAAAAAGAAGAAGAAAAAAGAAGTAGAATAAAAAGAAAAACTAAAAAAAAGTGCAAGAAGAACAACAATAAGATGAATAAAATGAATAGAAAATGAAGAATAAGAAAACTAATAAGAAAAAAAAGAAGAATAATAAAAAAGAAAGAATAAAGAAAGAAGAATAAAAAAAGTAGAATAAAAATAAGAAGAAAAATATTAGTTAAAGAAGTAGAAGAAGGAAAAGAAAAATAAGAAAAAAAAGAATAATAATAAAATAAAGAATAAAAAAGAAAAGGAAATAGAAGATAAAGAGGAAAAAGAAGAAAAACATGAAGAAGAAAAAAAAATAAAAAGAAAAAGAAGAAGTTGAAAAAAAATTAAAAGAAGTTGAAGTAGTAGAAGAAGAAAAAAAAGAAGAAAAAAAAAGAAGAAGAAAAAAGAAGAATAAAAAAGGCTAAGAATAATAAGAAGAAGAACAATAAGAAGAAAAATAAAAGAAAATAGAAGAAGTACAAAAAAGAAGAATAAGAAAATGAAGTAAAATTAGAAGAAGAATTAAAGAAATAAGAAGAAGAAAAAGAAAAAAAGAAGAAGAAATAAGAAGAAAAATGAAAATAAAAAAAAATAAAAAAGAAGATAAAGAGGAAGAAGAAATATATAAAGAAAAGAAAATAATGACGAAAAGAAGAACTACAAAAAGCTGAAGAGGAAAAATAAGAAGAAAAAAAAGAATAATAAAAAAAAGTGGTGGAGAACAAGAAAATGAATAAGAATAAGAAGAAAATTATGAAGAGTAAAAAGAAAAATATGATGATGATAGTGATGATTGTTATGAATAAAAAAATGTTGATAAAGAAGAACAAAAAGAAGAAGAACCATAATAACGAGAATAAATAACACAAGAAGAAGAATAATATGATAAAAAATGGGAAGAATAAGAAGAAGAAAAAAAAGGAAGTAGAAGGAGAAAAAGAATAAGAATAAGAATAAGAAGAAAAAAAATAAGTAGAAGAAAAAAATAAGTAGAAGAAAAAGAAGAAAAATAGAAAGAAGAAAAAAATAAGTAGAAAAACAAGAAAAAAATTGAACAATAATAAAAAGACAAAGAAAATGAAGAATATTAAAAGAAAGAAAAAGAAGTTGATAAAGAAGAGCCTGAATAAGAAGAAATAAGAGAAATAGGTGGAAGAAGAAGAGGGAGAACAACAAGAAGATGAAGTCGAAAAAAAGAACAAGAAAATAAAGAGTAAGAAGAAAAAAAAGAAGAAGAGTAAGAAAAATATGAAAAGAAAAAGAACAAGAAGATGATTAAAAAATTGAAGAAAAAGAAGGAGAAGAAGAAGATGAAGACGATAAAGAAAAATGAGAGGAAGAACAAAATAAAGAATATATGGAAAAAAAAGGATGAATAAAAGAAAAGGATGATGATGAAGAAGAGAAAGAAAAAGTAAAAGTTAAAAAAATGATGACAATGATTCTTATGATGATTATAATGAAGAATAAAAAGAGAATGAGGAAGAAGATAAGGAGAAAGAAAAAGAGGAGGAAGAAGAAGAAGATGATGATGATAATTAAGATAAAAAAGATGATGAGGATGACATAGATGAAGAATAAGAAGAATTTGAAAAAAAAAATTAGAAGAAAAAAAAAGCAATGATGAAGAACACAAAGAAGAACAAAAAAAAGTAATAGAATAGAAAAAAGAAGAAAATAAAACTGAATTTTAAGAAAAGAAAAAAAATTTAAAAATAAAAAAATGAAGAAGAAGAAGAAAATCTGGTAGGATTAGACGAAGAAGAGGACGTATAATTTAAAGAATAAGAAAAAGATGACAATGATGAAAATAAAGGAAGAAAAAGATAATTAATAAGAAGAAGAGAAGTATGTAGAAGAAGAACTTAAAGATGATGAAGAAGAGGCAGATAAAGAAGAAGAATAATAATAATATTGAGATTAAGATAAAAAAAGATAAAAAATATTATAAAAAATATAAAGAAGAAAAGGAATTAGAAGAATAAGAAGAAGAAGTTGAGGAAAAAGATGAAAAAGAAGAAATTGAGGAAAAAGATGAAAAAGAAGAAGTTGAGGAAAAGATGAAACCGAAGAAGAGGAGGGAAAAATAATAGTAAGTGAAAAAGAAGAAGACAATGAAGATGTTGAAAAAGCATGAAAAGTTGAAGAAGAATAAGAGGAAGAAAAAAAAGACCAAGAAGAAGAATAATAATGAGGAGGAGAAAAAAGAAAAATTAGAAAAAGATAAAAATTATGATATAAAAGAAGAATAATAATAACAATAATAGAAAAAGAAAATGCGGAGCAAAAGAAAGCATAAGAAGAGGAAGATGAGGTATAATATGAATATGAAGAAGAAGAAGAAGAAGAAGAAGTGGTATAAGATGAATATGAAGATGAAGAAGAAGTGGTATAAGATGAATATGAAGATGAAGAAAAAGAAGACGAAGATGATGATGAAAAAAAAATAAAGGAGAGGAACAAGCAAAGATAGAAAAAAAAGTAAAATGAGGGAGAAGGAAAAGAAGAAGACAAAAATGAGAAAACACAACAATAACAAGAAGATGAAGAAAAAATGAAGAAGAAAAAAAATATCAAGAAGAGGATTAATATGGAATAAATAAAAAGATGATGCATAAGAAGTAGAAAAAGATGTAGAAAAGATAGAGGAAGGAGAAAAGGAAGAGGAATCAAAAATATAAAAAAAAAAGAATAACATGAATAAAAGAAGTGGTAGAAGATGGAGAAGGCAAAAAGAAGAAAAAAAGTAAGAAGCAAATAATAGAAATAATAAGAAGAATAAGAAGATGATGAATTGAAGGAAGAATAATATGAATGAGAAAAAGATGAGAGAAGAAGAAGAATAAGATGAATTATAAGAAAAAGAATAATAAAAGGATGAAGCTAAAGAATTAGAAGTAGAGGAAGAAGATAAACAAGAAGAGGTATAAAAATAATAATAATAACAAGAGAAGAAAATGTTGTAGAATAAAATGAAGAAGTATAACAAAAGAAGAAAATGTAAAAGAAGAAGAAGTGAAAGAATAAGAGGAAAAAGAAGATAAATAAGAGGAAAAAGAAGAGGAAAAAGAAGAAGAGGAAGATGAAGAATAAGAAGGAAATAAGAGGAAAAATAAGAAGAAGATGATAAAGAAAAAAAGAAGAAGAATTAGAAGATGAAGAAGAAGTAGTAGTAGAGATAGAAAAAGAAAGAATAAAAATAATAATAATAATATAAATAAGAAGAAGGATAAAAGGAAGAAAAATAAGAAGATGATGATTGCGAAGTAGATGAAGAATAATATAGGGGAGAAGATGAGAAAGAAAAAGAAGAACAAGAAGAGAAAGAGGAAGGATAAGAAGAGGAATTAGATGAGAAAGAACATGAATACAAAAATAAATAAATAAATAAATAAATAAATAGAAGAATAATAAGAGGAAGAATAATAAGAGGAAGAATAAAAAGAGGAAGAATAAAGTGGAAGAAGAGAAAATAGAAAATAAAGAAGTAGAAAAAGAAGAAGAAGAGAAAAAAGATTAAGAATAAAAAAAAGAAGATGAAGAATAACAAGAATAACCAAAAAATGAAAAATAAGAAAAAGAAGATGAGGAAGAATACAAAGGGTATGAAGAAGTTGAAAAAAATGAAAATGAATAATCAAGAAAAAGGAGAGGAAAAAGAATAAGAAGAACGTGAAATTAGAAGAAGAATATGAAAGAAGAATAAAATATTAATCAGGAATAGGAAAATCAAGAAAAAGAACATAAAGAAAAAAGAATGAATATAAAAGAAATATGAAATAAACAATGTAAAAGAAGAATATAAAATAAATAATCTAAAAAAAGAAGAAAATTAGGAGGAAGAAGAATATAACAAATAAGCAGAAGAGGAAGAAAAAGTTGTGGAAGAACAAGAAGAAGAAGAAAAAAGATGAATATAAATGCGAAGAAGAAAAAAAATAAAAGGGTGAGCTTGAAGAAGAAGAAAAAAAGGAAGAAGAAAAAAAATAAAAAGAATAGTTAGAAGAATAAGAATAAGTAGAAGAAAAAGTTAAAGAAAAAAAGGAAGAATAATAATAATAATAAGATGAAGGAATTGTAAAATAAGAATAAGAATATGAGAAATAAGAATTAGAAGAAGAAGAAAATGAATAATTAAAAAAAGATTAATTAGAAGGTGAACTGGAAGAAGCAGAGATAGAAGAAGATGAAGAAGAATACTTATAAGAATATAAAAACAAATAAGAAAAAGTTAAAGAAGAAGTAGAAGAAGGATAAGAAGTAGAAGATGAGCAAAAGTAATAAGAGGAAAAAAAAGATCAAGAATGAGAAGAAGAGGAAAAAGTATATAAAAGGAAGATAAGAAAGAAAATAAATAAATTGAAGAGAATGAAGAAAAAGAAGTAGAAGAAGCAAAATTGAAACATGAAGAAAATAAAGAGGAATCAGAAGATGAAGAAGTAAAAAAAGAAGGAGATCAATAAGATGATGAATAAGAATAATAAGAAGAAGATGAAGAATAAAAAAAAAGAGAAAGAAGAAGATGAAGAATATGAGTAAGAAGAAGAAAAACCTAAAGAAGAGGAAGAAGTAAAAAAAAAGAATAAGTAGAAAAAGAACAAGAAGTAAAAGAGAAGAATAGTAAAATGAATAAGAAAAAGAATAAGAATAAAAGGAAGAATAAAAAAAATCAAGAAGAAGAAGAAAACTAAGAAATAAAAGAAGATGATGATGAAGGAAATGAAGATTAAGTCAAAGATGTAGAATAAGAAGAAAAAAAGAGGTAGAATAAGAAGGAAAAAAAAGACTACTAATAAAAAGAATATGTGAAAAATGGAGAGAAAGAATAGAAACAAGAAGAGAAGGAGCATAAGAAAAGAGAATAAAAAAAATAAAGAAGAAAAAAAATAGAAGAAGAAGAGGAATAATAATAAAATGAAGAAGAAGAAAAAGCACAAAAATTAAAAGAAGAAGAAAATGATGAAAAAATTGATGTAGAAATAAAAGAAGAAGAAGAAGTTGAAGAAGATAAAAAAATAAAAAAAAGTAAAAGAATAAGAAGAAGAAAATTAGGAAGGTTAAAGAAGTTTTGGAAGAAGAAGAAAATGAGGAAGAAGAAGAGGTGAAAAAGAATAAGAAAAGAGAAGAAGAAGAAGAAGATGATGATGATGAAAAAGAAGAATAAGAAGTGGAGGAGGAAGATGAAAAAGAAGAAGAAGAGGAAGATGAAAAAAAAGGAGAATAGGAAGATGAAAAAGAAGAGAAAATAAAATGAAGAAAGAGAAGAATAAGAATAAGTGTAATAAGAAGAAGAGGAGCAAGAAGAAGAATAAGAAATAAAAAAAATTAAGGTAAAGAAGAAGTGAAAGAGGGAGTAGAAGAGGGGGAGGAGGAGGAAGACAAATAGGAAGAAGATGAATGAGAAGAGTGAGAAGAAGAAGAAGAGGAAGAAGAAGAATAGGAAGAAAAAGATAAAAAATTGAATTTGAAAATTAAATAGGAAAAACATAAGGATGAAGAAGATAAAAAAGATGAAGAAGAAAAAGATTAAATAGAATTTGAAAGAATAACAAAAAGCGGAAGAAAAAGAAGAACAATAGGAAGAATAAAACAAATAAGAAGAAGAAAATCGAAGATGAAGATGAAAATTAATAAAAAGAAGATGATGTATAAGAAAAAGAAGAAGAATAAAAATAATATGAAAATTAAATGAAGAATAAAAAGAATAAATAAATAAAATGATGATTAACAAAAAGAAGATGAGGAATAAAAAGAAGAAAAAGAGAAAGAATAAGAGGAAAAAGTAGTAGTAGTAGTAGTAGTAGAAGAATAGGAAAAAAAAAATATGAAGAGGAATAAGAAGAATCAGAAGGTAAAGAATAAGAGCAAAAAAAATAAGCAGAAGAATAAGTAGTAGAAGAATAGAAGGCAAAAAAAATAAGAATAAAAAGAAAAATAAGCAAAAGAATAAGAAAATAATAATAATAAGAATTAGAAAATGACAAAGAAGAAAAAGCCAAAGGATAAAAGATTGAACTTGAAATGAAGAAGAAGAGAAAGAAAAAGAAAAAGTAAAAGAAGACAAAAGAAAAAGAAGAAAATCGAATAAAAGAAGTTAATGATAAAAAAAAATAGAACAATAAAAAATAGAAGAAGGTGAAGAAGAACACGTATAAGAGGATGAATAAGAGCATGATGAAAAAAAGAACTAGAAAAAGAAGAATAAGAAGAGGAACTAGTATAAGAGAAAGAAGAACGAGAAAAAAAAAGAATAGTAAAAAGAAAAAAAAGAAATAATGTAAGTATTAGAAGGTAAAAAACTAAAAGAACAAGAAGTAGAAGATGAAAAAGAATAATAAAAAATGAGAACAAGAATTAGACGAAGGATAAAAACATGATGAATTAATAGAAGAATAAGAGGAACAAGAATATTAGGAAAGACAAGAAAAAGAAGAAAAAAAAGAAAAAAAAGAAAAAAAAGAAAAAAAAGAAAAAAAAGAAAACAAAGAAAAAGAAGAAAAAGAAATAGAACAAGGAAAAGAAGAATAAAGAGAAGAAGAAATAGAAAAAGAAAAAGATGAAGTAGATGAAGAACAAAATGATAAAGAAGAAGATGTAGAATATGAAGTAGAAGAAGAAGTAGTAGTAGTAGTAGTAGTAGTAGTAGTAGTAGAATAAGAAGTAGAAGAAGTAGTGATAGAATAATAAAAAGAAGGAGAAGAAGAAGAAGAAGCATAATAAGGAGGAGGTGGAGGAGAAGAAGAAGAATAATAAAGAGGAGGAGGAGGAGGAGTAGAAAAAAAAAATAAAAAGAAGAAAAAGAAAATGAAGAACAAATATAAGAAGAAAAAGAAGAAACATAAGAAGGAGATGAAGTAAAAAAGGAGCAAAAGGAGAAGGAGGAGAAAGATAAAAGGGAGAAGATGATGATGATGATTAAGGAGAAGAAAAAGAAAAGGGAGAAAGAGAAGAAGGAAAAGGAAAAGAAAAAGGAGAGGAAGGAAAAGAAGGAGGAGAATAAAAGTAAGTATTAGAAGGTGAATAACTGAAAGAACAAGAAGAAGTGGTTGATTAAAAGAAGAATAAAAAAAAGAGAGCAAGAATCAGATGAAGAATAAAAATAAGATGAAAATATAAAAGATGAAGAGAGAGAAAAATAAAAGGAAAAATCATAAAAATAAGAAAAAGAAGAAAAGAAATAGAACAAGGAAAATAAGAATCAAGAGAATAAGAAATAGAAAAAGAAAAAGATGAAGTAAATGAAGAAGAAGATAATGAAGAAGAAGAATAATAATAATAATAATAATAATAATAATAAGTTGTAAAATAAGAAGTAGAAGAAGAAAAAACATAAGAAAAAAAAAGAAGAATTAGGAGAAGAAAAGGAGGAGGAGGAGGAGGAGGAGGAGGAAAAGGAGATAGAGAAGAAGAAGAAAAAGAAGAAAAAGAAAAATAAAAAGAAGAAATAGAAGAACATAAATAAAGAAGAAGAAGAAGAAGAAGAAGAAGAAGAAAAATAAGAATGAGAAGTAGAAAAAGAGGAGAAGGAGGAGAAGAAGATGATGTAGGAGAATAAAGAGAAGGGGGAGAAGAAGATGATGTAGAAGAAGAAAGAGAAGGAGGAGAAAAGGAGATGAAGGAGAAGAAGGACAAGAAGTAGAAGAATGAGAAGAATGGGAAGAAGGAAATGAAGTAGAAAAATGAGAAGAAGGAGAAGAATGAGAAGAAGGAAAAAAAAGTAGAAAATGATGATGAAGAAGAAGGAGAACAAAAAAAAAGATGGAGAAGAAGGAGAAGAAAGAGAAAAAAGGAGAAGAAGTAGAAGAAGGAGAAAGAGAAAAAGAAGTAGAAGAAGGAGAAGAAGGAGAAGGAGAAGAAAGAGAATGAGAAAAAGAAGAAGTAGTAGGAAAAGAGGAAGAAAAAGATGATGAGGAGGAGGAGGAAGAAGAATTTGAAGAAAGAGAAAAGGAAGAAGAAGAAGAAAGAGAAGAAGTTGAAGAAGAAGAAGAAATAGAAGAACATTAAGAAGAATAAGAACAAGAAGATTAAGAGGAAGTAGAAAAATAAGATTAAGAGTAAGAATAAGAAGAAGTTGAAGAGGAATAAGATGAAGTAGAAGAAGAATAATAAGAAGAGGAAGAAGAAGTAGATTGAAAAGAAAAAGAAGTAGAAGTAGAGGAAGAGGAAGAATAAAAAGAAGAGGAATAAGAAAAATAATAAGTAGGTGAAGAAGGAGAAGGAGAAGGAGTATAAGTAGAAATAGAAATAGAAATAGAAGAAGAATAATAAGAAGGAGGAGGAGGAGGAGGAGACGGAAAATAAAAAGAATAAGAAGAAGAAGGAAAAGAATGATAATGAAAAGATGAAGGAGCAGGATAAGAAGGAGAAGGAGATGAAGGAGATGGAGACAAAGAAGAAAGTAAAGAAGAATGAGAAGAAGAAAAAGAATAAGAAGAAGGCGAAGAAGATGAAGGTGAATAAGAAGAAGGAAATGAAGGAGGAGGAGGATAAGGATAAGGAGAATGAAGAGATGATGGAGAAGAAGGAGAAAAAGTAGAAGTAGAAGAAAAAGGAGAAGAAGGAAAAAAAAGAAAAGATCAGAAAGAATGTGAAGAAGGAGAAGAAGGATAAGAATGAGGAGAA